>CM029129.1:21972720-22105220 GCA_016859345.1 Istiophorus platypterus
TCTTTTTTTTCCCGCAACTTTCAACAGCTCCTCATGGTCCCTATCAAAGACAGAGTTTGCTCAGTTAAGATATTGTCAAGTGTCTATTTCGAGGCCCAAGAACGACCCCTCGGTTACAACGCCTATCGCATATGTGCAACGGGTGCTGTCTTCTCTTCCTCTGCTCGTCTGCCGTGTTTGGCAAGAAAAACTGCCAAAGGGGCTGTATGTTTGCATTGATCCCTAATGGGAGTTTTTCCACAGAAAACTCCATTAGGCTGTCGATCAATCAAATTCTCGTAACGTCAAATTATGATGGAATACATGCCATTCCAGACGAAAAAAAAAAAAGAAAGAAATTTGAACAAGAGAAGAAAAGTCTGCTACGAGGCTTTAAAGTCCTGATCATTGCATGTTTATTTATTTTCAATAGTGAGGTCGTGGCAGTTGAGGGGCTCCTTTGAATTAAGTAAATCTCGAGTCAGGCCTGTGATAGAAACATTCTTAACTCAAGCCTCAGTCCGAGCGTTTTCCAGAGCTTTTTAAAGAACCTCGCAGTGTTCGCCCGTGATGCGGAACTTGCCCTGGTGCCGTCTCTGTGTTTTTGGGCCTTGTCCTGGCAGCTCTGTCTAAAACATTTAAAACACCAGTGTGTCAGGGAGGAACGGCTTCTTCCCTGTGGAGTTCCTGGACCTGATAGGAGAACTCAGATCCTCGCCTTCATCTGCACTGTTCATTTTTCTTATTTTCAGTGGCATTTTGTGGAACTGTGTGTATAAATGCGTTTCTCCCGCGGCACCTCGACTCCTCTGCCCTTGATATTTGGCTTTATACTTTATATCTCTGTACAGCACACCGTGTATACTGTCTGCATACACTGTATTCATCTGGGTGAAATGTTCTAAAGTTATAAAATTATTGTAGAGAACTTCGTAAAGGAATATATAAAGGAAAAAATTCTCCATGCTAGTAAATGCTAAACGGCAAAAAAAAAAAAAAACCTAATAAAAAAAAACCTTTTATGCAGCTTCGACATTCTGCAGTCAGGTTCCGCTTTGGTATGGAAATTGTTTGGATGTGATGAGTTAATATACCAGAAAGGACAGTTATGGTTCAATGGGCAACACACACACACACACACACACACACACACACACACACACACACACACACACACACACACACACGCACACAGAAAGAGTGACCTTGGTCACTTTTGGGGATATTACACAGACTTGAATTCATTTCCCAGACACTTAACCTAAACCCAACCCTGACCACTGACCATAAAATCTGCGTTTTTTTTCCAATCGTAGTGTCCTATGACCCCAACAAGCTGTCCCCAATTGACTAGTCTTTAGCCTAAAATTCGTCCCCAAAAGTGGCCTAGAACAGACTAATACACACACACACACACACACACACACACACACACACACACACACACACACATATACACAAAAAGCCCTAAGGCACGATAGTAAATGAATTCATAATATATAATAATAAACTCAGTTGCGGGATGAATCACTCGCACCACAGGAGCTCTTTCTGCTACAACTGGAATCGCTGCATTTACGCTTGATTGTGGAAGCTTTTATTTTGAAGTCTAGTTCACCGAGTTAAAATAAGGTGGGGATGAGGAGTCATTTTCATGGATGGAGAGACGAGACGGCCGGAGAACTTGTTCTGAATAAAGTTGGTTCCTGTGCAAAATACAACCCCCCCCCCAAAAAAAACTAACAAACAAAAAAACAAACATGTCTACACATTAATCCCGCCGAGGTCGGACCAAGTGCAGCCCCCGCCGGCGAAAAACCGTTTGTTCACAATTGATTTTTTTGCTATTTCACGTCGCATTAAGCTGCGGCTGATATTTTCGCAGGACAATTAAAGTGACTAAAAAGAAAGTCTAGCACAATTAAAATCAATATGGGCGACTCCGCGCAAATGTCAAAACACGATTCACCACATTGTACACTGATTGTGTAAACAGAAAAAAAAAAGAAAAAATTAAAGGTAATCACAGAAACTAATCCTTTTCGGGGGTTATGATCCATGAGGGAAACACATCATGGTGTGTAGGCTTTTATTCCCCAGCTGTCATGTATCCAATTTCAGGGATATTTAAGAAAAATCACTTTATCACTACAAATCAGGTGCTGAGGTACAAGTCTGGTATCAATCTTTGAACCTTCTCCAGTTTCTGCTATTTGCTTCTGCCTGAGTCGACTCATGTGGCACCTTAAAAATAAAAATAAAAAATTGCATAAACCTGTTTGATGCACGTTATACTTGTCTGTAGCTTCTTTACTACAAATTTACCTGAACACAATCTTTATATATTTTTTTTTAATTTTTCAGTTATACTTAGCACAATTATAGACAGATAATAGAGTTATGAAATTATACTAATAATAAAAAAGGTATTTCATATCAATAATAAGCCAAGCGCTCGTTTTGGGACAAGAGTGGTAGCCAGTGATGTTCGTGCTATGGTTCATGGTAGTTTCCATCCACAGTTGCAAAAATGTAAAAAGGAGGTTTGAATGTGGAGGAGCGGGACTTTAAAAAGCAAATATTTGATTCATGATTCATTGATTTATATGACGTGCAAGTTCAAAAGGTGCTTATTTCCATATGAGACGCTAGTTTACCGCAGGATTCCCGACGCTCCACCACCTGAGCCGTGGTGCCGTTGGTAGTATTAAAGCAAAATGACGTTAAGGGAAATCACCCGTTCCAGTCAGTCGTCAGTCCGTAATCCAACTGTGAGCCTTTTGTTTCCGCTGGTTGAAGCTCTCAACCCGCTGCAGTGATAACAGAGCCGCACTCAGGGTATGGTCACCCAGCGGTGGTGTTGGGTGTGGTCAGACGTGGGAGGTTAAGGCTACGGGATGGTTCACGCCTGATTTATGTCCAAGAGGTTTGTCAGTCGCCCAGATTCCAAACAGCTTCTTCCAGTTGAGTTTGTGGTTCCGTCCTTCATACTTGAGAAGAAGCCTGTTGGATCAGAGGCTAAACTTCTGCCAGAATTCCAAACCATTCCAGTTTCTCTTGACTTCCAAGAAATTCCTCTTTTAAGAAATTTTCCCATGCACTACTCCCTTTAATAGCCAAGGTATCTTGACAGTCCTTTAGCACCGAGCTTGTCTTGATTGTCCAAAAGGGTGAATGTCTTTCGGGAGTTCACCTTGTATTGAAGTTCTGCGTTCGGTCATCCCCTACGGAGGATGGTCTCACTTGAGCAGCTCCGCTCTTGCTTTTCTTATGTGCGGATGAAATAAACCTACCGTTTTTTTTTATTGAGGGCGAGTTTTGTCAGCATGATCTAAGTGTTTGTATTTAGATATAAAACGAATTTTTCATGGTGTGAAGCTGAAAATAGTTTGGTTTGGGGGAATGTGACTGATGACAGTTTGGGCATTTAAGTTAGTTGAAGCTGTCAGCTTTAAAGTTATTATTAATTGGCACAGATATGAGTTGTAGATGCCTCAGTCAAGATCACACAATGATTAGTCCGTCTACAAAACTTGGACGAGCAGAACCCAAACACAGACAAACAATGGTTTTTATTTATTCCATTGGCACTGATGCAGTCGTCTGTTTTTTAAAATGATATTAGGGGGGAGGGCACTGCTGGCACTCGCAGAGTGAAATTAAGCTTCAAACAAGCTTTTGTCACATTAAAAATGAAAACTCAGGGGAAAGATTTTCTCCCCGACTCCAATCAATTCATGATGTTTGTGATGTACTCCAGCGTGTATTTGCTGATGAAGTGCAGCAATTCGGTTTTTCATTTTTCCCTCAGCTTTGCCTCATTTACTGTTAATAAAGTTACTTATTTCCTTGGTTTCCCACTATGTCTGTGGAAAACCCCCCGACAGAAACACATCTGGGATGTGCTGAATCCACTATGTGTGGGTGGTTCTGATGATTGTGATAATACCAGTAACTAGATAAAAAGTGAGAGATCTTGCCTCCGAATTGAGGATACGGGATATGGTGGTTGGATTTTATTCTGGTCTTTCGGTGGAGAAAAAGTGAGCGTTAAACCTCTGTGCACCAGGGTGTCTTCAGATGAAGGATCGCCGTGGCGACCCGTCCATCGGCCGCCAAGATATTTCAGTCCGGACCAAAGTATTTGGCACCAACAGACCAAATAACTGCCGTTCCCTTGGAGCCAGCCTGCTAGCATGGCTACAAATACGTCCAATCTTGCTGTGATTTGTCAGGACAAACGTGGTTGGACATGAGCGGGCATCACCATGGCAACAGCCGATCATGGACACCGTGTTTTGTCTGCTTCATGCAATTTGATTAATATGTTGATCTTAATTGAAATTTCAGGATGTAGTTCCCATATTCATTTAAACTGTATTATCATATTTCCTTTTATTTACTCCTATATATTACTTCTTATTCTTTGTTTCGGTTGGTTATTTGTTGTTTTTTCCCCCATTTTGAAGAAGATGTCCTCTTCACACGCGAGTTCTTGTCGCTCCCATCCCTGTCATGGGAGCCACGTCAATTCTTTTCAACCAACCAGAGTTGAACTTTGCAGATGCTTTGACCAGACGCGATGCCTCACTGGCTTCCCACCTGCGAACAGTGCCACTCTTATGCCGTGCAGCCCTCCTTCTCAATCTCCTCAACACTCACCAGTGCTCCTCTACATTTCCCGGTCAATGTGACCGCTGCTTTACCGTCCCGCGTCACGCTACAGGCCAGTTGCATTAACTTCAATTTGCATCTTGTGCTTTTATTTTATTTTATTTAAGTCCTAATGTAGCAGGGTCAAAGCTGGCAAAAGAAAAACAACCTTTAACTGAGTTCCTCTTGCTCCTTGATGGTGGGTGAAAATTAACATACTCAAAAAAAAAAAAAAAAAAAAAAAAAGCAGCGCTTGCCTGAAGGTAAACAAGATATTTTGACCAAATGTAAAGGTCCGGGATGAATATTGATTCACAGCTACACCGGGTAATGAATGACGAATGCGTTCCATGTCTGTCATGTGCATTCTCTCTCTCTCTCTCTCTCTCTCTCTCTCTCTCTCCCTCCCTCCCTCTCTCGCTCTCTCGCCGGCGAGGAGAGGTCAGCCACAGTCTGCAGTCATGTGGCTCCTCCGAGCCCGGCTCCCAGTCGAATTTGTCATCGGCCGCTGCGGGCAGGAGGCGGGAGGCGAAGCGAAGCGCTAAAAAGTAGTTACACTTTACATGCTCCCTCGGCGCGGGAGCTCATCTGTCCGTCACCGCCGAGCGCTCGGGCCCTCGAGGGCGGGCCCGCCGTCGGGAGGCCTTCCCGGGGAGCCGGGGCGCCGCTCTCTCCGACGTTTGAGGCAAACGCAGGGGATCGGGGATGGACTTTACACCGACCGGCGGAGTTTCGGTTCCAAACACGGCTGAGTGCTCGCTAATGCTGCCGCAAATTACTTTCATAGGAGCCCATTACCCCCCGCCCCGACTACGCCCTGCGCCTCCTTTCTCGGGTCTTTCCGTCCAGTAAATCACACATTTGCACGGGGCGCCTTTTACTTTTCTGCTTTAGCGGAGACACATCTGAGAAAAATTGAGTTTCCCTGTAAGGCAAAACATCCCCAGAAAAGTATAAATATCGGTTTGGAGCGAGCAAAACTAAAAAGAGACCTTGAAAAGAGACCATTACTACTACTTTTTTCCTTTGTACTAAATAGTCCTTGCATTGAAAAACAGTGTGCTATCTGACCATAGGTGATAATGCAGGGATCTGCAGAGGGCAATCTGAACCTCCACTCAAACATTCATTATGCTTTATTATGCTAAAAGAAGTCCTTGCCGGCTAAAAGTTTAAGTCTGCGTGATTTTATGTGAAAGAAAATGTAAATCACAGAGCCGAGTGGCAGTCAGAGCACGTCGTTCCCTCTAATTGAGACACTGGATTCCTACCGTACGCCCAAAAATAATGTCTGCGTCTGATTAGGAGACTGGTGGGAAATCTTACCAAACAGAATTTGACATTAGATGAACCCAGCACATTGAAAGTACTTTTTTTTTTTTTCTTTTCTGGAATCCTTTTTTTTTTTTATATATATTCAGGCAGTCCTTTGGGATCAACAAAGTGAGAAGACACACAGTGTAGTTTTATCTTTGTTTTTAAGAAATGTACACACGGCTTCATCCAGCTGGAAATTCTCTTGGTGTGGAAATAAGAAAACAGAAAAAAAGAAAATTAGAAATGAGAGTCATACGAGTTCCTTCTGCATCCGGTAAAAATAGATTTTTTTTTGATATCTATATATTTTTTTCTATAGTAGAGTAAACTTTATTCACAAGTCAAAAATATAAAGACGGTTCACCTTCAGGGCTTCTCCCCGGGTTGTTGTATAACTTTCCGCTGAGGCACACAAACAGTGTGCAACATGTGACATACTCAGAATCAGTTAATAAAATATAATTTAGAAGAGCGCCTTGGCAAACTGAACCTTGATCCATATTTGCGAACTTAAGCGACGGATCAATTTAGTCTGGTAACACTTTTGAGTGCTACAAGCCCTGGCCTTCGTTTTGTGGAAATGATGGGCATTTTTCATTACGGCTTCCATCAGTGTAATTAAAATTGATGAGCACCGAGACGTATCCTGCCTCTTTTATGCTTGTTTGCACAAAATACAAAGTGCTTCTCTTCCAGGAGGATGAACTGACGAAATGCAAATGTAATACCCCTTGAAACATGGCGGAAAAAAAAAAAAAAGAAAACATGACCCCCCGCTTTCAACTTTCGCTGTCCCGTAAACTTTCAGGCAATTACACAGCCACCCGATGGCAGGGTAAGTGGGTGCGGAAGCTACAAAACAAACCACTGCAACCCCCCCCTCCTCGAGAGGCGAGGTTTCCCTCGACAGCTCCGGGGACTTGCAGCAGAGCCGTGCAGTCTGCCTGGTGCTCCTGCCAGTGACTCCGGCAAAATTACTTTCTTGGGGGACATTGTTGACTTAATTGGTAAGATCAAAAGCATGGAGAGCCGGAGACGAGGGGAGACGAAATGCGACCAACGTCCCATGAGGCCACGAGACACTGCTCTCACGTATTGGACATCTATGCATGGAGGTCGTGATGTGGGACTTTGAAATGACGCGCTCGCGTATGTTTATTCCGCTACAGGCTTGCAAGAGCCACATTGTGAATGGATTTTGAAGTTTGCGGGCCCCACTGTATATAACCCAAGACCAGTGCCAATTAGAAGTAGAACACTGACGGGAGACGAGGCTTTCAGAATTATTATATTCTCACCTATAGAGTTTCATAGATGGCACAAATCAGTTTAAGAAAAAATATTATATCTGAACAGTTTGACCATGCTATACCCAAAACAGATGGCTGAATTATATAACCAAGATGGGCCTATGTTGGGGGGGGGGGCACTTGCTGCGCTGCACATTCACCAATCAAACCACCACTGCTAACAACCCCATGAAATCCATTTAAATCATCCAGTGAAATCAGCATTTAGCCAAGGTCCACACTGTTGAGATACATGCAGTATTGTTTACGCTGTTTAAAAAGTGAGGTATAATTTTCCTGGGAGATTCCCTAGATTAAACTCGATTCTATTTCTATTACTTTGTAAGCCTTTGGAAGATGATTGCATGTTTGCAGATATTAATTAAATAATCTCCGATCCGGGGACTTACAGTGAATTTTGCCCAAGCCTGGCTTTTTTTTTTCACTGTGAGAGGCGGCCATTGTTCGGTAATCCTCCGGATTTAACGCCCAACTCCCACCAGGTTCGGCGAATACTTAGAAAGCAACGATTCTGCCCTGTAATCACATGGTGGAAAAACCCACTTTTTGTAGCGTAATTAGGACCTGGCATATATTTGCATTCGTGTCTTCCTATCATACAGACCTGTATAATTTAACGCAGAAATACTGGGTTCATGCAGTAATCGACAACCATTCCTCCAAAAAACAAAGGAATCAAATGTCTGGAATATGGCACTAAGTGCACAGAAGCCGCTCCTTTTCTCTTCATTCATATTCATGAGCCGGTGGACAATTTGAATCAGTCTCCCAAGACTCAGAGACTAATTCAAATCCTCTGACAGAGTAAAAATTTCTGTAAGAGGACCATTGTTGAGATGTACTGTATATTGTTCATTTTCAGAAAATCAGCATAACAATTTCGCTGTTCATTGTGAAATATGCTCCGAACTGGCTCTTTTAACTTCTTTGTAATTTGAATTTTGTAAGCCATCAATCATTCATGCCGAATGAAAATTGAGTCCGCAGAGATCTCATTTCTGTTTCCTTCATGGTGTTTTAATTTGAGACTTTTTAACCCCCCCCACCCCCCGACCCTGAGGCCGCCCGGCACCTTTCATCAATCGTTCACACCTACGGGGACCGAGGGGTGGGGGGGGTGAGAGTTTCGCTTCGGTGTTGGTGACCGCCGATCCTACGACTTTAACATCGGGAAGTGACGTGCGTTGTACGAGCAGGCGAGAATGACAGCTAAGATCGGCCGATGGGGATGCGCCGACCGTCCCCCGATTGGCCCCCCATCGGCCCCCTATCGGCCCCCCATCCTACAGGCCAACGGCGGTGATCCCACCGCTTCGGCCCGGAACTGGAATATCTCGACGACAGTTGGGTGGGACCGCCGTGGAGATTCCGTGAACCGCAGCAACTTCCATGATCCCGCTGCCTTTTCGTCTGGGACCACCGGCGGGTCAAAATTTCCACTTATCCACTGATAAGCTTCTCAACCTGTTCCTAGATGCAACATGTCCTCCAACCTATACAAACACACAGGTCGTTTGGGTTGAAGGACTCTGTTCCCTTTGATATGGAAAGTGCTTGAATGATGCCCGACACTATGATCATCATGTAATTTGCTTAGATAAAGAGGGAGCCTCAGGGGCCCAACTGATGGAAGAGCCATTTGTTTATTTCCAGATCACTGAAATCCAACAACAGGAGTTTTACAATGAATTTCTGGACACCTTAATCACTGATTTATTTATTTATATATTCACAATTGCCACGAGTCAATGTGGCAAGTTGCGTCTGGTGATGAATGGATGTATAATTATTCATACCCTTCAGCAGATTACAAATGATACATTGCTCATTTAAAATGATGGATTGGTTGTCTCATATCTTTTCTGCCTATTCCTCCATCATCAGAGACATCCATCAGGCAACTGAATCCCCCCTCGACAGGCTGAAACCGTGATCTTTCGTGGCGATCAAAACTCTCGCCAACCGTTAGCCCCCTCGCTCGCCGTAAATGACCAGAGAAGCCTCGGTAAATCATCGCATGGGGGTCGTAACTTTTGCCATTTCCCATATAGGGACTTCTGAAACAGTCTCAGCTGAAGCGTTTATATGCATTTTTTATGTCAGGGAGCTCTCCCTCAGGTAGAAGTGCTCATCAACAGGAGCATACGCTTTCGGAAACACCGGGAGCTTTTCTCGTTTTATAGTAAATGCAGACAGAAGGTGAGAAAGTGGGAGAGAGAGGATAAACAGTTAAAACGGCTGTGGATACACTGTATAAACGCCAGGGATGAATCCACTTCATCACAATTCCAGTGTAGCATTCATAGATTAGCTCTTCGCCACCGATGTTAATTATAACATTGTTCTGACCAAGGTAATTGCCGAATGAGTCAAATGGGGCAAGGAACAAGAGCAATCAAACTGCCAGACAGGTTCTGAACCAACCCCCCAGTTAAGCCGAGATTCTTTTGGAAGAGAAAATAGAGATGAACGCCAAAATCACCGCCCAAAACTGTCACCTGCAACCATCCACCATCCATCTTCAAGGTTATCGACCATCTTCAGGGTTCGACCGTAATTGTTGCGGTCAGGTTTTCACAGAGTTTCCCCCATGTGTTGAGGGATTAATACAGACGTTTGAGGAGTGCGCTCCTGTTAAAGGATTCGGATAAACCATTGTCCTGCCCGGTGGCTCGGCTGCTCATGAATCTTGCACCGCCCGGGCTTTGCTGCAGCAGTGTCGCACCGGCGACATATTTTGGTGGGTACAATGATATCATACATTGAAAAAAACCCAAAACAAAACAGAAATGATGAACGAAACCATGAAAACAAAACCCAGGTTGTAATGAAAAGGCGTTATCCTTGAAGCAAGGTATCAACAGTCTTCATAAAATCTTAGCTTCCTTAGCCCCCAAACAGCTGCAGGGAACTCAAGATAGAGTAATGAGCTCTAAGTTTTTAAATCTTGCTTCCTCATCTCTTAAACTCAGCCTTTCACTTCGTGTGCTGTGGCTGTGGAGTTTAAAGAACACCCTGCCTCCTTTCATGCTTCTCACTCAGACGCATCGTTTGTCATCTGCATGACACTTCATTTGTCACTCCTGATATACGGGAGTGCTCGGCACTCGCATGAAACAGGGCGGCCCATTTACCTTCAGCACGGTCGATCCCAGCTCCAGGCCCACCAGCACAGTCCTGTCCACCAGCTCCGCTATCCTTGGGTCGGCCACCTTCAGGGAGTCCTGGACCAGGTCGGTGACGTCCACCTGCCAGTCGGGCCCCAGCATGGTGATTACTTGGTCGGTCCCCTCGGTGGAGGTGGTGTGGAACTGGGTCAGCACCTTGACCAGGGCCCGCTGGTACTGAAGCGTGCAGCCCCGGCTCACCCGCCGCTCGTCATCTTCGTCGTCGGCGTCGCTGTCCCTGGTGCTCCTTGGGCCGAGACACAAAGGGGAAATATGAATAAAGCGGGGAATGGAAAACGCATTAAACATTCATCTACTCGGTATCAAGGATACAGAGATGTCTCTGCGGTGGCGGTGCCATCCTAAAGCACTCATGAACATTGTGGGTACCAGTCTTAGGCAGGTGTGGAGTTGCAAAGAGGGCGGCCGAAGTGAAAAACATGAGAAACGAAACTCCAAGAACTGGCACCAAAAAACACAGAGACACACTGATGAAAGCGTTAAGACCTGAAAACCTTCACCAATCACATCCTGTCAGTTCTTTAAGCTGAGCAGCTGCTGCTAAATTATGCTCAACGCTGTGGCATGATTGTACGTCTCAAATTTGTGCTTTCTGTTCTTGAGGGTCTCTACTCTATCATAACACTGATGAGAAAACCTGGCGCCGCTCCACGCAAATCCATCACATCAACGTTTTCTGATGTGGCGGCGATGAGGAAGTCGTCCTCCACGCCAGCGGGGAAGGGAGATAAGCACTGAAAAGCGGAGTCTTGGACCGGCGCCCTTCTTATTTCACAGGAGCCCTGGGCAGCGGGGTTAAACATGCCAGGTGCATCCCCCGCCGAGCGCAATCTGCTCTACAGCAAGATGTATGAGTTACCCAACTTCCCTCAGCAGGCTTGACTGTCTGCCAGCGTCTCCTTAAAGAGCCCCCCTCCATTTAATCTTTGCTTCGACTTAACTATCCGAACGACTTGAGATTCAGGGGAGGCGGCGGGGGCTGTCAGCAACTGCCAAGGTCCACCCATTGATTCAAGGAAAAGGTTCGATTATTAGGCTTAGTGCTTCCATCCTGAGGTCTCACAAACTCTCAGAACACACTCTCTGAACAGCGAAATGCAGTGTTTTGGTTTTTGTTGTTCTTTTTTTTTTTTGCACACCTCATCCTTCCAAACTGATGCTTCAGCACTCTGCCCCGCCTACACCTTTGTACTGACGGGTTACAGGATGTATAGAAATGCAGGCGCCTTCCATGAGGCTCTCACGGTTCATCGGAGGAACCTGTGTGGAGCTGTTCATTCAAGCAACTACAGCCCTCACCTCACGCACCCCATTCGCGCTTATTAGGCCCGGGTCATGGACTTTTCTCTTCTGTGTCTATGGTTGGCTGCATCCGTTACTCCGAAACGAATAAAAAATGTAAAGCGCTCTCACAGTCGCCGCGCGGTGCTCTCACAATGTGGCAAAGCCATCATGGACTCAATTCGACGGGAATTACCAACTTGACGGGTAAAACATACGGCGACGGAGGGCGAGTGTCTGATTGCGTTAGTTTGCGTGACAATGCATCACGCTGGTACAATCTGCCTGTCAGGAAAACAATGACGATACAAAGAGGGTAGTGCCTGTGGCTGCCAGCGGCATTACAACCCGGTTTTAAAGTCGCAATTTAGCCATTTGCGATTGTGTCTTTATAAAAAAACACAAACAAAAAATATTAGAAAATCTTTCCACACAATTAAGTATGAATCATCCTGGTGGAGACTGTAACCTTTGGTAGGTTTTTCATTCGTGGGAAGTTAAAAGGACACAACTAGTAAAAAAAAAAGAAAAAAAGGAAATGAATTACAAAATAATGACCACAGGAGTGAATCTAAATAACAGACCCTTATATCAAACAGGGCTAAAAATACTCAAAAGCACAAGGAGCAGGCGTTAGAAGTGGCACTTAACAACAACAAGATTGAGGTATTTCTTTGTGGAGTTTGCATATTTTCTCCATCTGTAATTTTCCTTTTTTTTCCCAGGCTCTACGGTTTCCTCAAACTCTAAAGACAAGTTCGGGGCACTGGTGTGAATTATGAGTCTAAACGGCAGCCTGGTATCACGGTGTGTGTGGGTGTGGGCCCTATAACGGATTTACCACCTGCCTAGGATGGACCCCGGCCTCCTGCCTGAACTGAGGTAGGATCCGGCCCCTGAGCAACCCTACCCAAGGTGAGCAGGTACACAGACGGCGGACGGGTAGATAATGAGATTAAAGGAAATTCTACGGCGGCAGACAAACATTATTGCCAGCACTGACTCAATAACAGTGTCTCCTCATGTGAGCTCACGAGCATCTTAAAGCTGCATATCTGAACGGTTCATCTCCGAAAAACCTTTTAAAATTCAGACGGTGGCTTTAGAAACACCATCAGGAAACTTTCGATGAGGTCAAAAGAAGGTACTCGTGGGAAATGGAGTAAAAAAGGATCATTCATCGCAGACCAGGGAAACACATCTGGGAAACACCCCTGAACTCTGTTCTGCTACAAATAGTCCGGATGCACCGTTATTGAATTGAAAGTGGAATTCCACTGATTTGACACATCACGAGGGGAATAACTGAACCTGTGAGAACCCAGTGTTTACGGAGCTTTGTGCTTAGTCGCAATATGTCGGCCTTTGCTGCACAGACTTTCTGTCTGTTTTAAAAAAAAATCTGTCACTCGAGAGTCCGTCAGCTTCCCGAAAGCGAAAAATCCACATCGCTGGGGAATCGCTCGGAGGTAGAGTGGCCCCGAAACGGCAAACCCACACGAAGGCGCTTGCCCGACGTGTTCTAACCGGGAGCTGGGAATCGTCGTGCGTCGCCGAGCCTCGGAGACCGACAACGCGGCGCCGGGACGCGCGGTCGCCGCCGTGCTCTGAGGCGGAGCGAGTTAACTCCGCGGCGGACGCTGAGACTGCACACTCGGTTACTCACTCTGTTAAAGGTAGAGGGGAAAAAAAAGGAAAAAGAAAAACCCGGAGAGACAATGGGGCTCTCTGTCTCTGTCAGGGAGTCTCACAACTCCTGGCTCAGGTCAGTGGAAGTTTACCTTCCAGAGCCTGTACCTGAAAATAAGGTTGATGTATTTTCTCCCCCAGAAGATTATTGTCCGTTCTTATTAGAGTCTCTGATACGACCGTACGAGCCGACGCCTCAGTGCACACGAGCTGCCTGCCCGATTACACTTTCTTTCCTTTTTTTAGAGCACGTTGCCGGGGAATGCAGCCAGTGAGCAATTCTGCCGCACCGTGGGAGAGGCCCATCGCGGGCCGCGAGACCCGCCCGTGCACGGGGGCTCGGAGGGCGTCACCCTTTGCGGAAGCAGGGGGATGTAGGAAGAGCGTTGGCGGAGACGTAGCGGACGGTCGGAGCAACCGTGGGCGGAGGCACGGCGAGCGAGTGGGGGGGGGGTTAATGGGAGTAAGTGAAAAAGAGCGTAACTCAGCCCTGATAATCACAAAACAAAGCAGCTCTATGGAGGCTAATCATCCCGACTCGGCGCCACCTTAATGTCTCCCAGACAACTAATGAGCCACGCTGCATCAGAGTTTTTATTTCACATCTTAGCTTGAGGTATTATTTACAGAGCTTTGTTGAGCCTCCGAAGGCGTCATCCAATTCATTACCGAAGCACTTTCTAATGACTGTAAACAAACAGGACCAAGGTCGGGACACGCGGAACCTGCCGTCTCATGCCAGCGACGTCGTCGGGGTTGGCGTTTCCTCAGAACCGAGATGGTCTCTCGTAAATCCTGTCGTGTCTGTTTAATCTCTCCCTCCCTGGCATCCCGGCACAATAGAGTTTGCCAGTCTTGCAGGCAGTGGTTTGGCAGTGGCCTTTGTTTTGTCGATGGCACGTGTCCAGGCCACTGTTTTGTAAGTTTTCAAGTCCTAATTCCTAAACTTTGAGCCTGAGTCTCTAACAAAGCCGGAAAGTGAGCAGTGGTTATGCCACCTCCAAATAAGTGAACAACCGGCAGAGTAATGTGAAATTAACATTATTTATGATCATGAGTAAGAGAAACAAAACAAAACAAACAAACAAAAACCCTGTGAAATGTCACAGTTAACATGCGAAATATTGTGTTTCACATGTGAAATTTGTCGTACATGTTTTTTGGGGGGTTGTTTTTGCCTTTTTTTTCTGGTGGGACACAGTAGAGAGCAGATGGGGGGGGGGGTCAATTTAACTCACAACAAGTCCCCAGCCAAACTCAAACTGGGGCATTTGCGGTTACAGGGTCAACACCTTAAAAACCCCCTTCACTGCCAATACATGTGAAATGTTCCATTCCTGATTTAAAAAAACAAAACAAAAAAACAAATGAAATGTTCACAATGCGCCAACATGTGATGATCCGAGAATAAACTGTGGGGCTCATCCAGAAGCGCCGGAAACGTCGACACCACTATGCTAACCGGGCGAGCGGGTCCAGTGATGACGACCGCGTGACGCGGTCCGGACGTGAGCAAGTACGAGGATGTTGGGCCGGGCCGGTTTTTGGCGACGAAGGGAAGCCAATGTTTTCACGTACGATGTCTTATATCCAACGTATGAAAAGTCGGAACGCCGCATGTCCCCGGATGGGAATCTATGACAGGCCCTTTTTTTTCTTTCTCTTTTTTTTTTTTTGTTATGGGTTTGTTACTTTTCCAGCTTAATACCTGGTGTTTTATGGATTATCCACGTGGTTTCATGGAGCCTCCGCACCGACAACAAGTACAGTTACCCATGAAATGAGATGTAGGCTATTTTCAACACAAAGCAAATGCTGCTGAATCAATCAATTAAGAAGTGCGTAAGCACATAAGCAGGAAATGCTTCTGTTTGCACTTCTTGACTTGTATTTGTTTGCATTTCCCTGTGAAATAAATGGTCTTTTCAAACAAGCTACATGATACTAATGACTACAGCCCGTATCTCTGAGTTGTACGGTATTTACACAAGTAAGTCCTTGCCAGCCTGCTGCGATGCCGCTGCAGGCACAGCCATGGATCCGGCAACAGAGATGGAAATCGTGCTGCACGCAAGCGTCAAAAGCTTTGTCCGAAGTAGCCCGCGGATACGACGAGACACAAAGAGTCCTGCAGGAAGGCCACACTAGTCGGCTTCAACAGTCCGCGTGTGGCGCTATCCCGAAAAGGCCGGGGCTGCCCTTGTCCACGGCTTCCTGATGCTCCACGGAACCCGCAGGGAAAAATAAAGGAAACTCCGTGAATCCAAACGGCGGGAGGAGCCGCGAGAGAGAAACGCTCCACCTGCGGTGAGATGAATTGCTCCGGCCTGACTGCGGAGCAAGCTGAAATAGCTCACAAGGGGTATCTGATTACTGTTTTCACAAAAGCACAGGAGAGGCGTATGCATAGAAAATGGCTTGGAAGATTCCTCGAGATATGTAGTTTAGAAAAACAAACTTCAAAACCACGCCAATTTGTCCGAAACAACCGGTCTACCGATGGATATTCAGGGAACCGCTGAACAATATAACATTGTTATGTGAGAATTATACCTTATGAGACCGCCGGCACACCTCGGCGCTTGGTAAATATTGGACAAATGGCAAACACCATTCAAAAATAACGAGGTGTGGAAATATCACAAATCTGATACGGGCACATATATGATCCCTCACCTGCGGCATTCCACTTTGATTGGCCGGGCCTCGCACGTAAAAAAACAAAAACAAAAAAAAAATCAAGCGAATGGCGCCAAAGTGGGGATTTGAGACACATTTCGCGTGTCAAAATAATATACCATCTATGGCCCATTATGGCTCATTGAAAAATGGGGCTACGCAGGATGTTTTCCAAGCGCTCTAGTTCATTCCAAATACCGCCATTCCTCAAACAACTCCTTAAACATGCGATTTGTATTCAGGCTGGGTAGAAATGGACTCGTGACCATGGTGATGTACTCCAGCGGCCATGGCGGCGGGCCACGAGTGTTAATGCTCCCATTAAACATTCCCTAAATGATTGGAACCCCCCCCCCCCCAACAGGGTCATCCAGGGGTCTGGATGACTGGGAGAGAAAATACTGACTGAAACTAATGTGAGTAAAGAAGGCTTTGCTGATGCTATCGCTCTGACCTTTATTTCACTAAAACTCAACCTGGGTCCTTGTTTATTAGTTGTGTCTGGGCTGTGCCAGTGGGGGGGGGTGTCCTGAATGAAGTGTTGTGGGCCTCTTTGTTACTGCTCCGTGCACGACAGGAATGCCGGACTACTTTAATGAGCCTGGGTTCCTTAACCTGAGGCCACATTTTTATTTTTCAGCAGGGTCCTGGCGCAAACAACCTTGATCTCCCACTGGTGCCATTTTTCCCAACATCTAAAGGTGCTTTTTTTTTCTTTTTTTAAGGCTCTTATCCAACCCTCATTGGGTTTTTTCCTTTTTTTTTATTTCCTGCTGGATTCCTTCTATGGACAAAAGCTTCCATCATATTGACATGAAAACCACACAATCGGCCTTGATTCCTTTAAGTGGCAAGAATATAAATAGAATAAGAGAAGATAACCATATCGCAGTATGACAGTCACAGTTTTATGGAATACACGGCTGCATTTCCAAACGAAAGAAAAACACTGGCAGTTATAAGGAAAACATGACTGCAATACTGCATCAGCGGCTTAGTGGCCCCTCGGAGGTAGAGCTCCGAGGACTGTCTAACTCTGACCATCATTTTCAATCCCAAGTAACACCCCAAAATTACTCGCTTCTTAGTCCAAAAACGTCATTACCTATCTGAAAGTGCAGCCAGTATTGGCTCTAAAAAGCTTTCTGTGTGCTTACTCAGAGTCAAATTAAGCCAGCGTCTTGGACATGTACGAAATGGGTTTAGATGGGAACGACACATACGTTGCGACTTCGTAGATCAATTTGCACTTGAGAGCCTCGTTTCCCTGGGGAACATTTTCTTCCTTGTGCTTGAGCAGGAGCATCAGATTGGATCAAAACAAGCAACTGCATATAAAAAAATAAATAAAGAAAATAAAGAAAAATCCTGGAAAAAAGGAAAGAGCGGAGGCTGGGCAGCTGTTTAGCTCTTAACGTTTAAGACCGCGGCGTTCCATGCACTTTTTTTTGATTTTGGATAATGTACAAGTAAGACATCCAAAATATATTCTACTGTGGCAAATGCCTTCTGGCTCTGTCCCATTAGACGAGAAAACAAAATAGAGGGAAGAGATTTCCTCCCTTGAAATATACTATTGTACGTTATACAAACTGCTCCCGAGCCCGTCGCCGTCGCCACGGGGCTCGTTCTTGTAGCTCACGTGTCACGGCCTCACGGTGCTCACTCGCCACCGACTGCTCGGGAAATGCGCTGCTGCTGTTGCCGCCGTCTGCTACCCGTGGGACACGCCCACCATTTTATGTCGGTTCTTGGGGGGGGGGGTCTGTAGTATGGGGACCATATGGGGGGATTATCTTCCTTCTAAACGAGACCCCCGGTCTGGGGGTTTGTCAACCATCTGTCTGATCATCTAACTGCTCACGTTTCCCGCCCTCCCTGCCTTATTCAGTGATGCTGCCCCGTTATGGCATCTCAGCGCTTAACCTCGGCGAGTACGGTTCCCTCTCTCCAGAAGAGAACGGGAGCCAGAGCTATGAAAATAAGTACTGAGTTGCATGAAACCCTCTAACATCCCATCAGCAGTAACCGTATCAAAGTTCCCCGAGGCCTCACCTTCGGTCGGGCAGTATGGGAACCCTCCAGCCTTTGATGAAGCTGAGATTGTCGTCGGACAGCTCCACCTGCAGGGGAAGCTTGGGCACCCAGACCGTCAGCTCCAGCGGCGCGCTCAGGTGCTCGTAGCTGAAGATAACCCTGGCGTTCATGGAGCCCCGCGTCTCCTTCCCGTTGACGAACACGTAGTCGCAATTCATGGACACCTAGGACAGATCAGGGTCACAGGTCAGAGGCCATCTATATGATAATGGTTACGCTGCTGGCAGAGGATCTAAGTGACGCGCGATGATGTACGGCGCGGCGGGGAGGCAGCTGTCGGCGCTGCAATCCATCGCCGGGCATTTCAAGGTTGATACTTTCAGCGGAGCAAATATGCCGCAGGGAGTAAAATATTTTAGGGATTTGAATGTGATATGAGAGTTCAGGGCACATAAACCATCTCTGACAATACTTTCATTTTGTTTTAAAGGATCGGTTCTACCCAGATCTAATAAAAAAAAAAAGACAGAAAGAAAAAAAAAGAAAACCTCTAAGAGGTGCCACAGTAGGTTTGAGAATCGTGGAGGAAAACCGAAGGGAGAGATACCCCGAAGCCGAAGGCGTCCGCGTAGACGACGCTTCGGGTGACCGAGCTAATGCGGCGCGTTCCGTCCGTAATCTGGGTGAAGCCAGTCCTCGTGAAAAAAAAAGCCTGCGTGTGGATATTCAGCGCACCGTAGACCGGCGCTCCACGGCCGCTCGCCATCCGAGGCTCCGGGGCCCGGCGGCCGATTTCAACGGCACGTGTGGCTCCGGCGGGGGCGGAAATCAGCCACCGCCACGCCCCGGTCGGGACAGACAGGAAAAAAAAAACCAAAGCTGCAGACTCGAGGACTGCCGCTGTAAACGGCGCTCCGCTGCGCTGTGGGCTAATCGGGCTCAAATCTAATTTGCATCTTTTATGCAGTCGAATTAGCGCTTCTAAGTAAGTGTGTGTTAAGCCTCACAGAGTGGAAATTAGGTATTCAAATCATGCAGTAACCCCAGCACCTCTCTCGCCTGTTCTCAGCATAATGATCTATGAACAGTTACATGAACACATAATATGCCAACAAAAGCTTTTAGGCAAAGATACAATTCAAATAATGTGGAGGCTGACAGCAGTGTGACATTTCACATGGACTTCAAGCTCTTAATACCTACACGGCGCATTAATAAACATATTCACACATTTCACCTTTTATGTGACATTCGTGTAACATAATACCGTTCGCGACGCGGCAACGGCACATAAGTATGAGTTCGATATATGGAAATTTCTAAATTTAAGTCTCAGCAAATGCCATTTTTAACTTAAACCCATTCTTTAGCTTTCCCATCAAGTCAAAAATCTCCAGCTCAATTTTAATTATCATAAATACTTGTCCCTCTCCAGCACTAAATTATTAACTGCAATGGATCTGGAGGGCTTTGCTTTGGGCTCCCATTGAAGATTTATCTGGTGGTGGGAGGTAGCTGGCATTGTAATCAGAGGATCTAATCTCCCGCAAATGGAGGTCGGGCTGGCCAGTCTTCTCAGGGCTGGGGATTCATCATAACTGGGAGGAGGCCGGTAATATAATTCCCCCTCCATATAGACAGGACGGGGGGTGTGTGTGTGTCTGTGGGGGGGGCTCCTTAAGATGATAGTCTTTCCCTCTGGTTTGGATAATGCAATTTTTTTTTTTGTGCAGGCTTTGACCTCATCGGAGCGTCCAGCCCTCGCGCGTCTTATTGTTCCGACGGCGACGTCTTATCCGTGCGAGCCGAGTTATGGAAGAGAGAAGTAAGTAACTCAACGCGACGACCCCCGGCCGCCTAGATAAATCGCAGAATGGTCTGGAGGCGTAGAGCCTGCCCCCCCCCCGCCAAGTGACATACACACAAACTGAAAAAATAAAAAGAGAAGGCTGCGACGCTGCTTCAGCTCCCGCGGCCATCGCCGCTGATAAACTTGGGCGGCTAATTGCCAGTCAAAAGCTGTTAGCGAGTCTGGGTGTCAGTGGACCTGTGGGGGCCTGGTGGGATGGGGGGGGGGGGCTTTCACACACACGCTGAGCCGCCACATGCCATCACACTGCCGCTAATGCGCCGTGGCATCTTCCACAGCGCCGGCAGATTGCCTGGGTGGAGACAGATCATTGGGACAAGTGCAAGGAGGGGGGGCGCCGCCGCTCGCCCGTGCGCCGGTCACATGGCGTGGCGGCGAAGGACCGGCTGGGTTAATTAAGGTGAGGCCACCTAAGGGGCCATTCGTGCATTTATCCCGTAACATTAACTGAACTAATTTCCCAAAACGTTTCCTGTTGTCCTTCAAGCGGGCATTTCCGGCGCATCGACGCCGTTCCTGCGTGACGCGATCGCACCACCGTTTCGGGGCGCCGACGCCGGAGCAGCGTCTGCGTCCCGGGTGGACGCCGTTTAGTCGCATTTGTTTGCATCATGTCTGTGTTGAACTCGAGCCGCGATTTTCGTTTCATCTCGACCGGTCAAAAACTTCAGATTCGACGCCATGACATCATCGTCGGCCCATGCCTTGTGCATGACCTCTCGCAGGAGCGCTCTGGCAATTAAGCGTTTAACTTCCGCCTGGTTGGGGAGAGTTGCAAGAGGCAGAGGAAAGTCCAAATGGCGTGCGTGGTCCGTTTAACAAGAATAGGAACGAAGGATGTACATCGAGTACACGCCGGTCTGCACAGTTTCAAATAGTCTTGGTGTACGTGGATATGGACACACGCCCATCGCGGATTATGGCGGCCGACGAAATTTATGCCACGTGGCCCCTCGCTGCCACCAGGGCCTGTAAAGCCATCCATTGGCCTTTAGACCCTCCCGGGTTGATGAATACCCACATTTCTCCAGCTTCATCCCCCAAGGTCGCTGCGCGGGACAAACGTTTTAATCTCTAGACTAAGAACAACCTCACAACGTCACCGCGGTGTCCGTGTCAAAGCCTGAGGAGCCCGTCGCAGGAAATATCGAGCGCAGATGCTCCGGTTCAAAATTCATCGTGCGTGTCGGCAATCTTAGCTTTTACCAGACGGCAGGAAAAGGTCGAGGGGGGAGGCGGGATGACAGGGAACGCGCTGGACGTCCGACTGCCACTGTTACACGGTGCGTGCGTCACGGATGTACAAGCCACCCGGTCACAACAAATCAGGGAGAAAAAAACGTTTTTTAAAAAAAGGACGAAGACAAAAATAAACAAAATGAACCCAGATGCAGACTGTGGCTTCGAGAAAGAAAACAACATATATACATACATATATAAATTTTGTGTAGCCATCTCACGTTTGGGGGTTGGGGGGTGTGTGTCTGGGGGAGGGACCACACAATTATCCGGGACTCTGTTTTTTCAAATTTGATTATTCCCTAAATGAATTGCCGCGACGCTCTGCCAAGTGGAGTTTCCATTTAGGGATAACATACTGTACGTATCAAACGAGCGGCGGATGAAGGCTGACATATGGCTAGCATTACTGGGATTGTGTCTTGTCGCTCTTATGAGGCTTTTCTGGCTTCGAGAGCACTGAAACCAATTGAGTTCATTTAGCCCCTGTTAGCTAAATGAGCCAGCCTCCATCAGGCCTGTTGTTGGTTGGATTAATGATGCCGAGTGTGAAAGTGAACTGTTGTTACAGAGAGCTGGGACTTAGGGACTGGGTTTTTTTTTTTTTTTTGGAAAACAGTCCTGGGTTGTAATTAAAAATAATGATAATTAAGTAAGTGAAAAATGATCAGAATAGCTTA
The DNA here is from genome assembly GCA_016859345.1 of Istiophorus platypterus. NCBI lineage: Eukaryota > Metazoa > Chordata > Actinopteri > Istiophoriformes > Istiophoridae > Istiophorus > Istiophorus platypterus. Next base: position 21,994,643 of record CM029129.1, read on the forward strand.
AAGATTTGTTCACTAGAACTGTGGGTTAAAAAAGCAACACCCCTAGCGGTGTCTGGACATCCTGTTTTGGTTTGGTCGGAGATATCTAGCGCATATGTAAAATTTTTGCCCCCACCCTGATAGTGGGAGTGTAGGGGTGAAAGGACTTTGGCTTGTTGTGGATCCCAACCTTAAAAACAATAACAAAAAATAAGCCCACCCCCCTTGGAGATATCTCGGAAAATCACGAAACCTCAACAATTAAACCCCAAAACGTCAGCGCACCCCGACGTTTCATTTCAGAAAATGAATCCGCCGCTGAAGAGCCACCGCTCTTTCCGGTTCAGCGCCTTCCGACCGGAGCCTGGCGCCTCGCGGCGGGGATTTGCTCTCGATAAGGCCACCGGCTCGCGCTCGGCATTCCGGTTTCGCCCTCCCCCGTGGGCCGGCGTCGGACGGGTTCGGGTTCAGGGCTTTGGTTACGAGGGGGGAATGGCGGCGTTGGGGAAACGGAGGAGGGCCCCTCCCTCCTAAACTTCCGACCGCTGTCGAGATCCGCGCCGCAGCGTCAACGGTTAGACACGACATGAAAACGAGCCCCGGACCGAACGCACGATTTTGTTTTCTTGGTTGAATGATGTCACGGTATCAACAGCTTCTCTTCCTCGTTCTTCGCTTTCTGCTGCTGCTGCTGCTGCTGTTTGCTCCCCTGCCTCATATTTCTTGTTTGTTCCAGGTCTCTCTCTCTCTCTCTCTCTCTCTCTGTTTGTGTGTTTTTGTGTGTGTTAGTGTGTGTGTACATCTAGCCGGCCGTGGCGATCCACTCTCCCCTGCCGCCGACTCAGCTGTGCACCTGTTCATCATTCGCTCATCAGGCTCCTGCAGCACACATGCACGTACACCAACACACTTACACTCTCTCTCTCTCTCTCTCACACACACACATACACACACACACACACACACACACACACACACACACACACACACACACACACACACACACACACACACACACACACACACACACACACCCCGGCTGCACTCCCGTCTTCTCCAGGACGTCGGGTTACTAATGCCGCTGCCAGTTCCAGTGCCTACGAGCGTCCGCCTCTGCCTCAGGCTCAATCTTCTCCCGCTGTTGCAGTTTTGCCTGCCTCGCTCGGGTACTTTGTCTGTCTGCGCCGTTCCAGCCGCACGACCCCAGATCAACCCCCCCACCCCGACCCCCCACCCCCCAACCCCCACCACCACAACTCCGAGTCTGCAACAGCCTGCTCCTGAACGTGCACTGCCTTGTGTCTGAGTTCTGCTTCTGCGTCCGGATCTGGCTAAACTATGACAAATGGCCCAGCTAAAAAAAAAAAACGGGATCTCAGCAAATTCTGGCCGTCACCTCGTGCATATTCCCTCGCACAATTATTGCTGCAGCTACAAGAATCCTGAAACAAAAAAACAACAACGCCCCCCCCCGCTTCCGAATTGTGGCGACGTTTGGGCTCACAGCAAAACAAGAGCTGCCCCCCATGTTGTTAGCTGACACCTTGTCTTTTTGGAAGCTAAATTCAAAGCCGCGCTGAAAGGCTAAAATGTGCCGCACCGATGCGGGGGCGCGGCCTGGAGGATGGCGTCCCTCAGCCCGGTACGGCACGTACGCCGGATGACCACGGGGGCAGGATGGGATGTGCAGACACGGGGTCTTATCTCTGCTTTCAGATGGGTTACATGAGTCGTTACAGTGGGGTTGGGGGGGGTGGGTCCAGAATCTGTTGCTTCTGATGGCCAGCAAGTCCCCACTGCCCCCGTCACGCTCTCACAACCTTCTTCCCACCTTTTGCAGCCTTATCAATTATTACACACACACACACACACACACACTCACTCTACACACAGCTACGACCGTGCACATGCATATCTGGCTCATCTGCAGTGGGCTGTGGCTCAGTCATTTCCAAAGAGGAAGACGTTTAAAAAAAAAAAACAAAAACAGAAGAACATGTCAGCAAAGAAAAAGCAACAGCCCCTCAACTATTTTTAAAAAACAAAAACAACAAAAAACACCCCCCCCAAAGAAAACACGACAGCCTGTGAGTTCACAAATATCCAAACGAGAAAGCTGGGCTCAAAATAAAGCTTTTACTCCAGGAAGGTGTCTCAAAAAAAAAGATTTCTTTAGTTTAAATGCCGCCTGAGTCGCCGCCTCGACTCACCAAACGCTAGCGGGAGACGTGACAAGGTATCGGAGAGCCGCCGCGGCTTATGTATTTTGGAGCGGTGATCTGTAGCATGTAGAAAAAAACAAAAACAAGAAAATAAACAAAAACGTCGAGTGTGCCGCAGCTAAAACAGACAGGACTGTGATTAGAAGACTTTCGGCATGAGAATAATATGACTCGGTAAAATAAGACAGCAACAACAAAGGAAGGGAGGAGGCCACTTCTGTTGGGCTGAATGTGAATCTTTTATTTCTTTAGTCTGGGGGGGGGGGGGGGCGTGGCGCACCGAAGCGAGACCAAGCTCGATGTCGCGCGTGTCTTGTCATTAATGAAGAATATAAAAAGATAAATGACGCATCCTGGGCAACACCTGTTCGTTTGCTATCGACAGCCCCCCCCCACCGAACCTTTAAAGAAACACTGCCGTGCAGGGAAATCATTGCTCTTTGGATTTAATTCACAGTTTACTTTTTTTTGCCTCCGGTAGCCGAGTTGGTGTAATTTCACCAATTTGTGTACGAGCCGACGCGGCGGCGTCAGGCAGGAAACGTTCGAATTAGCCCGGTAAATCAGAGCGAGAACGAATCGGACATATGAGAGCAGGTGCCGGCCGGTCGCAGCCCACGTGACAGAAGCGGTCGCCTGATTTGGCCCCGGCGGCCCCGGCGGCCCCCAGACCATGAATCCGGCAGCCAAACCTGCCTGACCACCGAAAAGGGGGGAAATGATAGTTTTACTATTCAGTGACAAAACAAAAAAAGCTTTTCCGACACAGATTGGATCCGGATTCTTCAGATATGAAAACATGCAGCTGTTACTCCATTCAGAGTTTTTTTTGTTTTGTTTTGTTTTTTTCTTTATTTTTTATATTGAAGTGTGTGTGTGTGTGTGCCAGTGCGCGGGGGCCATGCAATAATCCAAACACTCTTTTGCACGTGGCAATAACCCCCCCCCCCCGATAACCCTCGATGAGTAGCCTCGGTGCCACGATCGCCTTTGTCTGCCACTGGCTGCGCCGCCCACTGTAATGTGTGTTTGAATATAATGGCACCGATGATGCATTGTCTACTCGCTCTTAGGTCACATCTCCTGCCCCGCCGCCGTGTTTATTGTAATCAAGAGCAGGAAATGACTTGGCAAACGACACACTGCGCCGCCTATACAGATCTGCCTATAGCGCAATCTATTAAGGCTGTAATTGACTGGAGAAAATATTAAGCGCGTACTCACAGCATCTGATGCCGCTCTGCAAGTTGTTTTGATCCCACTTTAATTTGCCTAATCAACAGACCGGTCCGGATGTCGAGCACGTAGCCTGGGAATCGCCTGCGACTCCGGGGAGCGGCGGTCCCCCGGATCCCGGGGACGACGGGATGGCGGCGCTGCTGCCTGCAGCCTGCAGCCAATCGCACCCAGAGATGAGCGACAGAGGGGGCGGCAGGGTTTTTTTTTCTTTTTTGTGCCCCCCCCCCGGCCGCACCCGTGAGCACGTCAGGTAAGCAGAGCCCCGCGGGGGGCGAGACAGGCGGCAGGCTGGGTGCCTTGGAAAAAGCAGGTCTCGGGGGCTTTTACTGCTCTTTTGCAACAATAAAGATTTATATACAGATTTTTATGAGCATTCATTGATTTTATCTGAGGCACAAAGCAAGAATCGAATCAAGGGCACATGTGGTGCAGCCCGAAATGAAGATTTTATGCCTTTCTGACGTTGTGACTTTGTTGCCCGGCCGCTCCCCCGTATTAGCGCAGGGGTAAAGCGATTACATTTCCCAAATTGCCATCCTCTCCCAGATACAGGGACGGAGGAAATCAGGTTTACCGTACCTTGACAATGTCTTCGTTGGAGGACTTGCACTGCACGGAGGCCGAGACGTCGGTGACCGCTCCGCTCATCTCTATGGAGACCATCTTGACGGGAATGGCCACGGTGCGTCCGGTCAGGATGGCGGTGTTGATTATCTCGGTGTCCTGCGGAACAGGAAAAACCAAAAACAGACGAGATATTCATGAAACAGTGAGGCCGATGAAACTGTCGGCATTAAGGTGCTACCCGCCTGCCCCCCCCCCCCCCCCCCGCATCCCAGGTGACGCCCGTTTCACCGTGGCGCCTTTTTCATTGCATTTCATCAGGTGACATTTTCATTTCAAGTACACTTTCCTCCCGGTGAGCGGCTGGAAGTTTCTGAGAGCGGAGGAGACAGAGTTTCCATGAAAAGCAATGATCTTAACCTTAATCATTCTGAGGGGGGAGACGTTTTCTGACGGCAAAAATCACAGCATCACTCCTGAATCTCAGGCTACATGAAGCGCCTGTCATTTTACTGAGCCGATGTTACTGTCATTTATAAAGTTTTAGGCCGAGGGCACAAGTGGAAATTCAGGCTTGGCTGTTAGAGGAGCTGGGTTTTTTTTCCACAGTGGGAATCTCTTAAGGGATGGATGCTTCTTATCAAAAAAGCCGAAAACAAAAAAAAAACCATTTCACTGAACTTCACAAGCCGCTTTGGAAAAAAATGCAACAGGAGCGAACTGCTGTCACCGCGGTGTGGCAGAGCAAACTCTTTGTGTTATTATCAAAACATATCATCAAAAAATGTCTAAAAGTTCCCCCCATGACTCCATCCACTTAAAAAATTCTGTTTCAACCTTGTGTGTTTATGGCACCGCCGATACCCACTTTCTGCTCTTCACTCCTCTCAAGAGGCTTTATTGTTATTATCATTATCTTCATTATCATTATTTTATTTTTGAAACATTTTGGCCATGGAAAGGCATTTGAGAATGAGAAAAAATGGTGAAAGTACAGCTTCAATTGGGTCGAATTAGCATACGGAGAGTAGAGGTACAAAAGTGGAGAGTTTCTTACTTGTACGTATCCTTAAATCCGTCTTTAATATCCTCACTGCTGTCAAAAGCTTTGGGTTTGATTGAATGAATGAATCATTTATTTGTGAGAAAAACAATATATGAAGATGAACTTGAATGAGGGAAACTGTGCGTGACGATAAACACTTTTGAGCATCTCCTCTGATGAAGTGTCGGGTACGAAATGTTATCCAATTACCGCTGAGTTCCCAGAGCGGACGCCTCTTATATCGCTGCCGAAGTTTCTCCAGCGTGGCTTTAAAAACTCTCAGTATCACAAGGGTTCAAACTTTGATAGAAATACGGCGGGAGGCCGCCTCGCGGCAGCGGCGCACCGACATTCCGACCTATCAACCACTCAGGACAGCGCCCATCTTTGGCCTCGGCCTTCGTTCGCGAGACGCCGGCACCCGTAAAGACGTCCCAACTGCATCGTGGGCAGTCGTGGCATCGCCGTGGCGTCAGGACCCGCCCGGGAACAGACAGGCTCACGCATGACAAACACACTGAAACCGCCGGTTGGGGTAGTTGGCGACCTCGTGTTGCCGCGCAGATCCCCGAGGCGGAAGCAACACCCGCCGCCCCTCGGCAGCGGCTGCAAACGGGTTGTAGGCGACGGTAAAAAAAATAATCCTCGACTTCTGATGAACTACCCAAAGGACCGACATTGTCTCCCATCTGCTTTTTTATTATGAATGTGCTCGAATTCAAACATCCAATTAAAACACACGCCAAGCCTCCAGTTGAAGTCGGAGTCAATTCATTATTTCTTTTTGTTCCTTATTTTTTTTTTTTGCAGATCATGTAAGTTGCACGAGCAGCCCAGGAGAGAAACTGAGACCATGGTGCATTTCCCCGAAAATCTAAAATAGTATATTTAAATTTCTGCCCCGGACTCGTCTTAAAGTCTTAATAAGGGTGTAGAGCATGAAGTGACTCTCCTCCCGCTCTAGTTTTTCCACGGGTCTCTACTCGGCTGCAAGACTCGGAATTGTTTATTCACAGAGGGAATATTATCCGCAGCACACACCCGGCGCCAGGGCGTCGTCGAGGCATCTGCTTCGCGTGGCCTTAGGCAAATAACAAAAGGCAGCCAGTTCTGGAGCGTCCTCCGTCCACGACACGAGCTTCCCCTCTACCAAGACCATGGCGCACTCGAGGTGAGGGAACGGGCAAAAGATGGAGCCTGGAACATTTCGATTTATTTTATTTTACCGTGGAAGTCTCTCTGAGGTCAAACTACTCTTTCGCACGGGAGACCCTGTCGGTAGCGCAAATACAAAAAAAGAAGAAAAAAAGGAACAAAAAAAAACCCCTACAGGGAAAAAATACTTTCAGAATCCCACATGTGAGGCAAAATCTATATCAATATAATTGGTAATAACAAGAGGCAATTACCAGTAGAGTCATTTACCGTGGACGGAGTAATTGTTTTAATTTCACCAGAGTCACAAACTTTTTAATTTCAGTTTATTATACGGACTTTTTCAAGTAGACGGAGCAGAAAACATTAAAGCCCCTCTGCCTCATCTGGGCAAAAACAACCTGCAAAATGAGATAGTGGCTGAAAATAACCTGGTTTGATACTGACAAGTCCATCAAGGCAAATAACAAGATAATTTATAACAGGAAAACAACTGCGGTCTGTTTCATTGAATCTGTAAAAATGCCCACAGTAAGCGGGCGTGTGGGTTTGCTTTTTTTTTTACTGCTGTTTTTATGCAAATTTTCAATTTGCACAAACGGGAAAAAAAAGAAACCCGAGCGTTGAAATGTTTTTGCGTTCAACTGAGTTGGAAAAGATGGTGTATCAATAAAAACTAACAAATGCCACAGAGTGCAATAGCAGCAAACTTGGCTAATTAATAGTGACATAAGCCGAAGCTTCCGCTCAACTGCTATGACAAATAAAAAATATTGTATCAGTTGATACATGAAACAAACGTATGTGCCGCACTTCCGTCAGTTGCCACGACGTTTCCATTCGTTTGAGGTTTGACTGATTCTCTTTCAACCTCGTCATCCCGGTCGCCGTCCGCTACTACGATGGTTTAACGGCCCCTGAGTGGAGAATTAGTTTCACCGTTTAATCTTAGTGCACCGCACATTTACATTTTCCTTTGCAGGTTTTCCAGAAATTCATTTTCAAAGTCCGATTAAATTTAGATGGAAACCTTATTTGCATTCGCTTTACGAGAAGATAGCTGAAACAGCAAAATGGCAAAGTTGGACCGTTGTTTACAAAGTGCCTCCGTGAGGTATATGTAGCACTATCATCTCCTTAATAATGAGCATTTCCACGTTAGTTCAGTTCTAGATCACTCATGCAAACTGAAGATAAAAGAAAACCCAATACAGAACCTTGGAGAACTCCATTAAGCACACTATAATAGCCAGAGCTGCACTCCATTAACTTTCGCACATTGAGTCCTACTTGAAACAAGCATTGTGGAGTAGTGCTTTGTCAGACATTTCCATGTTAATCAACCTCTGCTTAGGCTTTAAACCGATCAATAAATCAGGCTGCAGAGAGTCTGCTTCTTGTGCAAGGAATCAAAAATATCATTCGCAGCTTTCCCCGTGACATAAAAAACTCTTTGAACCAGTCGGTGATATATTCCACACTTACAAATTATAGGAAGGGGACTGTAATTATTGAGACAGGTGACAGATGAAAGACATGCTGAAAGAATCTCATTAGTGAGGAGGTTAATGTTCAAAAAAAATAAAATAAAATAAAAATTCCATGTAGCGAAGCAGTGGCTCCTTTCAGAAAGTAGGGATCGAAACTGTCAGTGCCAGTGGCAGTTGTGAAGGGGCTTCAAAAAACCTCCATCAACAAGCACATAATCAGCTCCACCGCTTGGCGTCTCCTCACAATCACAGAGCAACAGGACACACGGTGTATATTAAAACAATTCATCATAGTAGGAACTGTCTGAACACGCCCTTCAAACTCTGTGTGTGTGTGTGTGTGTGTGTGTGGGGGGGGGGGCGTTGGAATAGAAAATAAGGTTTTTAGTCCAATCAGACTATCACAAGCCTCATTCTCCGGTTCCCTGGAAGAATCTGAATTTCTGGAACACCTGCGAACCTGAGTCTGACGCTCAAACCACAAATTTGGATCAAAGTGATTCAGACCGGAGTTTATTTGCAGCGATAAAGCAAAAATAGGCAAAAACGAAATCCTAATGTTTCAGGGGATTCGCTTTTCTTTTCTTTTTTTGTTACTAAAGCTGAGGTTGTAGAGACACTTTGTTTCTTCATCATTTTTAACCCCCCCCCCCCAGTTTAGAAAACGTAGCCAATTTACGGGAAGCAAAGCGCAGCCAGCCTCTGTGGATAAACGGACTCTCGGGCTAAATCCTAATTGAAAGACATCATCCCTGGGCTCTCTTTGCGGTTTCGGCATCTGGCAAGTGCCGCGCCACGCACGGCGCCTCGCGATTAGACGCGTCCCGTTTCGGGAGCGCTAATTACGCTAACCTGAGTTCAGCTCGGAGCGAAAACAAAGTCGGGTTATCGTTTCGCTTAATTACTACGTTCTGTGTGAAGCAGGAAAACAGTCATTAGATACTATTTTCATTCTTTTTTTTTAATGATAATACCAACATGTTGTGATATCAACATCACACTGGACTAAACTGGTTTATTTCAGCGTCGCTGAATGTAACGCTGTGGCTTAAACTGATCCGCTTGGAGGCGATTTGTAGAGAGAGGCTCATGAAAAATGTGATCAAATGACTTCGTTCTTTGTCTTTTTGATTGATTTAAAAGAGAGAGGGGAAAAAAAAACCACAGACGAGAAGGATGCGACGATAAACTGAAAAACGTTGGGTCGGCCTCAGCGAGACTGAAATCCAGACCTTGTCAAATGAATATTTCAACGCGTTTTGATCGGTTTCCGAGTTGAGTCAATAAACTGTAAACATTTTTTTTCTTTCATTTGTATGGTTTTATTAGACCAATCATAATAACCCCCCCCTTCTGTCTGAGCTGTGTTTACAAGGAACATGGACAAATATGCCTGTGGTTATTATCAGCCCATTAGATGTAATCCATTACCGCGGAGCCTTGTTGAGATTTGCCCACAGGGCTCTGGATTTCACAGGCACTTGCGATGCTCAGTCCAGCCCCCGTCCTTCCTACCTGCCTCTTCTGGACTATGCAACAACGCGTTCAGCTTCATGAGACACGGATTATATATATATATATATATATATATATATATATATACGCGTGAAAATACGGTGCACGGCCTCCAGGCTTGTTCCGACGCGAGGCGCCAATTTTTTTTTTTTTTTCCAGTTAAACATCTGGGAGCTGCTGTGGCACGGAGCAGCTAATGGAGGTCGGGAATCTGGCACAGCTGTTACCCTCCCGCTCTGCATCATCCTTCCTGCGTTTTTATTTTTTTTCTGTCTCCCCATCTCTGTCTCAAAGCCATAAGAACGTCCGGCGAAAGGCGTCACCAGTGGCTCGGTGTTAAAATAGCGTCCTAGACTCTGTGTCAACACCCGGGGCTGATTCAAAAATCACCGTCCTTGTCCACCTTCCTCCACCTCTGTAGCTCTGGGCCACGTGAAAGCATCACGTTCGTAGTATTCGGAGGAAGAACCACCTCCCACCTCCCACCTCTCTCTCTCTCTCTCTCTCTCTCTCTCCCTCTCTCTCTCTCTCTTGCCCCCCCCCCATCAGCAGTTTTCTGAAAGTGCTGAGCTGTTCCACAAACTGTCAGCAGGTTTATGCCGCCGGCTGTAAAGTGCCGGCGGATTTGCATCCGTCGCTAAAGTAAAAATGACATTTCTTACTCCGGGGGGAAAAAAGAAACCCAAAGGATGTTGAGCTCTTCGTCGCGCCGTCGGATCCCTCCTCCTTGAGTTTGGCGACCCCTGAACCCCGTCTTTGACGGTACGTTCGGGTGTCGAATGTTGACACGGCGATGAAGTGTTACGGCAAAATGAGCTGATGAGCTGAACAAAATGTCAAAAATCTGGAAAAAAACCCAAAAAAATCAGTCACTTATTCAGCAGAAGCCTTCGTTTCTCACTGTTTTGTCAAACGCTATTTTCAACCTGGTTCTTCACGCAACGCGTAACTCGATGCAAATAGCGAGCTGTGAATTTTCTCACCGTGGCGCTCGGAGGGCTCTGCCACTTCAGGCGGCCCCATTAAGCCACTCAACAAACCGCCCCGATATCAAAGTCCGCCTGCTCCTGCCGGCTCTGATAAGGCCCCGTTCCTCAGTTCATCAGCTTTGTCTAATGGGTGTTAATGCTGTTTAACTGTGGCACTTCTCCTGGCGGGTGGGGGGGAGCTGGAGCATCCACTTCTTTTTTTCTTTCCCTTTGATAAAATCCACCGTCCAATTAGCCGCCGCGCGAGAAAGAAACGATGGATTACAAGCCCCGCTGCCGACCTGCGGGACTCCTTCACCTTTTTTTGGAATCAATAAACGCTGTCTGCTGATGAAAAGTTTTTGGCCTCGGCCCGACTCCAGAACTCCCCTCTTTTTCAACAGATGCCAGCGCCCCCCCCCTTCTTTTTTTGTTCTGACAACTCGGAGGGAGCAATGAGCGGCTCGACTTGATCCGGGATGGTCTCTAATTTGGTTCTGAAGCGAAATGTGACTATTTATAATTTTCGAACGGTGTCGGCGATGGTGGATAGACTAATTGCAGGCGCTGGGAGAATTCCCGGGGTGGCGTAAAACTTTCTGAGTTGTTGGAGCCTGACTGGGCTCAGTCTGCAGACACTTTCCCCTTTTCTCTCCATTCTGTAAAAATGCAGCCAAATCCTTTTTTTTTTTTCTAGGTGGAGACAAGTACGACTATTGATGTCCTTGAAATTCCCCGTCAACTGAAAAAAAAAACCACATCGAAGATGATGACAACACCAGGCCCCTTTTTATTGTTCCGTCTAGTATTAACACGTGTCCTCTGCTAAAGAGACTGCAGCTATAAAAAAAACCCAAAAACCCATTGAAATCTCACGGCAGTGTCAGCGCAGAGGTGGCAGGCAGCGACAGAAGGAAGGCGCCGATGATTCCTGCCATCTCACTTTAGAATGTAAATTTTACAAGGGAAGAAAAAGAGGAAGAAGAAGAAATTAAAAAAAGAAAAGTCACAGAGGCAGAAATCTAATTTTGCAATGTGGCTGAAGACATCTGGGTACAAGGCGCACGCTAATCCCGAAACGCCGTAGCGGGACCCGGAGAAATGGAGTGAACCTTATGTCGTGCCAGATGTGCGGAGCACAACAATGTCGCAGCTGCGGCTCAATTGCATTCGCCGGGCGCGGCGGCGTGGCAGGTATTGTTTTCACCTCGTGAGCTGGTGTGTGTTTGTACGTGTGTTTGTGTGTTTGTGTGTGTGTCGTGCAACACATGGCGAGGAGACTTCCCAGGTGTGCGGTTGAGCTCGGGTCGTGGTCCGAGCCAGGTGTTCCGTGGGTCCGGTGCGATCCGGACCGCGAAGCTCGTCCTTGGAAAAACCATTTACTCGATCTGCAACTGCTGGACGTCTACCGCTGTGAACCGCCCACAGCCTTCTATATTATAAACCGCGCACGATAAATCCTGATGAGCAGATATAACCTGGGGTTCGCTCCCCCCACCCCGCCCCCCAACCGGGTTTCAAAGTAGTGAGTGAAACCACACAGCACCAGAGGCTTGAAGGAGGTAGGAGGGCGGAGGCATAGCTGGAGGTGCTCGGCGCCCCCTCGCTTGATTAATTTCCAGTTGTTTCCGTAATCTGATTACCACCCTCGCTAATTGCCACCTCGCGCCAGGCGAGGAGCCCTGATTAAATGGGTAAGAGACGCTCAAGTGCCCAGTTCCCCCCACCCGCCGGCGAAGGATCGCGGAGAGGGGGAGGTGTTGATTGGAATGCGTCTGTGGCGGAAGAGCGTCCGTCCCCGTCGCCCCCGTCGCCCCCCGCGTGATTCAGGAAGCGAGGGCTGTTTGTTATCGACCACATTGGCAGCTCCGGTTTCAAGTGTGGATACAAAAGTGGCCCCTCGTGGAGTCCCTGAGAATTCCTGCTCGCTCGGCCGGGTCGACGCGTGCGGAGCATCGTGGCGTCGGCACCGACAGAACGTGGGCGAGTCGCAGAGATCTCTGATCGCGGGGTCACGTTGTCGACTCGGGGTCTCGGCTCGTTGTTTGCCCTGCGAATGGCGGCTTTAGAACGAGCCCCGACCCGTTTCCTGTTGCGTTTTAGACCCGGCTCCTGGCGGCGTGGCGGCTTTGGTACGCAGGAGAATAAACCCTCTCCATAAGAAACGAACCCCTCGTCGGCTGTGCCGACAGACATTTTTCCGGCTGTCCTGCGTGATTTTTTCAGACTCATGAAGGAGTTTTTTGGCCTTTAAATGAATCAGCCGAGATCAAACCGACGGCCTCGTTGGAAAAAAGATGGAATTTCATTATGTTTTCCGGCAGTTCGCTGATAATCTATTTTACATTTTTGAAAGATTAAGGCAAAAATGTAAAGGGAAATTTTCATTTTAGAAAGGAGATAGTTTGGTTCTGGTCATTTGGTTTATTCAACAAAGCGTAATGTGATTAAGGTTCTGAGTCGTGAGATGAGTTTAGATAATAAAAACGGATTATTTTAAGTGATTTAAATGTATCTGAGATTAATAATAATATCCGTATGAATCCGGCTATCGCTCCGCTCACCATGGCCAGGGGGATGATGGCCTGGATGTCCCGCTGCACCACCGTCAGCTCCGTCACTACCTTCTCCGAATCCGGCGGCGGGTTCTGGCCTTTGTAGTCGATGTTCCAGTTGATCCGTCTGGTCACCGACAGGCTGGTGAAGTTCTCCATCTCGAAATCCAACTGCATCACCTCGACGTTGCCCGGCGCTTCCCTGACGGTGCATTAAAAAAAAACAAACACACACACATGCACGCACGCATGCGCACGCACACACGCATGCACACACACACACACACACACACACAAAACGGTCAAAATCAAAGGCCCAAGTTTCAGCAACGGCAATTTATGCATGAAATAATACTGCAGGGTAAAACAGGAAGTTCTGGCAACGCATTTATTTCTGGTAATGAAATAGCAGAATGGATAGTTTTTAATTATTAACCGCGTCGTTTAGTGAGCTGTCAACACGCTGCTGCGCCGTTATTTTTTTTACAGTTTTTCCTTAAGTTACCCTGGAGCAAGGCAACAGAAATCGTACATTCATTAATGCTTTCAACATGTGAAGCACCGGAGCCAAAAGCTTTGGAGCCGGCGCAGAGACTTGTCATCTGGTGTTCTCTGCTCAAACTGACGCTCTCGCATCCTGTGTGTCGGAGCCTCCTGTGTTGTGAAGGCCAAACCAGCGCGCCGATGAAGGGGCTTTCCTCACGGCCTTAAGATTGATAACGGCGCTTCGCTTCTGCCGATGAATCAACGTTCAATAGGCCGACGAGATGAGACGAGACCCCGGAGCGAAGGCCGGGGTCCCGGCTCCTGGCGGAGGACCATCGCCGTTGGTGCCTCGGGCCCGGGTCACATGACCTATCGGACACGTTTCGCTGACGGTTTCGCTAATGTTTTTTGCGGAGATACGAGGCCGTTAAAGTGGCTGCGGCTGGCTAATGAAAGGTCACGGGCGTTTGCAGTGCAGAATACCGACCCGGCATTTTCTGACGTTTCCTCCCTCTACGGAAAATAAGCCGCGCAGGCGAAGCGTGACGATATTATGGTCCAACGTCAACACAAAGGCCTCCAGAAGACAGTTGGCCACATTATTGGTTTCGGTTGATATAATTTTATTGTTTGAGAAATGGCGACAATGTTTTTGGGTCCACAACTTTCTTGATTAATTAAAATCGAGGCGGGGAAGCTGATACTCTGCTAAAGCACATCGCAACATGATTTATTTTTCTATGATGCAATTTAATCCTTTAGTGCGTCAAACCGTTTTTGTTTTTTTTGGCCAAAAACAAAATGTCCCTCCTGTGGAAGTAGAGGCCTTTTAGGAGCCTGGACTCAGCACCAGTTGTAAATAACTAATGATGCGGCAGTGCACCAAGTTAATGCCTCCTCGTCTCAGTTACACCTCCCTCCGCCGGGGTCTGACCTCAGGTTTGCTTTTAACTGCCCCTGGTCTTCGCTGCTGTGCTTGGAGATGACTATTAAACAGCCAGACATATGATTTTCTCAATTTGCACAAGTGCATTCATTTTGTAGGAATCCTAATGCCACCTGCATTTCTTACATTATCCATGTTACTAGCAGACGTATGTACTACATGCATAAAAACCGGCTTTAAAAAAAGTTAGTTTGTTTTTGACCTTAGAAAAAGATTGATCACTTGTCAGCTTCATCTGCAAAATGCTACTTGACTATAGTAATTTATGCTACTTACAGTTCTTGACTATAACGTGGTTGAAAGCTCCACAAAAAGCTGGTAAATGGACACTGAATTATGATGTATTTAATATTGTTGCAATATTATTATTATTGTTCTAACTATGGATAATATTGGTTTTATAGTTGTTGTTATGGTTGTTTTTATTGATGTTATTTTTGTTATTATAGTTGTTGTTATTGTTGTTGTTAATGATGTTATTTTTGTTATTATGGCTGTTGTTGTTGTTGTTATTGTTGCTGTTATTCTTCTTATTGTTGTTGCGATTCTTGTTATTATTACTGTTAATATTGTTGTTATCATACATCATGTTTTCATGGGTTTTTTTGCTGTAAAGCTCTGTTCGGCCATGACCTCTGCGCAGTATACGAATGTCACACTACCCACTCGGGAGAATCTCCCTCAGTGACTCAGGCCAGCCAGCAGCCCCCCCCCCCCCCCCCAAAAAAAAAAGATTAGACAAAGCTAAACATTAGCCATAGGGGAGTGTGTTCTGTAGGAGGCCAGATCAGATTGTCCCGTTAGCACAACAAATAAAAGCTTCGCCCCCATTAATCTCTGTGTTTTATCCCCCTATATGTGTTTCCATTCACGCATGGCGCTCCTGTTAAGTGACGCGCTGGAGCGTGATGAGAAGCGACGGCGCTCTAACTGCGTCCCTGCTTACTTTGATGGAGTCCTCCGACGCCACGAATAAATCGGCGAGCGTCGCCGAATGAAGACGGTGCGCTGGTCCTGTCAATAAGCTAATCAGCGCGCCCTAATCTGTTCTTCTATCCCAAGCCCCCAGCGCAGGGCTTCATGAGAGGAGATTGCATTTTCTTTTTTATTCATCTATTCTTTATTCACCCTCTCGCTTTCAAAATTACCATGATTGCAATGGCTGCAGACACGCCCCTGACCGGATCGATGACTTTTGGCGGGTAACCAGATTGTTTTGATGACGCCATATGCATGAAACGCTGGAGCTTTCTGTGTTTGGCGTGTCTCTTCGGCGTGAGGAGCCCCCCCCCCATGTTATGAAAATCCGGTTTGTTGGGCTTGTAATCCTCAGGTTCAACAAGCCGAACACGGAGCCGCCTCGACGGTGGCGAAGGGGCAAATTAAATCTCCCCCCACGCGTGTCGGGGAGCCCTCCCGCCTGTGCCGCGCCTTCAGCTGGAAAGAAGCGAAAGCGCTCGCCGTCTGCCCATCACGAGAGCTGGGGGGGGGTACCGCCGTTCAGTCTGAAGGCCTTCTAATTAAAAGCCGGATCAAGCTATCTTTACGGTTCCCCCTCCGCCCACCAAAAAGGTTCCTCTCAGGAACACTCAGTGATAAGATCTGGGCCTGTTTGTTTCGACATCACTCACTGCAAACAACCCCCCCCCCCCCAACACTTTTAGTCCGTCTGCGACACACTACAGCTGTCATCAATATGGGCCCGCCGGCGCGAGCGCGTGCACGGCCGCCTGATACGGCGCCGGCTGCCGTCGTGCTGGAGGGAAGGTTAAAAAAAAAAAAAAAAAAAAGGAAATTCGCAATGCGCTGATCTGGGTTAGAGGGCAGGGAGAAGCGGGAACCGAACAACGGCGAGCGAAGGCGGCAGAAAAAAAATGAAATCATATTTCACGCGATGGGCTACAGCGACACTCGACGTTGTTGACTTTTGATTTTGACTTTTCGAGATCTGAAATAAAAACAACAGATTTTTCAAGAAGCTGAGGAGAGGATTCTGTCCCTCGGGTTTTTAATCCCTTCACGCTGCCTGTGTGCACATCCTGACGTCACGTAATTAAAATTTCAACCTTCACGTTTCCCTCGTGATCTGTGCTCTGCCACTTGTTTGGATCAAGATGTGACAGCATTAAAGACTGAGATTTAAAAAATAAGACATAATCCGTGACAATTCCAACTGGTCAGTGTTTTCCTCTCCATTGCTGCTGTGTTACAGTACTGTCGTTTTCTCAGGATGTCTCAGGGGGGGCCCGACAATGACCTTTTCATCAAAACAATAAATTATGTATGTGTTAGCTAATTAATGTCACTCCAGTCATGTTCTTAAGGTTTTAGAGGGGAAAAAAAATAATAAAAAATCACAATCACTACTAAAGGAAATGTTTTGGCGTATTCTGTTATCCATTTCCCTCCATTATTAAAACAAAAACTTAAGATGGTCCTTGTAGTTATTCCCTTCAGCTTTTGATGGAAACTAATGTTAAAATAAAAAAATTTTAAAAAGTACTGATGAGGCACAAATGTGATTCAACATAAAGGCGTTTTAAAGAAAAAGAAGTGGGCGCTGAAAACTTAAATGAGTCATTTCATACCAGAGGACCAAAGGAAGGAAGTAAACACGGCTCAAGAAAAGCCCGGTCTTGTTTCCATTAAGTTAATGATGTACGATCTGTATAGCACAAAGTATATATATATATATTCTAAAAGCTGTAGCTTGGGGCTTTTACAGAACTCGGGGGGATTTCATTCTTTGATCAGGGGTCTGTTTGAACTGATTAACAGGGAGGGTTCATTGGATCAAAGCGCCGCAAGGCTGAGCCACGACGGCAGAGGAACAGAGTTGGCGAACAGAGGTTTTCAGCGCTTCGGTCTAAGGTTCCTGCAAAGTCTAGAGCGCTCGAGTCGATGAAGAGCAAACAGAAGAAAAAATCAGAGTGAGATCAATGTCAGTTTCCCTGTGTAAGCTGGGTTAGCGTAGTTTAGCAGACCGGAGGCAGGAGGACAAACCGCCGCTCCCAACACCTTAAAGCTAAATAATAATAATAGTAATGTTATCTCGGTCGTTGAGTCCGTTCCCAATCAGCCAAACTTGTACTTTCTTCGCTTGCCGGAACTTCTTTTTGATTAATAGGCAGCTTTATTGCGTAATAATATAACCCCTGTGCCGTTAAACTGTTGTTTATATAAGGTCTACTGTTACGACACGGTGCGGCCACAGTCTGCTGCGTTCGCAGCTTTTATATTGCATGTTGCACTTTATTGCCGTTATTGATCACTTCAAATGTTTTTCTATGTTTTAAATAGTTTTTAATTGTCTGAAATGGTCTCATCCCTCAGGCAGTGCTGTGTAAAATTTGTTATATTGTTGCCTGACCCTCAATAAAAGGACAATAAGCCTACTATAACTGCTACTATCACTCTTATAAGAAAAAAACAACAACTAAAACATACACACTTCCCCTAATGTTGAACTATTCCTTTAAATAGAAAAAGTACCTAAACTAATTGAGAAACAAATGTAGATCAAATAAGTGTCCGAAATAGCTCAAAACCGCTTGAGTCACTGTTCAAAAACTCTTCAAAATGAAATGTAAATCATCTACAATAAAGGATATTCCCTTGTTTGTAGAGATAATTTATGTAAGCAGACCCTGGAGTATATTTATTGTGCTATAAAAACACTTTCTTTTTTAACAAATTGATAAAAGATCATTTGTCAGTCTGTATCCGTCCTGTTTAGAAGTCAATATTGTCACTTAAAAATGTGCCCCCGGTCCTTTTTCTTGTCTGATCCCTTGTTTAGCGCTGAATTATTCAGAGCACAAAAAAAAGAGAAGAGTCTTATTAAATGATTGACTCTTTCTGTTTGCTCCAACAGCGACATGGGCAACTGCCACGGTATTTTCAAGAACATTATTCATTTGAAAAAAAAAAGAAAAAAACCCTTGACCGCAATCCATAATGCATCGGTTCATGTGGTGTTATCAGCAAGCTGCTGCAGCTAGAATGGGACCGTTTCCAGATGGCGGTTTACTGAAAAAATAAAAAGGAAAATACGTTGAATAATTCCAGCAGTGACTAAAGTTTGATCTGATGATGGGGAAAAAAATCCAAGATAAGGAGAGAATAATAACGACGGGCGAGTGATGAAGAGATCAACAATACGCCCCCGTGGAAAACACTGTCACCTCATTTCCTCGGTCTCAGGTAATTCTGGGTAAACAGAAACCAGATGTTCACACAGAACCGGTGCTTAGATGCAGTCGCCACTTGGATGCACAACGATGCTGGGTTGTGTGTGTGTGTGTGTGTGTGTGTGTTTGTGGTTTTCAGGGGAGAGGGTGCAGTATGTGTGTATATGTGTGTTTATGTGAGGAAGAGGTGGGGGGGGGGATGGGGGAGGTGGGGGGGGGCTTTTAAAAGTCAGCAGTTACTTATTTGCTGCTTAAATCCGGCACAAAAAGACATATGCATGAGAGTAATTATTGAACTTAGAAAACATATTAGAATTCGCCTTATTACTGCCTTTAATTGGGTAATTAGGCAAAAGAATTGTCTTGAGAATTTGTGTATTTTTCTTTTTTGGGGGGCTCATTACTGTGAAGCAACTGAGTCTTAGGCTGCTGCAAACAGTTTCCTCTTCCTTGAAATGTGAAGATGGAAATTTCCAGTCGTCCCGCTGTATAAGCTCATCCACTCAGACATCAAACAAGAGAGGAAATAGGATTGGATGTGCTTTCTTGATAAAATAAAGAAGAATATAATCAAAAAGAAAGCTACAGGGACAGTAAGTGCTGGAAGTGTGATAACACAAAACTATTCCCAAAACACAATGGAAGCATGGAGAACTATTGAAATGCATGTGACATGAGTTTCAGGTCTATATTTGTGAGTTTCTCTCTGCAGCATTAAAGATGCAATGGAAAGTTTAAGAATTATATCGTCCCCAAGCAACGAAATTTCTAGGAAACACATTTATTTGGGATATTTAAGTGTGAAATGTAAACGCAGAGTAACATTTTCGGCCTAACCGAGGTAGAAATTTGAGGCTTACGGTGCATTTGCATGACAATATGTCAGACATTTTCAACGCCTTGACTCGTTCCAGCTGCGGACTCAGGGTCGAGAGATTTGGAAAAAAAAGAAATAAATAAGTAAATGAAAATTCGGCTTGTTCCACCTCTGCTCACAGGGAACAAGTCCTCGTACTTAATTGAGTCTTTTGAATGTTCCAAAACAGCTTACATGAGTTTGTTCCTGCAGAGAGTGGCTTTAAAACACGGTTAAAGCCAACGCCTGGAGTATTTATAGATTCCAGACTTTGGTGCCCCCCTGGTGGCGGCGTCTGAGAAAAACACTTTTGCTGACGACGCCGCTTAAACGCATTTTTAACATCCGGACCAGCATTCACTCGGATTCAGTCGTTTTTACACAAACAGATGCTTATAATAATTTGAAAGATGCGTCAATCATTTGAAAGAAAATAACACAATAGCAGCTTTAAGTGTTCTGCAACTTTAGATTCGAGTCATTTTTTTTCTGGTTAAGTGAGTTTGGACAACAACAAGTACATGGACTTTTTTCAGAAAATGTCACAAACTTCAAAAAAATTTAAAAAAATTTCCGGGGAGATATTTTGCTGGAAAGTTTCTCTCGGATGTTTCTCGGAAAACGTGCGTCACTTCGACACAAATAAAGACTTCCTGCGGCCCCCGGAACGGCGGCCCAGACTACAGTGCCCTGAGCCAATCTCACAACAATGTATTTCCCGGGGAAAAATCCTGTGAGGCTTGAGTGCTTTTTATATAGAAGAAAGGATTTCATGGCCGCGTTCAATCAATTTGATGGGAGAGAAGCATCAAAACGCGGATTCTTCCGTGACTTCACTCTTCATGACTTTCGATTCCTATTGTTTGGCTGTCTGGGCTCTTAGGCGGCCGTTGAATCGACCGGGATTTTGTTGACAAAATGCAGCGTGGTGCCCTGTCCACCATGCTTGACCCCCCCGCCCACCCTTTACTGGACATTTCCCACACGGGGACAGGGCGGCAAGGATTACATGACATGGGTCACTGCATGTGGCGGTGAAGGGCTGCAGCTGAGGCGCCGAGAAGCAAACAAGAAAGGAATGGCGGGCTCCTTTTGTTCCAGGTGAGGCCGCTCTCTGTCCTCGCCCTCGCCGGGGTCCTTCCCTTCAACCGTGACCGCGTCCATGGGGAAGCCCGGTATTTTTGACCCAGCCCGACTTCAAAGGCTTCGTTTCTGGTTCTTAACGAATACGAACGCGACACGATTCTCGGTTGCGGATTTTTAAGTTGTTTCTCCCTGTAACTGGAATTAGCTCGGAGGCAGAGCAAGCCCCCCCCCCCATACCGGGGACGGAGGTAAGAAATCTCAGAGGCAGACAATTCGAAATAAACCCACATTCAGTGCTGCATCCGAGTACTTTCTTTTTCATTAATTTTGGGTTAATCAGGCACCAGAAAGGAAGCAGAACAACATAGAACTGCCCCTACGTGGCATAATTTTCTTAAAGAAAATACATTAAAAACCTTTAAACCATTTGGACGAGATTAAGTTTGGGAATAAGTGAGCAACTCGAGCGCTTCTATCGCCATGGAGCTGCGTCTTGCGAGTCCGTTTCCTGTTCCCCCGTCGAGACCCGGCAGGACGGTGACGTCTCCGCTGCCCTTAGACAGGATCTCATCTCAAAGGTATGTCAGCGGGCGGGGTCTTCTGCCCCCCATTGATTCGGCCTGCGAGGGCGGGGCCCGGCAGGCAACGCCCCCGTCCATTTGACTCTGTGCTGTAAAGCGGAGGGGGCTTTGGTGGCCGCCGGGGGCCGGGGGCTGTTGTTTTACCCTCCGCCGCTCCCGGGGGCCGTTTTCACAGAGGAAGGCTCGAGCTTTTAAAGGCCGCCTTTAATCAGAGGGTCAACTGTGACGGTTACGTGCAGGGGAACCTCTTTCAGGCCTCTCTTTGTCCGCTGTTGAGGAAGACAAATATCATTGTCTCTATGTCTGTCTAACCGGCTGCAGATTCTCGGCCTCGCTCTTGTGCTATACATGTGTGTTTAGCCTCGCGGGGGCAGGCGGGGGTGGGTGGGGGCTGGGGGGTTATTGACTTACCCCTGTTTGACCGCTTTGTTCTTGCTCACGTCGATGGTGGTGATAGAATGCTTGGCGCCGGACTGCACCTCCCAGTCCACCTTCCACTGGGCGTTCTTCGACTTGGTCTGGAGCAGGTTCACCCCTTTCTTCGCTTTGACCCTGCAGGAAATGGGAGGGGGGGGAGAGAATGGGATGAGTCAATTTTATTAGAGGCCATGATTTATGTGCGAGGTCAGAGGTGAACACCCTCCGCGGCGCGGGCAGACCTCCTCCTCGCGTTGCGTCACGGCAGAGGCAATTCCGCGGATGAATCAATAACAGAGATGAATGAAGGTGACAGTGCGATGATGCATGGCTCCGGAAAAGGCGAGGCAGTGCCTCGGGTCGCGGCGTGGAACCCGCCAGCCGTTTATACAGCATTATTAACCACCGACATCCGAAAGCCCCCGGATTCAGTTCACATGCTCGGCGGAAACATTTACGCAAAGGACAAATAATTCATTTGATTTCACGCTAGCAACAGATTAAATAAGGCCTAAAGGCGCAATATAATGATACTTCCTTGGCTCCGAGGTAAAAGAAAAGAAAAAGGAAACCTCCTTCCTTAACCCTCAGCTCCACAGGGAGGGCAAACTGCACAGGTAAGTCAGAGGTAGGGATTCACTTTTTTTATTCTTTCTTTGGCTCAAGGACGTTTCTGCGTGAAGGATGTTTAGACCCGGAAAAAGTGGCACCGTCTCGCAAGGTTCCAGCCGTTCACTCTGAACCGTCTGGAGCCGACATGCACCGAGCCGAATGTCGCCGACACGGCGACGTTTTATTGGTAAAATGAATTCAAATTAGTCACATTTAGATGTACTTGATATATATTGAAGTTCTAAGACCTACAACCATTTGTTGGATAATTAGTGACTCCACCAACACCAAAATTCATTAGCAACTATTTTGACAGTTGCTTAATCCACTGAGTCGTTTTTCAAGTGAAAAATATTCACTATTATTAACTCTACTCTTTTTTTTTTTGGACTTTTATTTTGACAAAACTAGCTGTTCGAAGACATTTTTCTGTATTTTTGAACTTTTTTTTCCACTGTTTAACATTTCACGGACTAAACGATGAATCAGTCAACAAAATAATCAATAGATGAATCGATAACAAAAATAAACATTAGTTGCAGCCCTATCACATTATCCCTTGATCCTCCCCGCTTGTCCTCTGTCTATACATCCGCATCTCCACCCCCCCCCCCCACACACACACACACACACACACACACACACAGAACCAAAGGGGGTTAGGGAGGAAACATGTGTTTGTATTTTCCAAACATCCTACATGTACAGTTTCACACATATAGAGACATACACACATGGATGCACCAACCGATTTCTACACATGTACAAACACACATACTTGGCACTCATACATTTTGTAGGGTCCGTGGAGATTTCGCATTTCTCCTGCACAAATGGCTGCACGTTTGCAACACACAAAACAAACCTGTCTGGATGCATTAATCTGCACGCACATATTACACCACCCACAAAAACAGAAACAAAAACAAAGGCACACGTGCTCCCAACCCTGCACTGTATGTGCATGTCTGCATGTGCATCTGAAAGCCCTGAAAAATTAATGCACTAAATACACGAATAAATAGCTGCACAAGTAGAAAAAGAGTCAAAAAAGGCGAAGCTACATATTAGTAGCTTACCGAGAAACGTTGACTGTCAGGCTATTAAGGACACTAAGCTGTAGCATCGGCCCGAACCGGTCAGGCCACGGTCTGCACCGTCTCACATCTAACTTTCACCCATATAAACTGTTCTTCCGAAGATGCAGCATCCAGACAGAACTGGGTTTAGACTTGAAACTGGAACATAATGAGCGAAAACCCTGCGCTTACTCCCAGACAATCAATAGTGAAAAGGTGTCGGAGGTGTCGGAGGTGGCTGGAAGTTAGTCAGCGAGGATTTTTTTTTTCTGGTGAGAAAAAGCTAAAACTAAACACAGAATTAAGATTTTTCTTTTCTTTTTTTTGGGGGGGGGTCCGGGTCTGCATAAGCGGCTCTGCTCTGTGTGTATCCCGATGCCAGCGCTGGTGCAAGCAAGAGGCTGTTTAAATCAGCGAACGAATAATTTGAAATTTTCAGTCGGCTGGATAACAAACCAGCTCTGGCAGCTGTCCTCTGTGACTTTACCTAGACATGCTATCAAGGCGTCCACTGGCGGAATACAAAACAGCGGAAGACGGGGGGGTGGGGGTGGTGGTGGGAGGAGGTGGGCAGAACCAAAAGCACTCTCCTTTTCGTGATTCGGGTTATTTGATCACAGAGCTCGGGTCCCGCGCCGACACATGATGGAGACGGATGGCTCGTCCACGGACACGCGGAGCCGATGGAGATCATTGATCCGCCGGTCTCATTTCCATGAGACGCAAGACAGAGATGAATTATTAACATATTTGGCTTTTGTTTGTCTGCTCTGGGCCTCTGAGACAACTCATTCCATAACCAAGCCTGGAAGTCGGCCTCTGCGTTGCCCGAGAAAACATTTGAAATTCTGACTGAAGCTAGAAATGGTAATGATGAGGAGAGTGTCGGGCGTTGATGTGCGGGAGGTCGCCACTTCGGTTGCAGGACACGCGAAGGGCCAGAGGCGGCCTCCTGCAGCCAGAACTCTGGGGATCTTAATGACTTCACCTTGTTTACCAGAAGACACAGTGTTGTTGTTGTTGTTGTTGTTGTTGTTGTTGTTGTTTTCCCCTCCACGAGATCACACCATTTCCACTCTGGTGAACAACAGCTCTTTTCTGGAGAAAAACTCATATTTTCCCCTCAGGTGTCTCATTTTGCATTTGACGGAAGTTTTGGGGTTTTTTTTCCCAGAGGCCCCCGCGACATCTCCCCCCGGATCGTCCCCACTTATTCCTGCGACAGATTAGAAAAAAAAAAAGAAAAAGATGCTGAAGCCCCGCTGGGGTGTTTCCATTTATTACGCTAACCTGCGCCCGGTACATTGACCACTCATCCGTGATTTGTCAAAGCTACCGACTTTCAGCCAAAAGCCCCCCCCCCGACTTCTTCAGCCAGAATGAGCCCTCGGCTCGAAAACAGGATCTGTATTTCAATGAGTTCACCAAAGGTTTCACGGTGACACCGTCTGATCGGTGTTTACAAGAAACCACAAGTCATGCTCATCATAAACGTTAATTTCATCATCAGTCTCTGAGTCTCTTCGAATATGTTTAGAATTTTGCTTTTCTCTCTCTGTAGTTGAATCTGCTGGCGTTGAGCGTTGAGCCCCCCCCCGAAAATCAATCTTACATAAATCCTCCATATGGCCTTTTTCCAATGTGCCGACGGAGTTTTAGGTCTGGACCACGGGAAACCGCTCGGTTGAGGTCGAAGGTCGCTGTCGGAAGAGACCCAACCGCGACGGCTCGAAACAAGCGACCGGCGCCGGCGTCCTCCAGCCCAACAGAAAATCCCCCGGTGTGCGTTAAGACTGACGCAGCACTAACTAGCTATAACTTAACCTGGATAATGGCAGAGCTTACAGCGGGTTATGAGAGGACACTTTCCCATACTGTTAATACAGTACAGTGCATGTCTACTTTATTATCAGGGCTGTAGCTCTCCAACTGAGGACAATGTTCCCATAAATGTTTATGGAAATTGAGTTTTTTTAAACGCTCCAATGGGATTAGACACAGTGACTTTGACTTTTTTTCCGAGTCAATATTCTTTGATTTGACTGTCAGAGAAAATTAACAAAAAAAATAAATAAACTTACGGACTCTGTCCTCGGGGAGTTAGGGAATCACGAACGTGTGATGCCAGTTAAAATACTGACTAAACCAACAGTACAACCACTGACGGCAGCTTTTCCTGGCACAAACCCTCCCGTCAAAAAAATGGTGCATTTGAAGAAAACCAAAACAACACCATACCCCACAGTTCTCACAGGTTGCAGCTTTTAAAACATTGTTTCTTGTTATTGCAGCTCTTATTGTCTCCTTTCATCAAGAAAACAAAAAAACCTAAAACGCAGTAATTATCTGATACGGCGCCGTCAAGGGGAGATGAAACGGAAATATGTAAGGTTAAGAAATCACCCTGATCAGGCCCGCTCCCTTTGATGTGAGTTGGAAAGGGGGGAAAACGTAATGCGAAGCAAACGAGGTGACCCAGTTGCTACTTGATTACTGTACCCAGTTAAAGTCCTGATCATAAGTGGTGATAATTACACATTATGGTGGTGGGGGTGGAGCGGGGGGGGGGGGGCATAGCCGTTTCCAGTGCGTTTCCTTGTGAAGATGCAACCCTGATGAGTAATACTCGTATTTGTATTCACTGCCCAAACTCAAGAGCAGCTAGTAAGAGCCACTACATATTCATCGCCCTCATTGGAAAGAACCAGCATATTGTACAGAACCCGCGGGTTTGGTTTTTTTTAATCACCCCCCCCCCCACCCCTTAACACACACTTTTCTTTTTGCTCTGGGAATGAGAGGGGATCAGGCATCACCCCCCCCATAGAGAAAAAAGTGGTAACTCTGATTAATGAAAGAGCGTTTCGAATGGAGAAGATGTGCTGCGGCAACCGGCGATGATGCACAGCCGATTTCTCAGAACCTCCTTGAGCCTCGCCGTGGCCGACGCCACGTGGGGGCTGCGGGGCAGCATGAGCCACTCCAGCTAAGACAGAGCTATTACTTACTCAGTCAACACAGATGCCTTCTGCCATGGCAACACCCATTAGGCTGGGAGCCGGCTGACGGACTACTAAGCAGGGGAGGTTTTTTTCGGGTAAACGCATTCCAGGCCAGATTTCTGAGTCCCCCCCGCCCCCCCCCACTCCCCTGGGGTCATCAACACTTAGGTCTGGCATTAACTGGTAAAACGCATACCATTTTCAATGGCATGAAATGACAGCAACACAGAGGATCGATTCAGTGATCAATACCACCATTACTTCATCGGCTGCAGTGAATCTGTGGCCCACTTTCAATAGCTATTTTGCAGCCAGTGGAGAGTTTGGAGGGGAAAACCAACAGACTGCAGCTATAAAACCCTTTTCAAACACACCCCAGCTGTCGCGAACTTACATTTTATAACTGCTCAGCAAAGGTGCTGTGGGCATAAAACTGGTGCAATATGGGTGTGCACGACGTACCACGTCGTTTTTAAGGGTTTTTGTTTGGTATGAATGTACCAAACAAAAACCTTTGAAATCCTTCTCTTCATTCTTTTGCACGACCTTTCTGACAATCACAGCTTCCCCCCCCCCCCCCCCCCGGCAGGTTTCCATGGCGAGCTTGTGCTGGACAGTCCAGTTCTCCACCGGGAACATAGGTCCACATCCTCGTGACCCATTTATGATGCTTGCCGCCAGCAATCAATGTCGGCCGCAGTGCCGCACGCTGTAATTCAATCTGACTGCCTACTGTTGATACATAAAATATGCAAGCCAGGATTAAATCACATCATAGCTCCCAAGTATTTAATTTTTCCTTAACGGCCCTCATAAAGAATATTTATTGAACACATTCGAAGAGAGCGTACCCACAGGCTGAGGAGTCACGAAACTGGAATTCTGCCATGGTTTAATGATACTGACTGTAAAAATTTTTAGACTGTAATCGCTGCATACGTCGTCAGTGGGATGAAATCTCAACAGTCTAAACCACATATGTGCACTGTATCGGTCGCGTTGTACAAGACAGAGCAAAGGAGCCAGGGTATCTTAGCCGGGATGCACCAGCTCAAGGATTAAATATGATAACCGGCTACTTTTCTAAAGAGTTGCGGTGCTTCGACGCTTCGACGCTTCGAATCAGAACGGCAGCGAATCCCGACACATGACACATGGCGACTTCTTTCGACGAGAGTTTACATATTTAAAGGCATCATCGGCGTATAACCTTACATAAAAGACAATGGGGGGTCTCTAGAGTTCGCATTCAAACTGCCTTGTCTTTCACTGCCCTCTTGTGGCCGCAGTAGGCTACTGTGTCTTTTCATGGCCGTGGTCGTGTTGCACGCATACGCAAGCATTGAGGCATATGCCTTGATGAGAACTGACCTACAGAGTCGGCTCGGATGCCCAACTAAATACGTTGGGTATGATTTGTTTCCGACTGATTTTGCCTGTTGGGGTTGGATGATCAACATCAGTGCATAACTGCTGAAGATGGACATCACTTAAGTTCACTCCAAACCGGTGGCGTAGTGATGACTCTTACAAGATATTTGCATAAAGAGCAAAAGATCCAACTACAGAAGCGAAAGAGCAGGAGAGCCACCTCCTCGAGTGACAGTAAACAAGTCAAATGTGCAGTATAGAGGAAAAATATACTTTAAAAAAAACAACTACTTTTATGGGAATTGTCAAAACATTTACAATGATACACTCCAGTGACAGTGTAGAGTCCTGTATTGTCCTGCGTCAATACGCCGTCTGAAACTTCTCAAACTTAGTGCAGGTATTGCACAGAGAAGCCTAAACCCCGATTAACAGAAATTAATAGATATGAATTTGATAACTAAAAGGCAGAACAGAATTACAAGGCTTGGGTATTATGGAACATGGCTAACGGTAAATATGTAAATTGACTAAATATGTCTGTGAAAGCCTCCCTCGCAACAGGAGTTAGGAAAACTTGCACCGCAACACACCCCTGAGTCCTCGTCGTCACACGTTTCGACCAAGAGGATTAGTGGGAAAACTTTTACCGGTTTTGAGATGATAAATCAGTGTCACTGGCTCATCTACTTGCTGCTGCCGCCTCTCAACGCTTCGAAAGAAAAGGAAGTTTAGGTAATTTTCTAGCAGACAAGTAGAATTTCCATGTGCACCAAGCACACGTGTAGGATAGAACATAAAATATGGCTGATCTAAGAACGGTGGAGGCTGAGTCGAGGGCAACTCTACAAGCACACTTAAGATGAGAGCCCAGGATTATCCACAATGTGCATTCACAAACATCCAACACGTTACTGCTCCCCAAGAAGCCAGTCTTTGTCAACGGGACACAGCCACACGGCCAAGACGATGGCCTACGATGGCCACAAGAGGGTCTTAA
Source organism: Istiophorus platypterus (assembly GCA_016859345.1). Classification (NCBI taxonomy): domain Eukaryota; kingdom Metazoa; phylum Chordata; class Actinopteri; order Istiophoriformes; family Istiophoridae; genus Istiophorus; species Istiophorus platypterus. The sequence goes on from CM029129.1 coordinate 22,023,001, forward strand.
ACGACAAGACGAACGCGGACAGGCGACATCAGGTCCACTTGCCGTACCGTACCCTCTTAATTTTACCCGTCAATAACCCGCTTGCTTCGCTTGTCCTGACGGCGCCGCTCCAAACAGAATCTAATGAGCTTGAGCGTGAACGTACGGACGGCTGTAGAAACCGACCAGTCGGGGATCCACCGGACAAGCCCGGTCCCAGGCCGGCTCGAGCGCTCGTCTCGGCACAGGCTGCATGAGTATGCAGGTCGCCGGCCGGCAGCTTTGTATTCAGCAGCAGTCCGAGGACACATGCCAAATACAGACTCATCATAAGTATACTTTCAGGTCCTTGGCTGCTTGGTTGGCTGGGACCGACTGTGCCTCGAAACCTCCCACCTTGTGATTACTGGATGACCCTTTACACCTGCTGAGCCCCCCCCCCCCGCCTCCATGGGTACATTTTCCTACTCTCCTCCGCTGCGGGGCCTTAATCTAACTTCTTCCTCCCAAAGATGTTGATAACCGCTTCCAAATTTCCCTGGCACCGTTAACGATTCCCTGGCAATAGACGGCGGCTCCCGAGTGACAGAAACACCCCCCCCCCCCAACCACCACCAACCCTCAGATCGCAGATCTTATCAGTCATCACCGAGCACCTCTGATATCCGCGGTGTTTGTCTTCACCAGCAAACAGCTTTGAGGTTTTCTCGACGGCGGCACGGCGACGTACAGCTGGAAAGCCAGAAGGGGGGTGGGGTGGGGGGGCGAGCCTGCCAGGGACAGACTTTTTTAATGGGAGGCTCTGAAAATTAGGATATGGGAATCTGGGGAAATATCACAGAGCAGATTACAAATTTGAAACTGCAGCTGCCGGCTTGCACATGCTGAGCTGATTCACTTCTCCTAGGTGAAAATGAGCCATGTAGACAAATGCTGCCTCCAAAAAGCATGCGAGGACGTAACAACAGCACATCGCCAGTCATTAACACAGGCGATTCCCCCCCGATACACGCAGACCATGTTCTTAACGCTCATAACTGCCTGATTTTCAGGTAACATCGGCGGCACTTTGTTCCACCTTGCAGTGCTCTGTAATTAATACAAACAATAAAGCCACATTCTACCAGAAGAGATGAGCAAGCCAGATAATTATAGCAGAGATCCAAAGAAAACGTCTAATGCTGAGGTAAGATATCCTGCTAAACACTGCAATTACAAAAGTGCTTTGTCATTTTCTTTTTCTCTGGAGACTAATACTTCTTTTTTTTCTACCCTCAAAGTTGCAACACTTTTATGATGCCAGTCTGCCCCAGGAAGCTCTGTCCTCCTTTGTTGAGCATCTGGGAAATGTTTGATTTCACTGCCCGTTGTCTTTGTCCCAAAAAAAAAAAAAAAAAATAGACAGAAATAGACGCTGCAATTAATCCACATTCTTCACAGTGGTTCCGGCTAAACTATAAAATCTTTTAAAATCACAAATAACATTTATGTAGGGTTTTTTATGTTTTAAAACATCCTTAGGAATTTCCTGATCGCATTTGTTTTTTTGCAAAACTTACTCAAATGGGAGGAAAAAGACAAAAGAGCATTTGTTGGGGACTATTTTCCACGGTGGATTAATACACATTTGAGGCCCTGTTGGGTTTGACTTTAAAGAGTAGGACAGGGGACAGTATGTGGGACTGAGTACTGCGCCCATGTTCACTGTGATGGAGGAGCGTCGTCACAATGTGGCTCATTGGCCTAATCTATTTTATATTGACGTTTTGGCAACAGGGGAACAGCCATAGGCTCTGACTGCACAGTACTTGTTTGCAGAATCAGGTCGTCAGAGCTTCTGGTGATTTCGCTGGATTCGTTAACAATGAGAAAAGTAGCGAATATGCCAGTGTCACCTTTTCAAAAACCCAGATTAAAAAGAAAAAGAAAAAACAACAAATAGGCAAAGATCAGCACATCCGCCGCGATCATCCTCGAACCAGCGGCGTTGATCGACGGAGCTCTCAGACCCAGCAAATACAAAGTAATCACGACGGGGTGGTAAATGTCCCGCAGCCGCCGCTGCCGCCATTGCTGCCATTGCCGCCGCCGCAGCCACCGCTGCCGCTACTGATGCCGCTGATGCCGCCACCGCCGCCGCCACCGCCGCCGCTGCCCGATGCCCCTTTAAGTAAGCGTTTAACAGCTGATGCCACGGCTCGGTGTTTGCTGCGAGTGAATATATTTGCAAGGCCTCAGGGAGCACGGAGGCAGAAAATTAAGTATATTGTGACACTACATGCCTGAACACGGGCATTACCCCTCTGTTTATTCATCACATTCGGCGGCTGCGTGAAGGCGTGTGACAGAGATGCGCTGGGGGAGGACTCCTTTTCTTTTCTTTTTCTTTTTTCCTCCAATGGATTAACCGCTGGCTGGTTTCAGACACTTTCTCTCTCCACCTTTGAACTAGAGAGATGCTCCCGCAGCACTCACCTCATAAAGCCCAGGCTTTCTCACTCACAGCGCCAGGCTATGATGGATGAGCTGCGGTTCCTCTTGAAACTAGGCCTCAGTTCCCCCCCCCCCCCCCCCAAACCTCTTCTATATATACGAAAAATAAATAAAAACGAAACAATAAAAAAAATTAATCATTGGTGCTGTGTGATATTCTCACTTCTTTTTTCTTTAATTATTACTTTTTCTACGTAAAAAATAAAGGCAGTATCAGTGTTGTGTTGTAAACCAGAGTGGCTCCGTATTTAGTCGGCTTATTTTAGCCAGGCATTATCAAAAGACTTAAATTCATCTTGTCCAGCTCCTTCACTTTCTATTAGCTTTGTAATTAACTCCTAAACATTGGGACATTTTCTGAATATTAAGCATAATGTTAAGCAATGTTTTTCTTTTTTTTTTTAAACCCAGCCTGTGATGCTATCAGCTCGCCAAATTAAAAATCATAACGGAAAAGTCTTCCATAACATCTCCAATAAAAAAATTTAAAAATGCTGTGACCGATGATGACACACACGCAGGGTTATCCCGACTGAAAAGGAGCTCATTAATACCTTTTTTTTCCCCCTGTGGTGCAATGTTGAAGCAAAGTCCAATTTATTACATGCTGGGTTATTTCTTTTTCTAGTTTTGACCATCAGTCCTATGTGTAACGATAATGTTGCACTTAGCAAATTAACTGCCGAGGTCTCGCAATGTCAACATCGCTATAAAAAAGACATCTGACGGGGGAAGAGCGAGAGATTAAAAACTAGAGAGATAAGACCCCCAATCAAATAAACCAAAATTACCCTTTAAATAAGCTAAAAGGGGACTGTAATTCTGTTATAATTTAACAACACCGACTATATACAGAGGAAACTTCATGCTGTACAATGTCAGATTTTTTTCGGGCAAGAGAAACCGATATTTTCTGTCGTTTTTGAAACAATCAATGAATCTTGGACATTTTTACTCGGCTCATGCAGGAGAAACGCTGCCAGAATCATTAAAAATGTCCTTCCCCTCGTGGTGAACATCAGTGGCTAATTACAACCCGACCCTCTCAACCGCCGCATCTGCGGGCTTCGCCAGCTCGCCGGCAAATTGCGCTTTCGACGGGGGCTTGATATTGACACCGCCGCACCCTCGGTTTTTTCCCCCTCTCCCCGTGTCCGGATGTTTCAGCGGACGGCGGCGATGGCGGCGACGGCGGTTACGGCTGTCCTGTGGCGGCGACAGCTCTCCTGTGAAATTACCGAAACAAACGACTGAGACAAAGGCCTCCCGCTCCGCCTGCCAGCCCCCCCCCCCAAAAAAAAAAAACAGATTGGCCTATGGCATTTGGCGCTCACCGGTGGGACGCCGCAAAAACAAACATTTGATCTCGGGTTTGGCGACAGCGACGGCCCACGGGACATGGCGAAAAAACGTGACGGATGGAGCGAGGGCTTCGCGCTTGTCCCTTTAGCGCCGAACAGACGGGGGCAGGGGGGGGATGTAAATAAACAACCACAGTGTCAGCGCCGGCGTCCCGGGAGGAATTAGCCGCACTCCCTCTGCATTACGGCGGGAACAGGCCTCTCCCCAACAGCTAAATTTGGCCGGCAAAGACCCCCCCCCCCTCGCTCATCTGCCGGCAGAAGCTCCATTAGTCCCTGTGAGGGGGCACTTTACAGACAACTTTGCCAGACAACAAATTCCATTTCATGACGACATACATAATTCAGAATAAGTGCAGATTTTTTATTTGTCCTTGGCCGGTTTGCGCGATGCGCTGCTTTTATGCGTCCGGTGACATGTAATTCAATCACATACTCCGCCGTGCGTGAGGTTCACGCTCCAGCAGGTTACGTTAACGTTTGCGTTGGGGGGGGGGGGGTCAGTTTAAAAGCAGGGAAAGGTTGTTGCTGTTTTTTTTAAGAGCTTCGCTGAACCGTCTAACTCACTTCACACTCAAAACAAAGTATAAATCACTTCTCCACTGCCATCAAGACAGAGTGTGATGTAAAATGAGGCCTGTAAACAACATGAACTCGTATATCTGCCTCCAGTGTCCTGCTCGGGAAGTTTTTCTCTTTTTTCCTTTCCATTCTAGTTTTACTCGCCTGAGGGACTGTGAAGGCACCGTGGCAGACATGTCGTGAACGAACACGAAAAAGACACACCTCCATATGACCGGTGCACGGCAATGGCACGGGGGGGGTTCACCTATGGCGGCGGCAGGAAAACGCCACAGCGCTACTTGACCAGGGCTCACAGGTCGCCGCTGAGCCGACCTCTCACGCCGGACGCGACCGGCAGTTACTGCCGCTGCCACTGGACACACCTGATGGACAGGAAGTCACACCTGTGTGACCCCCCCCCCTCCAGCGACGCTCACTGGTCGGTGATGCCACAATTAATACTGCATCCATTTAGTGCATCGGTGAAGCTTTGTTTCGTGGCTTTTAATGAATTTCTATCAGGCCTGAACAAAAGAAAACCTTATAACATTTGACTTACACACCTAAATTAGCCCCCACCACCATCACCAACCCCAATTCCTTGTATTACTACTTGTGATGGTGAAGAAAAAAGTCAGATCCGGCCACCACCCGATTTTTTTTTTTCTTGCTGCCTGATCAGCCAATCAGAAAGTACAGAAAGAGAAGGCGTCAGCGGAGGAAACTTCTCCGAGTTCTGTGTTTCCAGGTCTGCCACCGAAACATTAGAAGACGACATTTCAGTGGCGCCGAGGGGTTGTCAAAAACGTTGGGGGGGGGGGTCGGCTGCACCTGCCAGCTCCCTGTCAGATCCGGGGCCCGTTCCGGTCCACATAAGGAAAAAAAAAAAAAAGGATTTTCTGTTTACAGTTTCTACCATGTAAAGGGAAAAAAAAACGTATGCAAATATTCACCGAGGCCCAACAGACGACTGTAATGCTCAGAAACTAAGGATGATCCATCCGAAATGCAAAAGAATAAAGACGTCGCAGTAATTCCCGAAGTGCTCCGACGTTCCGACAGGTTTGACAAGTTGACGGCGTCGGAAATAAGCAGCGCTGTAATGGGCGCCGACGACAAGCGACAGGAAAAAAAAAAGAACATCCAGGACCCGACGCCTGCCACTTGACAAAGGTCGTGTTTTTTGTCTTTGTTTCTTTCTTTTTACAGCTGAAAAATTCCATCTTTTCTCTGCCTGCGTGTCTGATGATGATTCCGGTCTCTCGTGGGTTCCTAAGAAAACCATAACAACACGAGCACACGGCTCAGCAAAGCTTGGCCTCAGCAGGGAAAAGAGAAAAAAAGGAAAAAGGCTCAGGCATTGTGCTCGTCGTCATTGCCCCGAGACAAGTGAGGTGTCAGTGTCAATATGGCGGCTGCACGACATCGTCAGTCGAGGGGACCGGAGGGGCCGTCGCCGCAGATGTTCGCTTGGCAGAGCGACGCACGGTGCAGCCAAAAAGAAAAAAAAGCAAAACGGGACCCGGCGCTCGCTATCGGAGCCAGACGAAAAAAGGGACGTCCCTCGAACGGGGCCCCGGCGAGAGGGGCCAGGGTCGGCGGGGGGGGTGGGGGGGGGGCGTTATCGGCACGCTCGGCAACAAAAACCAGGGCGCAGAAGTCCCGGTTCAGGCCTAATCTGACAACTCACTGGAGGAGGAGATAAAAAAAAGAAAAGCGGCGAGCGGGCAAATCATTTTCTGTTTTGATGAGAGTTTTTTCTTTTTTGCCGCATGGACAGATACATTTAACTGCTGATCTGGAGAAAAAAAAAAGAAAAGGCCCCATTTAGGACACATGCACTGTTTTGTGTTTACGCAGCGATACGGCGACGGGCGGCCGAAGGGCAGGGAAATGCAAAAAAGGAAAAGAAAGGGAGAGAAGAAGCCGAGTGTTCTTAGGCTAAACAAATATTTGCCGCGATGGAGAAAATCTCTCTGTAGCGGGTCTGGTGATGTCTGTTGCTACAGAGAAGAAGATCTAGACAATATAATCACAGAGTACGGCGGAGGTTTTAAGAGGCTGGCGTTTCTTCCCTCTGGACTTTAGGTATCTCAGAAGTTTGAAAATCTCAGTCATGTTCCTACTTGCTTCGACTGGATTCTTTTTTTTTTTTTTTTTTACTGCAAAACTCAATTACAGGCCTTAAAACACAGGTTGTGTGTTTCCTGGCAGATGAAAGGGACTTTAAGGCCCCATGGTGGTCTGGTTTGGTTTTTTTTTTTTCCTTAAAAAGGTGGAGGGGCAGAGGAGTCCCCCCCTCGGGCGACTTCCCGAGTCGGCGTCCGCGATCCGTGCGTTGGAGCTTCGCCGATTCGGGGCCTCCGCTCCGCCATTCGAGCGCCGTTTCTTTCCCTCATACGTTTCGGACGTTACGTTTTCCTTTTTCATACGAGGGGGGCGGAGCAGTTTGGGATAGCGTGGCCTGATATCGGCTCCCGGGCGGCCCCTACGTCCGCCTGACGCCGGCCAGCGCCAAACACCTGTTATTTTCAGTATTGATGAATGGTTTATTTATTTTCTTTTTACGTAGCCCATTGATTTTTTAAGGTTTATAAAAAATTGTGAAAATTGCTCTTCACAAGTTTCTAGGGTCCAAATGGACTTTTTCCAAATTGCTTGTATTTACCCACCGAGAGCTGAAAAACCCAAAGACGCTCAATTCACAAAGTCTGAATCAGAGAGAGGCAGCAAATCCTCATATTTCTGAAATCGTAGCCACGGAAAATGTCGCATTTTTGATGAATAAATGTCTCTTAGAATCAATCGAATTTTGAGTGAACACCTCCCCGACCCCGACCGCCACCCCCACAGCATGTAAACTCCTCTATATGTGAGAATGTGGTAGGCTGCCCTTTAACCACAGCAGTTTGCAGCGTGGGGCATCGGAGCAATATGGTTTTGAAACATAAAGCCAGGGCGTCCGAACACACACACACACACACACACACACACACACACACGGCAACACACACACGGCAACACACACACGGCAACACCCACTCTGAGGGCCAGTGCAGCGTTCGCCGGACACCGCGGAAGTTGTCGGCGGATTCCGGCCGAAAAGGCGCCGTTCATACATATTGCATGAGCCTCGCCGCATCCCCCACATTTACATCTCCTCATATACGCATCAAAGTGGAGACAATAACATTTTGTTACTGCCGTCGAGGCGGAGGAAGAAAAAAAAAAGCTCCACTCGCTGCCACAGCACAAATAAATCTGGTCTGGCCCTTTCGTGTTCCAATAACAAGGCAGTGCCAGAGGTTGAACACAAATCCTGACACATATACTACGAGGTAGTGACGACCCCCGGCCTCCCTTTGTGTGTCTCTTCCTCTCAGGCCCACGCGCGCACACACACATTAACACAAAGGATGCGCATGCAACAGTGCGGAGGCGACAGCAACTGGCCCGGGAAGGCGTCCTCGCGGAGGGCAATTATTCTAAGTACCCCCCGTCAGCCAGAGCCGTGAGCAGGAGAGCCCCGGGTGAGGCAGGACCTTTCTGGGGAGGCAATCCGGGAAATAGCCACTGTCCAATTTATTTGATAAGGCGAGTGGAGCTCAGACCTGCCAACGGATGCGGGGGCGGCGGGGCGGGGGGGTGGGGCAAGGGCAAGGGCGGGGGCCCAGCTGCCGACGTCTCCGGGCCTCAAATTCCAGGCACGCACAGCGTTTATAATAATATGTCAGCGCGGGGTTCGGGGCAGATGTCGGGGGATCGGGGCGCGATGGGCGACGGTTGGCTTTCAGCATGCTGCGCCGACAGGAAGACGGGGGGGCGGCAAAAACGTATGTGTTGCTGGCACTCGTTGGAGCCAGCGAAAGCAGCGGCGTGGACTTCAATATGGCGAAAGGGGGGCGCTGAGCATCCCTTCAACCTTCTGGGGGGGGGCAGGTGTCAGCGCTCCAGATGTTCTCACCCCCCCCCAAAAAAAAAAAAACGAGGAACTTTCAAATTTGAAGACTCCGAGAAAAACTAGCTCCCTCTCCGGAGATTCTCACCCACACAGAAGCCGGAGTAAAAAGAAAAGCCATCCCTCTCCGGACACACACACACACACCCACACACACACACGAACACACACACAAACACACACACATGCACGCACGCGCACACACACATTAACACAAAGGATGCGCATGCAACAGTGCGGAGGCGACAGCAACTGGCCTGGGAAGGCGCTCGCGGAGGGCAATTATTCTAAGTACCCCCCGTCAGCCAGAGCCGTGAGCAGGAGAGCCCCGGGTGAGGCAGGACCTTTCTGGGGAGGCAATCCGGGAAATAGCCACTGTCCAATTTATTTGATAAGGCGAGTGGAGCTCAGACCTGCCAACGGATGCGGGGGCGGCGGGGCGGGGGGGTGGGGCAAGGGCAAGGGCGGGGGCCCAGCTGCCGACGTCTCCGGGCCTCAAATTCCAGGCACGCACAGCGTTTATAATAATATGTCAGCGCGGGGTTCGGGGCAGATGTCGGGGGATCGGGGCGCGATGGGCGACGGTTGGCTTTCAGCACGCTGCGCCGACAGGAAGACGGGGGGGGGCAAAAACGTATGTGTTGCTGGCACTCGTTGGAGCCAGCGAAAGCAGCGGCGTGGACTTCAATATGGCGAAAGGGGGGCACTGAGCATCCCTTCAACCTTCTGGGGGGGGGCAGGTGTCAGCGCTCCAGATGTTCTCACCCCCCCCCAAAAAAAAAAAAACGAGGAACTTTCAAATTTGAAGACTCCGAGAAAAACTAGCTCCCTCTCCGGAGATTCTCACCCACACAGAAGCCGGAGTAAAAAGAAAAGCCATCCCTCTCCGGACACACACACACACACCCACACACACACACGAACACACACACAAACACACACACATGCACGCACGCGCACACACACATGAGCGCTCGCCCTCTAACAGAAATGATACCTTCACGGAAAATAAAAAAATAATTGAAAGCCACAAAGAAATGGCCCAGAGCTACTGAAATGATCACAGCATCATCGTACTATAAATGGATTTAACCTCAGCTAACGAAAGCCAGGAGTTTTCAAACAAACAACGAGAGCGTCGAGTTTCCACGTTAACTTTGAGACATTTGAAAACTTAATTAAGTTGTTTTTCTTTTGTTTTTTGATTTTTTTTCCCGATTCAGCTGCTGAATTTCTAAGTCATTCATCAAAATATGCCAAGCGCCGCCTCTGCAGTGTGGAATTTTCTCTATCTCATTTCATTACAAATTGAAAATGCCTGAAATGTTTATTAAGTCCTTAACGGCTGTTCGGACAAAAATTAGGAAATTGCAAAGAGAACTGGCGTCCGACGAGTCGGTCTCAGGAAATAACGGCGGGTACTTTTGGTCACCTTCTTACCGGTCTGCAGTTTTTACAAGCAAAACCATTAATTGATTGATCCAAAATACGATCAGCAACATTCCTCGACGATGGAAATAATCATTGGACGCTTCCTCGAGCGGCGCCCTGCTTGGAGACGGAAGCGCGTACGCTGCGTTTTTGGGGCAGTAGTAATCTTAAAAGCCACCTTTTTAAAATTGAAAAAAAATTAACAAAATAAAAGCGACAGCGTAGAGGAACTGACTGTCGACCGCCGGCCACCAAAAGTTTCCGAAAGCTGCACGACACGGGGAAAAAGCCAGATGGAAAAGAACCGGCGATTTGGGAGTAAAGGTTCCAGAGCCCATTATTATCAGATGTTTTCGTGTACAACCGTTATATCAGGCCTCGATTTCAGGTCGATAGCACACCTGACACCTTAAATAACCAAAGGTTCAGGACCCTCTCAAAGGGAGACGAGGCATTTCAGGAGATAGTCTTTGTAAATAATAAACTGGTACAAATAGGCATGTTTCCGTTTGACACATGACTAAACCGTGAAAAGTTTAATTTGAGATCCTGGACACATGCGGGTTTTTTAAAGCCATACCGAAGGACTTCCAGCGCCAAATGTTATCCACTCGTAAATTCTGGCCGAATGATGAAATTCAAAAGATGCAAAATGTCTCTCGGGCGTAAGACACCAGGGGACTATCGGGACGTGCCAAAGGGTGGGAGGGGATTGCACTCGAAGCGGGCGTAGCATCCAAACGGTGCGTCGGGGACACGGATAAAGCCGAGAGACCGAAGGGCTACGTGACGTGATCGTTCGGCCCGAGAGGCCGAGACGACGCCGTAAACCAATTGCTCAAATTTCAAACAGTCGCGAGCGGGAGACACCTTGAGGGGATGTTATTCCGACGTTCCGGAGAAGCCTCGAGCCCGTAAAGCTGCCGTTATCCGCCGAGGAGCATGCGCGGGCCCTGCTCCCAGGCCGGACGTACCCTCCTGTGTCCTAGATTCCTTTTAAAGCCGTCTAACCGTCCCGCAGACCAAACGGACCTCGGGGGGGGGGGGGGGGGTCTCGGAGGCAGAGCCCCACATGTGTCCTCCTTGCCCCTGGCAACCACCTTCCCCGGTGGCTCCATCCAGTCCCACGCACCGGCTCTCTGCTATCTCCCGCTGAATGGACATCTCTCCGCTTAGAGCCCTTATTACTTGGAGGAATTTAGCATTGCCATGGGCCCGAGGTGTCATTCACTCGGTCCAGCGCATTAACCACATTCCTAATCCTGAACACAACCCCTATTTCCAGCTTTTCTTTAAAAACCTAAAGGTACATGTGAGATTTTTTCTTCTTTTTTTCTACTCATGGAGCCAAACTCAAGAATTCCAGAAAAGGTCCACGAACCGTTAATATAATCCTTGGCTTTGCGATATGTGGTCAGCCATGTGAAGAGATTCCAGGGCGTATTTGTTATTCAAGATCACAACAAACCGGTGTCTGACCTTGACGGGAAAAATCCACAGGTTTCGACTTCCTTTCTCGGGGTGGAAGCTACCAGACGCCCCCCCTCCCTTTAAAAAAGGCACTGCTTTACAGGCAGTTTAATCGGGTCTGCCATTTATTCAGTGGAAACGCATGTTGGAGGGGGACACGACGATTTGGGAAATTGATTGAGGCAAACGCAAGGTGAGGTGGGTGGATGAAAACCGGCCTGCGGCGTTGTAGACGGAGATGATTCGGAATACCTGAAAAATATCAAAAGAGAGAGACTGGGGGGGGTGGACCAGACAACTGACAACAGTGGAACGGCGTTTCATCCCTAATCGCCCTCTTAACATGCAGTTCCAGTGCATCATTAGTAAACAGCCGGCGCCTCCTCTTTACAGAAGGCTGTTTGAACTGTCTTTGCTCCTCCTCGGCGGTTCAACGCGTGAACTCTCGAGCCGAGACGCGACATGGTCGTGGCCGCGTTCCCCTTGAAAAGACGTAATTTAAAACCAATACGCTCAAGGTGCATTTAAAGGTAATCAAGAGACATGTCAAGATATTATTTCCATGTCACTGTCAAACCTTCAAACCTTCAACCACAACCTCGGCAAACTGCGCCGCCCCCCGGCGCCGCCGTTGAACCTCCGGTCGACTCGAAGTTGAGCTGAAACCTAACGCCGTCCTTTAGACCAACCGCGGATCAGCTCGAACAACGCGGTAGTTCGGGGGAAATAAATAAATAAATAAATAAACACAAGAGCCCAGCCACCAAACTCTGTTTACCCCTCCACCCCCCCAAACTCCAATGACTCAGTGAAATGAGCTAATATTTAAACTGTGTGTTGTATTCAAATCCGCCCAAACTGTTTGCTAATCAGCTGAATGAAAATTACCCACCTCAATTAAGGTGTATTGTTTACTTAGTCCGAACGGATATAATGATACAGACTGCAAATTGCATAATGGAGTCGGCGTAGGACAACCTGCACTTGCTCCAAAGCAAAAATATATATATGTGTGTGTGTGTGTAAGAAAATCTAAATCTAAATGGCCTAGACCATGTGAGACCACCTGTCCTGCTGCTGCTGGGAGATTAGTGTCTTGGATTATTGAAAGGTTAGTGGCAATCCATAACTACTGGCTCCTACAGTCAATTAGGGACAAGGCACATTAGAGTCTGCAGGGCGCTTTGGATCAGCCCCCCCCCCCCAATCCTCCCATGGCCATCGTATTAAAATTCAAACGGCGTGATTGCGTATTGCTGTCTCTTCCTCTCCTGTGCGTTACGTTATCAGGGATCCTGCATAATGATCAAATTATCTGGATGCAGGATAGGTTCTGGTGCTACGAAGGTACGGGGGAGATTTATGCCACACAGGCCATTAGTTCCTCGGCAGATGGCAGCTCTGGCTGCACAGGAACTATTTTTGGTCTCTTTTTTTTCTTCTTCTTTTCTTTTTTATAATAAATTACGTTCGCGCGCCGCACATCACCACAAGCAGCTGTTCGGTGCAAACAGTCCTCTGCTGTCAGACGCTGTCAGACATCTTCCCGACGTGACCTCCGATCATTCCCTCCCCTTCCACAGCCTTTCCACCATCTTCCTACCCTCCGGACACAAAACTATGTGTCCAGGCTTCTTTATCTTACCCACCTGCCCCGAAATTCGGGAATTTTTCTATTGCTTTTTTTAACAACAATGCATTTTTGAATGCCCCTAATTTAAGAGCATTAGATAAAACATAAAGAAAAAAAAAGCTGCTGGAAGAACAAGAGTAATAACTGATACAATAAAATAAAATAGACAAAACCGAACTAGCTTTAGCTCAGGCCAAGAGGCCCCGACACAGAAAACAGAAACCTACACAATGTTGTATAGTAAATCTTGAAATAATAAAATAGAAAAAAAAAAAATTTGTTACTGTCCCGCTACATTGCTACGGAAAAAAAAAAGATGAAAGCTCCTCAGAATGAAATCTCCATTTACCCCGTTCACCCCGTTTCCTTCCAGTCGCCCTCCCTCTTCGCCTCCATTACTCCGAGCCCCCCCACCCCCTCCCCTCTCTCTCTTTTGCCTTTTACTGAAGAGTCCAAATGCTGGAAGTGGTTCCTCCGTTGGCCCCGTGCTCCCTCCGCCTCCTGGCGTCGAGGAGAAGAGGAAAAAAACCCTGACAAATTTAGCTCGGTTTCGCGGTGGAAGAGCGGCACGGTTTTTGTCCTCGGTGCCACGAAATCCTTCCCCCCTTTCTGGGTCGGTTCCCCGTGTGTTTAGGCTAATTGCAAAACCGTCTGGGCCTAAACGTCTCCATTGATTTATTTGATTTTAAAATCCTCTCCGTAGCCGGAGCACCCCTATTTCTTCCAGAAGCGATGCGCCGCCTTCGAGCGACTCCTCGTGGCCTCGTCCTCGTTCTCCCGCTCGGCCCGCTCAGATCTCGTATATCATACACCGGCCGCTTCCCCGTGCCAGCTAGTGCCGAAGGAAACAACATTATTATTAATTTTCTTATCTTTCTTAAACCCCCCCTGAGGTTTTTGTAACCTCTCCGTCCATCTTTGTGTGCACCCTCGTCTCCCTGCCCTTTCACCAAAGAGCAGAAACAAAGATGCCGGATTAATTTCAAGACGATATAAATGTCAGGTTGAGCACTTTTGAAAATCAGGGAAATATCAGCCTCTCCCTCCTGCATACTAAATATTGTGGAAATAGGAGGAACGGAGGAACCAATGGGGGACAACTATATATATTCATGTATATATATCTTTTATTTATTTATTTTTTTTAATTGTAAATTCAACTGATATGGTATCTGAACACACAAATGAAGAGGAAATCTTACGACGGCGTTTGATTAAACCTTCGATATGCGCACGGCAGAGGGCTTCTCTGCATCATCAGCAACAGTTAGTTAGTTAATAAATAAATAAATAAATAAATAAATAAATAAATAAATAAATAAAACCGGGCCCTGTGGTTCGGCCCCCTGAGTTAAATGTGGCTTGAAATGGTATCGCACCACGGCATTTGTCCACAGCTTGTACTGGACAGCCCCTGCTGCATTAATGTTTTATACACACTCCATGTAATGTAAGGCCATCTCTCTAAAAGACACGAAACAGAGCAACAGATGCAGGCGCCGCCACCCCCCCATGCACACACACGCACGCACAATCACACACACACACACATACACACACACACACACACACACACACACAAACACACACGTGCTCACGCACACACACACACACACACACACACACACACACACACACACTCTCCACCACCTTTAATGTATTTTAAGCTATTTTCAGCTCCATAACACGGATGCCACCTGTAGATGAGATTAAGCTCTCCACTCACCGGGAGATGGCAAAAAGAAGAAAATAAAAAGAGAAAAGGCAGAGAGGGAGATATTCTATCTATAGTCGTATGCAATAAAGGCTGCGTTTCAGCTACTAGTTAAACAACAACCTTAAAACTACATGTAGTCGTCCTCTTATGTCATAGATATAATGTCAATGTGGGTTTTTTTAGTTAGTCATAATTAATCATTTTTTATTATTAAAAGACTTAAAACAGGCTTTGGGGAAATATCCAAAATGCTCCTTTTTAGTCATATAGACAGATAGAGGGGTGTGTCCCTGTCTGTGTTTGATTGTGGAGAGGAGGCGGCCGGGGGGGGGGGGGTGTCAATGCCTGCGTCTGATTGGCAACAGCTGGAGGGGTGTGTGTGTGTTTGTGTTTCCCCTCATCCATGTCTGATTGGCGTCAGGCAGGGAGGCCGGAGGGGCGTGGTGAACGAAGCCCCCCCCCCGGGCACTGATCTGCGAGAACGGGGCGACATCAGACCCCGGGCCGGGGTGAAACCGGCAGGTACGATCCTGACGTTAGCAGCAGTTGTTTTGGGTTTTTTGTGGGGGGGGCGGTCCCTGGTTCATCGAGCCTCACGTGTGTCGAAAGTCGGACACGAAGGAGAGTTTTTGCAGGAGGATGTGGGCGGATGTTCAGAGTCTGTGTCTCAGAGTCTGTGTGTGTGTGTGTGTGTGTGTGCGTTCGAGTGTGTGTGTGTGTGTGTGTGTGTGTGTGTGTGTGTGTGTGTGTGTGTGTGTGCGTGTTTGTGTGTGTGCATGCGTGTGTGTGTGTGTGTGTGTGGCGCCCCAGCTGCTGTCTGGCTCGGCGTCACCATCTGCATCGCCTGTGACAGAAACGTCGACTGTATATATGTAAAGAACAAAAAAGAAAGGACGCCGACGTTCTTTGCTTTTTTTGCAAAGATTTGCCTCCACCTACGCAGGCGGGTGCTGCGATGGGCTTATGACAAATTGATGCTAAAAAACAACACTGGGGCGGTTTGCACATCCTGAAACCAGAAGATGTTAAAATAAATAAATAAATAAAATCTCTCCCTTGTGGTCCCTGATTTCTTCTTTTTTTTTTTTTTCCTCCGGGGAGAACAGGACATGTGATGTCAGGAGCAGATGTGTTTGAAAAAAACCCGATACCCCAGTGACTTCGTGATCCAGCCAGAACCCCCCCCCAAAAAAAATCCGTCAACAACGAACACGCCGCAGCTTCCGCAAGGCATCGGGATCTTTCCTGGGCCTCTGATGAATAAACAGGCCGAAGATCTGAGGGTCGACTCAGACTCAGACTTATCCTGATTGGCCGACGGCTGCGCCCCTCCCCTCCTTTTTTAATTTTTTTTTTTCCCAGCGAGTGATCCTATAGAATTTGGGATTACTTCGCCTGCAAAGTTGCTCCCAAAGGAGTTTACAAATATGCAATCCCCGGGCGTCGCCCATGGCTGAGGCAGATAATTAAACCCGCAAATACCGAAAAAAACAAACAAACAAACAAACAAGCAAATGAACGAACCGACAAACGCCATTTTAGACCACGCTAAACTCTTAAACCGTACCGGAATAATTAATCCTGTCCTCGTAGCATCAGGAAGCACCTGACTGCTACACAGCGGGAACAAGGAGCAGGAACAAGACCCTGCTCAGGCATAAGTCAAATAACAGGACAAACAACAATTTCAAAATTAAAAGAGAAAAGAAAGATTGACATCATTTCCTGGTGGGAAGTTTGAAAGCAGTCGAGGTGGTTACGGGGACACGGGCTTGGGAGGGGACACTGCCCCCCCCCCCCCCCAGAAGGGAACCAAACAGAGGCAGGAAGCAAAGTGAATCATCTCACATCATGATCATTACAGCCCCACGTCCTCCGCCTCCTTCACGCCGAGCGCCAACACTCGCCGACCTGTCCTCCTGTCAACCCCACCTTGATGTACGTCCCCAGGCCCCGTTTAAATCACTCCGCTCCAGCCCCCCCCCCCCCCACCCCCCCGCCATCTCGGCTCTTTCCCGTCTCCTCGCGTGGCCACTCTTAATTGCTCAGTCTTGCCAAATGAGCCAACCCATTGCGCCCTGCCAGTTAAAACCTGCTGAGGAGTGTGTCTCAACCCCCCCCCCCCCCCCCCCACCAACACCTCATCGGGGCCCGGGCAGCTACATAAAGAGGGGAGAGATGAACGGAGCCCGCCGCCGGATGCGGACGCCATCTTCTCTGCCCCCCCCCCGAGACCCGGGCTTTCTCCGGCACCCACGTCCTCGAATCCTTCTCCACGGATCACCTGATGTGCGTGCAGATTTTTTTTTTCTTTTGTAACTGAAACCTGGGGGTAAATAAAACTCTCCTCGCTCTGCTTTGTAAACAAGTCAAAGGTTTACAATAAATACTGTCAGACGGAAAGCGGAAGCTTCGCTGGAGGGTAAAACAGGGAGGACGGGGGAAGGTAAAGCAAAGGAGTCGGTTTACAGCGTTAGAGGCTGATAACTGAGATGAGTGGAGAACCCACGTGATGACACCCCCCTCCATGAGGAAATCAACTCTATTGGTCCATACGCCTTTTAGAACGCGGCAAGATATGGGGGTATGACCGAGATACCTTTCTGTGTCACTACCACGGTCGCTGCTGTCGCAAAAATCGGCGATCAGTGGACGACACTACAGCGGGACGATGCGGTGAACGCTGGTGGAAGTGTCGCCATGGCCGACCAGGCGGCGGCGACCAGGTGGCAGCCAGGCGGCAGCCAGGCGGCCAGGCGGCGGCCATTGGATTGGAAAGGCGGGATGAGTTTCTAGACGGGGAATCATCATTCCACCGTCGATCACATCCAGGAAGGTGTTAATCAATGAGGTGAGAGCCGCACGGCTCCCAACAATATTATATAAAACAATATCGCTTCCATAAAGGTTAGGGGACCTGCAAGAGGCAGATTAATGGTGGAAAAATAAATAAATTTAAAAAAATGAAGCATGCAGGCCAAAATATTCCAAAAAATAAAAAAAAACACTGTGGATTCAAATATTACGATCCTTTCCCTTGTTTTATGCGCTTCAAATATCCGTCGGAATCCAGGTCCGGCGCCGGCGCCCGGGGGGGGGGGGTCGCCACAGCCAAGCTGAGGGTTTGTACTTTATGGCCTATTTTATGCGAGCACAAGCCGCAGCTGTAGCTTATATCGCTGTTTACCGAGTTCGCCCTGCAGAGGTGTCCTTCTTTATGGAGTTGTGCTGGTGGCGGCCCTAAAGCTCCAGAGTGGCCGTCGCACAGGTGGCGACTGAAAACACACCTTTCTTTTTTCTTTTTCTTCTTCTTCCTCCTGGGCGAGGCTATAAAAAAAAAAAACAACCAACCAAGTTGACGCTGATCTTTCCATCTGACTTCAGGTAGGACCCCGAAGCGGCGAGGACACAGACGGCACTGCCGTCACCGCCCCCCGTCCTCGTTTTTACGCCGCGGCTGCATCGGTCTGCAACCATGCGACATGCTGGGGGGTGGGGTGGGGGGGGGGGGGGGGGGCTCCAGTCTGAGCTTGGGCAGACTGACCGAGACGTCTGCAGTTGGGCTGTGCTGCAGGGGTCCGTCGGTAGCGCTATGGCCGAGGGGTCGTATCCACACGCCATGAGTGTGTGTGTGTGTGTGTGTGTGTGTGTGTGTGTGTAAGACTACACGTATGCGTGGTTTTCACAGCAGGAAAACAAGGCCGGGAGGGGCTAACTCATTATTCATCCCAACCCCCCCCCACAGGGTTTCTCCTCCAACAAAATGAAAGCGAAAGTGTTGGAACGTTTCTGCTCAAGGGGGCAGGGATGAGGAGGGCGATCAGGGGATGGACTGGGGGATGGGGGGGGGGGTGGAGGTGAAGAGCGCCCGAAAAACAGATGTGGCGGAGGTGAGACGTGAGACGGGCAGCGAATCGGGACGCCAAACGTGAGCGGGTTTGTTGAGAGACAGTGACACACTTCCCAGAATTCCCCCTTTAAGGATCATATTTAATTAATCAACAACAAGGTCGAAATTATTTCGTTTATTTACTGAAAAGGGAAGGTACGTCAACCCCCCCCCCCATTTTGTGCTGACTTTGAGCTAACACAGAAGTTCCTGATGGTTGACACACACCCACAGTATTAACGATAAGCACAAACGTGAAAACAAAGGCCATGAGTCGAGAGAGAGAGAGAGAGAGAGAGAGAGAGCATTGTTTAGTACATGGGGGGGGTGTTTGATGTCCCGTAACTGATACCGTTGTTTTGTTCCAGCTGTTTGGCGAATCTGAGTCCCTCATTTACAGATTCCAGGCCGAGTCCAGATAGCCCGTAATCAGGCACAGCGGTCGGGTAAAATGTCCCGGGGACTCGAATATCTGGCTTTTTAATCTCTCTTTATAATTTCTCATCTACAGTCACAGCAAAATCCAGCAAGTTCTGAAATTTCTAAACCAGAGAAGAATCCCAGAGGCGGTGAAGTGAGTTGCATTTGCTTGAGCGGAAGGCAAAGTGGATGTAATTGTAACTGACCTCGATGATGACAACGATTGCTGGTCATTAAACCGTAAAATACCAGCCAGGGTAGGAGATAATAAATCTCAGACGGGAACGTGAAAGTCAGCAAAATCAGCCAAAGCCAGGACTGTAACGGCTGGGGGGGGGGGGGTCAAATCTGTCCGTCGCCAAATCTGTCCGTCGCCAAGCATCCAACCGATGCACGCGTATGCACTCGGAAAACGCCACGTCTTCCCTCCCCGACCGCCTGAAAAGGCTAAGCGGCACAGGTGAGCCCCACCAACGAGGTAGAGCTATTTTTAGCCGCGGGCTCGGCGCCGACAGATCGACGAAACGCCTTTTTTTCTGCTCAGCTGCTGTTGACTGCAGCGGCGCGCCGACGCCAAACACAGGTTTGGTAATGAACGTTAAACCGAACGGGGGGGAACCATCTGGGAACGTTCCCTGCTGCGCGTTGGGAGCAGCAGTTTGTGTCACTTAAAAGTGCTGGGCTATATATATATATATATATATTTTTTACTAGGAAAAAAAACTAATTTCCAGAAAAAAATCCTTTGTTTCTTCTCCTCAGCAACCTGACTTTGTTTTGAATACGAAGATCTGGGTAATTAGTCTGAGCGGAGTCGTAGAGGCCTATTGAAACAAGAAATATACATCACCAGGAGACCAGACACCCGACGTGCTGTTTGGAAGATGAGCAACTCTGCAGGCGGAGAAACTCACAAAAAACGCAACCTCGGTGACGGAGGCTTAGCCAAAAAGAAAAAGACAGCGAGAAACCAGGAACAAAACTTTAAAGGGGAACCAAACTCGAGCAAACCGACCGCGCTGGCCCCCGCTAGTGCAACGCTGCGTGGTGGAGCAGACCAAACCTGAGCGCAGCCGACTGAAACGGAGCGCGCCCTCGTGGAAGGTTCCAGGGTTCAGCCTTCGCTTTAACGCATTTTGCAGCAAAAAACCTTAGCGAACTTAGCGAAAGCCACGTTTTGGCATTCATACCGGAGCAACACAGAACAATCAAGCACTCAATTTGTCCGGACCCCCCCATCCCAACCTGACAGATTTAGTTCTTCTCGGGCCCTAAGCTCCCCCGGCTCGCACCGAGGGGGTGGACAGGTAGGGGCGGCGAAAACGATAGACAGAGGGGGGGCAAACAAACAGGGGCCTGAGCCCCCCCCTCCGCAGCCACGCTCACCACCTCGGTCCCGGTAGTTTCATTGGGCTCCGCTTGACGGCAGCAAACGGTAAAAGACGCATTGACGCCGCTTATGAAGTCGACGCGTCTGCGAGAAGAGAGGGAGGACGTACGGGACGGTGGCGGTGTCGCTGGGGGTCGTCCACCCCGGTGACAGCGAAAATAAGGTGTGTGGTTGTGTGTGTGTGTGTGTGTGTGTATGGGGGGGGGGTGCGACGATCTAAGACCTGAATTACAACGGCAGCCACTCGCCATGGCTGAAAGAGAACACGAGCCGCAACCCAAACAATCCTCCGCCGCCCGCCCCGAATTCAATTTTCGGCGCCGGTGTCTATCTCGGGTTTCGGCGGGAGAGGATAATTAACCCCCCTTCTGGTGACATGTAGCAATTTCCTTAAGTAAATGAAGTGCTAATATTGCAAACAAATGCATTCAGACACCTTGCGGGGTTCAGACCTGTTGCCTGGTAACAGTGTCTCACCATAAAAAAGAAAAGAAAAAGAAACGTGAGTCCCGACTCGACCTGAGGGGCGTTTTGTTTTTATATTGCTTTTGTTTCGTGTTTTTAATCCACTGTCCCGCGCCCGAAAACAGAAACGCCACAACTTCCCTCGCTCTTCGTGCGATCCTGTGGTAAATCCGTCTTATGAGCACATACAGAACGTGAGGAGATGGAATCGCAATTAAGATCCGATCCCGCTCAGCTGTGGGAGAACCGACGCCGACGGCTCGTCTTTTCCGGCGTGATACCGGGTTCCCGCCTCGGAGCTCCCGCGTCCGCAGACGATCCGCTTTGTGGCTGACGTGCTCCAAAAAAACAACAACGGGAAAACAAAACACAACCGCTGATCCGACTCTGCAGTCACACTCGGCGTTTCCATTCTCTCAGTCAACAACGTGCCCCCCCCCGCCGTCACGCAGCAGACCTCCCGACGAACGCAACCCCCATCCAGTCTCCAGGGCTGCTGCAAATGGTCGTTAAGCCGTCGGCTCGCCGAGGCGGCGCCAGTCACAGCGCGAGCTAGTGACAAGTCACAACGTCGGGGTTCGGCGCATGTGGTGGTGGGGGGGGGCTGAAGCGGAATCGGGGGAGGAGGTTGGCGGGGACGGGGGGAGCGATATGATATCAGAGAAATCCTTAGAACTCATCATCAGCGGATTTTACACTATGTCAACATGGATGACACAGGGAGACTTTTCGGTTCTGAGGAATCTTAATTCTGATTGGCTGCCAGGTGCTGCGATAGTTTCCTGCATCGCGCGGTGCAACCAGACGCCTTCGCGCCATTTCACCAAAGGGAGCTGTAAACTGAGGTGTGTCTGCCCCCTCCCCCCGCGGCGCTGTGGTGGCGCCCGCCGACCGGACGGTGCGACCGTCTCAAAAAGGACCCCGAGGGAAGGATGCACGTGAGAAGCGCGAGCGCCTCGGACGCCTCTCGCTCGATTCGGTCGGCGTCGGCGATAAAAAGCTCAGCGTGTATTTGAGCAGTGTGTTAAACATGCGCTTATTTATTTTTAAAACATCCGCGAATGAAAAAAACCCAAAACAAAAAGCAACCTCTCCATCCCACAGTCTAAATTGCTTTAAACATGCGAGAACCTTTCAAGATGCAAGTCCTGTGTGGGCGTCGCAATCCATTTCAAATAGCCTCCAGTCCGTGGGTCGTATTACTCAAGGATTATTGTCCCTCAGCTGTTGCTTCGTGTGTGTGGGTGGGGAGCTAATGGAGGCAGTCTTGACAAGGGGGGGGGGCGGTTAATTAGCCGTGGTCAGTGCAAAAAAAATGAATAAAATAAATAAAAAATGCCAAGCGACTGAGGCTTCACGTGGCACCTTCGTTACCTGCTACACATCGCCTCTGACAAATGGGGGGGGGCGCAATTAAAATGAAGACTGGTCCTCATGCTAGCGTGGGCGGGGGGGTGTCGTCGATCTGAGGCAGCACGTACGAGCGACCGCAAGGGATTCGTGGCCGCCGTCGGTTCCCCGTGAAAATATTACTTCATTTTGCCCTTTTTCTTTCAGTCGATGTCCTGTTTTTTGTTTTCCGATAGAAACCATCCCTTGATATCACACGATAACATTTTACCAGTTACTCTCGTTGGGTTGCGGAAGCGTCGCCGCAACAGATAACAGACAAATTTCGCCACATTATATAACTATTTACAGAGGAAACCACTAATTATCAGATGGGAAATCTTGGTTGCATCGACATGGAAAAAAGCCGCGGTGATACGGCAAATCCGAGGAGGAAAAGCTGAGTGGAAAGCAATCTTCCGACCGCCAATCCGACCCAAGGTCTTTTTTTCCGGCTCGCTGGCCCCCGCTCGTCCCCCCTCTTTTTACGCCTCCGGATCTCAGCAACAGAGCAGGCGACCGAACCGCGAAAAAGAACCCAAGAAAATGTCTGTATTAAGGGAGCGACAAAAAAAAAAAATGAATAAATAATATACGTATTATATATACCAGACGAGCCCCAGCTCTCAAGTCTGAGTCTGACGCCACCTCGCGCTCCTTCACGGGCCCTTCGCCTCCGGGACGCTTCCTAGGGCCAGGACAGGAAGAGCCGCCTCCTAAAGACAAAACGCTTTCCACGCAGGAATAAACAGCCGACAGCCGCTCTCCTCAAAGAAAAGCCCTCGCCGCCGAGGAGAGGTACGCGTTTCGGATACGTTACGATCCGCTTCATACAGACCACCTCAGGAAAAGAAAAAAAAAGTTTCACGTATGCCCGCGGTCGTTTTTTGTTTTGTTTTTGTTTTTAAGGATGCACTGCCCACTCTCCTTAAAATGTAAAAGACAAGGAATAAAAAAGGAAGAAATCAAAGTGCGGGTTCAGGACTAGGTGCAGGGCTGCGAGGCTGGAGTGCTAAACAGCCGTTAAAGAGCATGGGAGGGCAGAGCAAATGGCCGAAACAAATCTGGCCTAGTTTGCTGGGAGGCATCGGTTCGGAGAAGTGTGCTCAGAAATTATTCTAATTTAAATCAGCCCAGCATAACAACTTTCAAGCAGCGGGAGCCTCCACTCCAGTGCCTGCAAACCCCCCCCCACCAATCACCCACCCCCATCCCCAACCCCCGAGAAGAACAAAGAAATTAGATGAAAGCAAGTGAAGAAAATAAAAAGGTTTCACATGTGGTGGTATGAAGATGGGGGGGGGTTCGGGGCGAAGGGTGGGGGGTGGGGAGATACAGGTAGGTAGATGGGGGGTGGGGGCGGCGGGGGTCTCATCAGTCACCGAGCCGCTCTTGCGAAACAACACCACGAACACAGAAATGCAGTTTCCAGTCGCTGGACATCAGTCAGATCTTGTTGAGGAGATACAGCGGCGCTGGCCGTGGGGGGGGGGGGGGGGGGGTGGCGAGAGCGCCATACTGCGCAGCTCACTTTGAACTCCCTTTAACCCCCCCCCAGTACAGCAGGCATCATCTTTGCACAAGCAATCGTTCCCACTGGAGAAGGGGAAAAAAAAGCCGCATACTGTGCCGCATCATGGATTTATTAATATTTCAACATATTCGAAAAAAACGTGTTTGAAGTGGATGAATATTTCTATGTAAGATATTTAAAACACTCTTCTAAATGCTCTTGAAAACAGAATTGAAAGATATACACACATATATATATATATAAATTACTGGGCATCCTTATGGCCTGATGGTTAATAATGTAGACCATTATGTAAATTACAGCATCCCCAGCTTGACTCTGCCCCGGGACCTTTGATGTACGCAACCATGTTCGCTTGCATCAGCTCCATGGTTACTTGTGTCTCTGTTAACCGTAAAATGTCAAGTCTGCAAAGTATAAAAAAACAATTACCATTAGAAATATATATATATATATATACATTTCATAGTAGAATTTTCATTACAATTTACTATTCCTGAATACAACTCTGAGTCTCAAAAACAGGCTTCCCCCTAATGGTTCCTTATAGTAAAGTAATGTGTCTATAATTATCAATTATGTCTCTACTGATACACACTGCTGGAGTTTTTGAGTGGGGGGAAAAAAATTGAAGCAAAAATCATTTCGAAATGTGCAAATTCAACTCGACGGTTTCAAGGTTGTCAAGGAAAAGAAGCGATGTGAGGGCGCCGTTAACTATAAAAGCCGAAAGCAGCGGGAGGTTCCTTTAACCTGAAAAAAGAAATAATAAATCAATGTATTATATGAAATGTGAAGTAATGAGCACACAGTGGGAACTCAAAACGGTGCCAATGGCCAAATTTTGGGGCTAATTGTGCCTCTCTGGATCCCTCTCCGCAAAGCCGTCTCCGCAGCTCTAGCTAATTTCTCTGGACCCTTGCTGAACGGGCTTCACGGGGGGGTTCTGGGTGAAAATGAAAAAACTTGACGCCAAGCTCCACCAGGTACGGAGCTGCTTGACTTTTAGGTTGGCGACACCAAAGCGAGAGCCAATCCTGAGCGGGACCGAAAACTACTGTCTCTTACACGGTTCTTAGGACGGGGCGCCTGAAAAACAACACGCCATCAGTTCGTCGAGCACCACTCCCCCCCCACATTGGTCCGCGTCAGGGCGGGTAGGGGGGGTCAGGATGAACCTTCCCCTGCCTCAGATGGCGAGAGAAGAAAACGTGACGGGTCGTATCACGCGGATCGTACCGCCCGACAGGAGCAGGAGAACCGATCCATGCATTCACAATTATTAGATTAGCCGTCCTGGATGGCGGCCATGTTTTGTTGAATATGCATTAACCCGATCACGTCTTTATCTCATTTCTTTGGCTAGTTTCCCACGTTCCTTTGGTGCATTATCCCACCCATTATTCATTTACCGTTACTCCCATTGAGCTGCACGAATATACATATATATATATATATATATATATATATATATATATATACATATATATATATATACTCGTACGTCCTGGACGCATGGCCCGCGAGGCAGCAGCCACGGTTGGCGTCACGAACAGGGCCCCCGTGTCAGCGCTTTGGCAAACTTTAAAAACAAATCGATTAAGTAAGTAGACTAAAAACTCCAGGGAACTTTTGTGCCTCCCTCTACGGCACAAAAAAAAACCAACAAAAAAAAAAATGCAAAAAGCAGAACCGTTCCTCTCCCCGTCAAAAAGTTATCCGCAAAAAAATTATCCACGTCCCAGGAAGTTAATCCGACTGTGTACAGTATAAACCTAATGAGTCCCGCTCTCAGGACAGCAGTAAACAGTGTGTGATCTCCGTGCACGGGATCTGACGGGGCCCAGCTCCCCAAATAACAACCACGAGGAACCTTCACTCAAGGCAGAGAGTACATCATTAAAGTCGAAACTTGGTTGTAGTGGGAAGATGCAACTTCTGCACACCACTGCCTCCTTTGAAAGCGCAGCCTACTGGGCAGTACAATCCTTCACGCTGGGTAGAGCCGTGTCTATTACTACAGATTGGCTCAGCAAATCTCTTGGCAGGCATCATGAAAAAAAAAATATAAATAAATAAAAAAATAAGAAAGAAGAAGAAGAAGGAAGACGGACGGACGGACGGAGGGAGGGAGGGAGGGAGGGAGGGAGGGAAAGATAGTAATAAAAACCTCACCAATTTCTGTCTGCGACAACATGAAAGAGGGAGGGACAGGTATGCGGCGGCTGCCCGCCGAGGGGAAATATGTCTTATCTTAGTTTCGCCCCCCTAAACCCCCCTAAAGGTTCTGCAGATAACCGCACAGGGTGTGTGTTGGAGGAGGGCCCCTTTGTGCAGGTGGAAAACGGCCTAATGGGGGAGGACGGGGGAGGATGGGGGGGCGGCAATTTGACACTGACGGAGAAATGCAATAACCCCTTGGGGGGGCGCCTCCTCCCCTTCCTCCCCAGATTTCGTTTTTCCTTTCTCTTCTTCCCTTACGGCCGCGTCTCCCTTCGAACGTCATCGAGTCGCCGCTGGATTTAAGGGTTAAAATGAATCGACACGTCCCTCGTTTTATTTCTCAGATAAGAGTCGAGCGACGCCGATTTCAGCTGTTTGTGAAAAAAAGAAAAGAAAACGCAGCGTCCTGGTGTGTGTGTGTGTGTGTGTGTGTGTGTGTGTGTCTGTGTATGTGTGCATGCAAAGCCAAAACACCTCTTGATGAATTAATCAGTCTCTCACAGACGTGTGAGGTAATTTGAGTCCACTCTTCATGCAGAACTGCTGCTAATCAGGTACATTCGAGGGTTTTTGACTATTAAGTGCTTGTTTTTGTTTTTTGTTTTTTTGTTTTAAAAAGCTTAATCTTTGGACTCATCTGCCCATAGAGAGCAGCTCCAGACACCCCCCCTCGCACCCCCCCCCCCGCCCCCCTGCCACGAATCCTGTTTTGGGTTTTTTGGTTTTTTGTTGTTTTTTTTTTTTTCATTATCCAGTTTTCTAATAATCAAGTCACGACCGCACAGCGAAGCCGAGTAAACAAAGTTCTGCTGATACTTGAATGTTTTTCTTCTGACTTTCTGGATGAGTTGCCTTGGGGGCGGGGGGGGGCGAGAGTCACAATCCAGAGTAGAGCCCTTGCCTTCCCCCGACTGCATTTACATCAGCTACTTCTTCAGATCATATCGCAGCAGTGCACATTTTATTTAACCACTAGTAAACAACTATTTTGATCCCTGGCTGTATCCTAATCTTCTTAGAATGTCAGGTTAAATTAACCCCCCCCCCAATCAGATAAAGATTTTAATTCTTCAAATTGTCGGAGGGTGGAAAAAAAAAGTAAATTAATTAGATGTTGACGCGATAGGCCTCCGAGACCTGCGTCCTCTCGGAGGTTATCAGGACCAACGTATGTTAGGCAGAGGTAGCGCGGGTCAGGTTCGGCCCTTAAGGTAAAGACACTGGCTCCATAATTCTCTAATCTATAGTTCATACTAAGAAAACCTCTAACTTCTACACATAATGTAGAAGTTTGTCGTTTCATCCGTACTGATCCGGCCCCCGGGGAACATAATCATGCAACCACGACTGGTGAAATGCGTTGGCTTTCTACCCGTTTCACGTTTTTCACCACAGCTTTTCCAGGCGAGAGGGGCCGGTTAATCGCGACGTTCTCACGGGAACGTAGCCGTAATGACCAACAACAACAACAACAACAACAACAACAGAAAAAAAAGGTTTCCTTTTGGAGCCCAGGAAATTAATTTACAAGATAAAAATGTTTAAACGTTACGCCTGTGCACTCAAACGAGGGAAAAGAAAGAACAACACACACTTTTATACCTGAGGACTGTTTGATTACCTCATGGGCCAAGGAAATGAGGGGCGCCGAGCTTTTGGCAATTACGTCTTTCAGGCTGCCTCCATCAACCGGGACCAGACAATATTCAAATATGAGCCAGGAAAAACAACAACAACAACAACAAAAACAAAACAGAAAAAAAAGCAGAGAAAATCCCTGGGCCTGGCCGCGTTTATCCGTCTGTCAGGCAAACAGACTTCTGATTGACTGATTTCCCAAAGCTCGCGACAGAACATGAGCACATCAATAGGCTGCTACTGTATATATATATATATTTATATATATATATATATACATAGAAATATATTTAAAAAATTATCAGGAAAATAAGATGCTAAGTGTAGGTTTTTGTGCTATCGCTACATAGCCAAACATTTGCTTAAACAGCTTTTTAAGCAACAGTCTAGAAGAATCTTTTGGAGTCAACGTCAAGCGTCATCTCTTCGTTGGCCGAGAGCCGTCGCCAGCGCTTGGAAGCGACACAAAAGCTAAGTCTCGTTTAGGGTCTATCCCTTCTTGTCTTCTGGCGAAGTTAGCGTGCTAAGAGAAAACGTACACATGGCAGCTTTGAAGCCCCGACGTTGACGATGAAACGAACGTGAAGTGCCGCGCGAGTCCCTGACACCAACACGCAATCTAATGAACAAAATAATGACACGCATTCCTTCAGAGGCAGGGCTTTCATTGCTAATCTACGGACTAGCGCTTGATAAAAGTGTTAATAAAAACCGAACCCATGCAGAGGAACCGAGAGCCTGAACGAACACCGCTCAGTAGTATTTTACATCATATTAATTTAAATGGATTAATGAAAGCAATTCAGACTACAATAAAAAAAGGGAAGAAAAAAAAGCGGCTGCACGCTGAGAGTGAGCAACGGGAATAGATGATGGGGTGAAAATGTGCAATTTTCTCTCCAAACATGTGGTTTTAAAAATCATCCGACCTGTGATTAAAGAAAAAATAAAAAAATTACAAAGGTCCGGCACAATTAGCCCTGTCAGAGGAGGTTCATTCAAGTCTGATTGAGTGGTTAATGGGGGGGGGTAATATTCACACCATTCTCTACAATACTCTCTCTCTCTCTCTCTCTCTTTTTTAATCCATTCAAGGGGTCATTATTACACACTACTTTTTTATTCATCTTCATATTTGGTTTCTTTAAAATCTCTCTGATCCCTCCCCGGCAGTGAAATATCTCCCCGGCTCCGGACGAATCTGCTCTCGCAACCCGTTTGTCTGAGACGCCGACGGCGGGTCCCTGGGGGGGGGGGTGTTAATAGGTAGGAGCCGGAGCACGAGCCGCCGGCCATGATAACAGTGCACGAGTTCTGTGTGTGTTTGTGTGTGTGTGTCTCCGCCCGAGGATGCGATGCGTCTGTCGATTAAACTCTGCCGACTCGCGATCTGAGCAAACATGAGGAACATTAGCGGTCGGCGCTGATGAGTTCAGAACCGAAGTGCTTGACCCAGACCGACTCTGCGGGTTCGGGTTGAGCTCGGTTCGCGGCTTAATTGGTTGTGGCTCAGTCACTGTTTGTTTGTCTTGTCTCAAAAACCCGACCAACAGTCTATGACTTGCTGTGCATATCAAGAAGCCCCCCCCTCAAAAAAATAGATGTGGCTCTGAAATAACAATGGAGCATACACATGAACTAGAATAACCTAAATGAAAGTTACGTAGGTTCCCCGTTCAAGGTCAAGCGGCGTTGAATTACTCAAGTTGTAGCCAGGCGCCGGAATAAACCTGCATAAAAATGTCGTAACGAGAGCTGACGCATGCAACTTTTCCTTAAGCATTCAAAAAATAACTTAGGTTCAAAACAGCCCATTTCATTAAAATCTTGGCACAAATCGCGCACATCCGCTTCTAGCGATTTGTGCCAAAGGCCTTTAAGAGGGGATCCATACACATTAAAGTTGACGAGGCTACAAAGTTCCCCCTGCGGTTTGACCTCGAATGACTTGTCCAGCAACTGACAGAAAAACGGAGAAAGGAGGGAAGGAAGGAAGGAAGGACGAAGCGAAGGAGGCGGCGGCGGCGGCGATTACCAGGACGGCCTCGTGGAGAGGGTCCGTTTTTATTCACAGAAGTGGAGAGCTCTTTGGCAGGGTGGCTTAGTCTGCCGACCCCCTTCGGCTTTTATAAGGGACGAGAGTGGACAAACGGCGCTGCTCCGGCTCCATGGCCGATCTTCCTGTGCCCCCGCGGGGCGCCAACATCTCCGTCAGGCGTCTCTCTCTCCCCCGGCGCCAGCGGTGACCTTGAGGACTTGGCCTCTGCTTCCTGCCTCTGCCGGCGAAGGTGGAGGGCTCAAGGAACCCCCCCCCCCGAGCAAACCGTCCAACCATCTAGCTGCCGGGGATGAAGCCCACTGCCGCCGAATGTGGGTCAATCTCCCTGGCTTCCACTGCGCTCTCCCTCCTCGAGCCTTTATTCGGAGCCAGGGCATTTGAATACTTCATGTCATACCCAAGGCTCTGGAGTGCTGCACCGCTTCCAAGAGCCCTGCACGCGAGGCGAGATAACCAGTGTGAACCGATGTGATTCTTGGCTTGCCAGGCAGGCCGTGTTTACTGCGGCGAATCTGTCAATGAGTCACCAAAACCTAAATTGGCAGCTCGTCATTGTCGGCCGCGTTCACGCGCACGCGCTGACACGGCCGCTGTTTCAAGTCTTATGCAGGTTAAGCGACTTACGCAAGCCCTTTGATTTTCCAAAGGATGTCACATGAATAACTTAGGCAACACAATATCTCCAGCCGTCCGTCAGCCGTAGCTCTTTGGCAGAGGGAGGTGAGTTCTAGGGATTAGCATGCGTGGTTGAGGCTCTGCAGCGCCTGCAGATGGCGGAGATCTCTGATTCTGGAATCCAGACGTCGCCACGTTGCGCCAACATAGTGCAACACCTACAGGCCTGCAGGACAGCAGTCCGTCGGATTATGCAACAGGTGCAGCGGTTCTAACTCGTTGGAAGCGACCCGTCACGTGATTAGCCCGTGACCATCGCCGCCGACCTGGGCCATCAGCGCACGGGCCCCCCCCGGAAAAGCCTCACGCTGGACTTTCTCCGACCGGTGCCACGGTCCTGGATTTCCTCCAGCTGACCCGGCTGAGCCTCCAGCCCATCTGGAGCGTTTCTGACAGCTTTTGGGGAGGCGCTGACTTATCACACCGTAGAGTACATCTGGAGACAGATTTTGATGTCACATACAGACGGTCAGCCATGAAAGTGCTTATTTTAGGAGGAGCATGACCAAAAGCTTTGCATTTAGAGGAAAATTTCGTTTAATTAGATCCCTTGAAGCGCCAGAATTACAGCAGTGGCTGCTTGTAACCTTTAGGGATTTAGTGAATTTGAGCTTGATTTCTCTTTATTGTAGTTCCACTGTTTCTATCTGAGGTTTAAAAGGGTACAAATGTCTTGAAGGCCAATGGGAACCAAGTGCTTGGGAAGTTTGCCCATCTGCCGCCTGAGGTACCCGGGCAGTCAGAGACCTCCGTGGGTTCGTCACTGGCATAAATGCAGCTGTCAGCCAGCAGTGCAAATATAAAAGGTCGGGGTAAGCGGAGGTCTAAAGCACGCAGCGAACCGGTTTCTGCAGCTGGTTTTCATAATGACAGCGTTCCCCTCAGTATTCAGGGGAATATAGATGATTATATAATCATTGCAGATGAGTAAAAGAAGAGGGTTTTATTCTTTTAAAGGACATTTAAGGTGAAAAAGAAACTCAGGACAAGCGAAGCACACTAGTTAACATCAAATGCAGCTCTGCATGTTACTATTCTATGACCCGCAGCGGAAGCTTGATCTTGCCCTTCTCCTCCAGCGTCCGATCCTGACCGCGCCTGCAGCGGCGCCCGGGAGGCAGGCGGATCCCCTGGCAACCGGGCTAGCCCCGCCTTCCCGGCGTGCCATCACCGGCGATAACAAGTCAAAATCGCGGGACTGAGCGAGGAAGAGCGCGAGGCGAGGCGGGGCTGGGTCAGAGAAGAGCCATCTGGGATTCATCTTTAAAGACACTTTGTGTTGCATCTTGTCGATCCATATGTAGCTGGCCTTGCCCAGGGACAGGCGATGCTCGGCTTCCAGAACCTTTGGTCCGCCTCTCGAGCCGAGTCACCCGGGAGGCCCAAGTCCAGCTCTGACCCCCTTCTGTTCGGTCCTCTGTTTTTTGATCACTCCTCCCTCTTATACCCAGCCCAGGAATGCCTTGGAGAGCGAGTGGCGCCACTTCGGACGTGCGTGGGTCAGCTAAATGTTTGGGGGGTGATCTTTCGATCAGCGACCTTGGCCTCCGTCCCTGACCGCCTCCTCTGATCTAGTGAGACGGGATTTTTTTCTCCCAGGATTTTCAGGCATTAAGTCTTCGCTGGCCGGACGCCGTGAGCCTGATCTCGGGACCTGTGACCGAGCACTGGGATCATTACTGAGGAGTCTTAAAAAATTAAAATGTTGCTCTGACAGGGCAAAGACGAATTCTTAGAGTTCGCTTTGGAGCACTTCGATAAGAAACGGTTAGCGCACTAGTCTGGCGACGAGAAAATTGCAATTCATGAGGCCAAAATTGCCCTAGTTGCTTCTTGATTTATCGTTTCGCAGCTGTTCTTTTGTAAGTTACTGTAATTTCCCAAAGGATCCAGGGGTAAAAAGTATCATTAGCGTGGAATTGAGTTTCATCAGGCGGGACTCTTACCTAATCTTTCCGGCGGGAAGGCAGATAACGCAAAAGCTGTTTTGCTGTTCAATTAATGTTTCTTTTTTTAAGAGTAAAATGTTGCGGCCAGAGGCGAGGTACATAACTCTGAGACCCATTCGGCGCTGATGTAGAGATAGGATTCGTATTCACTAGTACATTATCAAAGCTGATACGAAGTTGTCAAGGTTTCATCGATGAAGGATAATTACTTGGAGTGTTATTTAAAATGCCTGAATGAACAGAAAAGGCCGACTATTATCAGCACTTGGAGGTTATTACCGTGGAAATGTCATGACAATACCCCATGAAACCTGTCATTACGTTCAAGTGTATTTTCTGGTGCTGCTCCTCAGGCAGAATAATGCAGCTTTTGGTCAGACTTAATGAAATGAGGAAGCAGTGTACCCTGCAAATCTCTACATTAAAGTCTGGAAGAGACGCCGCAGAGATCGCAACAGTCATATTTACAGTGCGTTTCATCATCGCCACCCCTGAGCCCATGAGCCAGTTTCGGCCTTCCGTTCTTCCTGCGGCAAGCAGGCTTTCGTTTTCCTCGAGAGCTCCAACCCTGGATGTTACGTTGACAACCGAGCGAGAGGGGAGGGAGGTGCGGAGAGCCGAGCCGGGCCGGGCCGGGCCGGGCCGGGCCGGGCCGGGACCCCTGTTACCTCAACTCTATGTCCACGGCGGCTCGGAAAGTTGAACTGTGGCAAACATCATTTACAGTAGCGGCTCGTTACGGACTAATGCCAGAGAGCACAGGACTGAGCACTGGCGCTCTGGAAAACTAGGGAAGCGCATAAGGCTGAAGCTCAGAGGCTGAGTGGTGGGAGAAGCTCTGCATTGGAAAACGAAGAAAACACAGCCGCTAACGAACTGATAGCCACTAGTGGCTGTCTGGTTTTAAGACCTGATGTCAACTTTCACTATGAACTATTATGTGTCAAACTCTCAAAAAAAAAATCTTGTTTAAGACCTTTTCAAAACCCATTTTTTTCAAACTCATATCATACTTAAGAAAGATTCTGATTGTTCCCCCGATGTGAAGTATGGACCCAGATAAAGTTCTGCCATTTTACTTCAAAGGGCTTTTGCCATTTATATGCAAATAAAATGAAGACATCTAGAATGCTTTGCCAAAATGAGAACAAATTGCATGTATTTAAATTCAATCATTCGTTTTACTCCAGCTCTACAGGAGTCAATTTACCGAAGTAAGTGCCCATTAAATTCTCTTTCATAGTTAATAATTGTTAATGCAATGTGCCATTAAAGAAATCATCGTTATGAAAAAGAGATTCCATTGATTTTGGTGCATGATACATAATGGAATTCTCATTAAATATGCATGATAAGTATTTGGGCAACTTTTTTTTTTCTGTAAAATGCTGACATGTTTCCCAGGTGATGAGCAGCAGCCGTTATTACTTGGAGGTGGAGTCGCTGTGGGCAGGACTTCACCTTACGGCTGCGTCTGCGACGTGTCGACAAAAACGCATCAAAGATAACCGGTGTTAATGCCGTCGCACCCGCGTCGCGGACTCAGCTTGTTATGCTCCGCTAGTGATTTCTGCAGCCATTGGTCAAACCGACGATCTTGTGCTTTGAAAACACAAACTTGCTCCGAGCAGCAGCTCGCTGGAAATCAATCATAAAAACAAGGGTGAGGGATGGCACGTGTGACTGCTCATTTAGCCGCCTGATCCTCAAGTGAGCGTAAACGAAATGCAACTCGTGGGCTCTTGCGAGAACCGGGAACAGGGAAACTCGCGCGTGCCGTAATTGCGGCGCGTCGGCCACAGTTACGCGATCCTATGCTGTGACAGAACGCTACCGTCGCTCCTGATGTGACGCCTGAAACCTTTATCCAATTACGCCGCTCTGAGTTGGGCCGAGTGCAAAGACCATATCGGAGACATCCAGTGTTCCATTAATGACGGGCTTTTAGAGGGGGAACGGAAATCCTATATTTCATATAAACCTGCAAATCTTTGTTTATATGCAGCCTTGCTGCCTTAAGCATAAACCTTTGGAAAAATTGTAGACAATTATGAGACATAAGACTCTGATGTGGTGATCGGGGGTGTGTGTGTGTGTGTGTGTGAGTGGGGGGATGTGACTAATGTTGGCTGAGGCCTCCCAGAAAGCAGGCAAATAATCTATTCATCAACAATTCCTGCGTACACGACTGCGCGGCGACGGGAAATTTTCACAAGATGGAGCTTCTGCCGTGCGTGTAAACAGCTCCATCATGTTCCGCTTCCAAAGGGTAAATGTGTGAATACAGACACATTACATGTGGCATAGAGGGATGAAAGCTTGATTAATTTGTTGGGGGGGGGCACAAGCAGAGTGTGTCTCAGCAGGCATCAGGAGGGAGACTTACTTGAGGCTGAACTGCTCGACGGTGGAGTTGGGCATCAGGTAGAGGAAGATTCTGAGGGTCTCCCCGGGCTTCAGGGGCTTCTCGGGCAGCCTGAGGAACATGTTCTTGTCCAGCTGCTTGTCCACCAGCAGCTGCTCCTGGCTGGCCTGGTACAGGCTGATGCTCCCGATGCGCAGCAGGGGGTGCTGTGACGGAGGTTCCCCCCTGGAAACCCCACCGCCCCTGTGGCCAGGGCCCTCGCTGCACTCCCCCTCCGCGTTGGGCTCGTGGAGCGTGTAGTACAGCTCGGCCTGGAGGGTCTCGCCGGTCAGCCCGTCCAGGAGCCCGTCGCCCGAGCCTTTCCTCCGGCCCAGCGGGGCCACGTTGGTGTTGAACCAGGACGGAGGCAGCTCCAGCTGGGCCAGGCACTGCGCCAGGTTGCCTTTCATGCGGCAGGAGGTCTTGATTTCGCGGACGTCCCGGAAGGCGTGCAGGCGGACGCAGGGCAGCCTGTCCTGGGCCTTGAAGTCGTCCCAGTCTCGGCCAGCGATGTAGAAGAAAACCTGGACGGTGGGGTTGTTGGAGAAAACCCGGGCCTGGACAATGAAGGCGCGCACCTTCCAGTTGACCGTCAGCTGGCCGGGAATATCCAGCGGGCTGGCCGGCTGGAGCAGCTCCTTGGTCAGGGCCTGGTCTCGGGTGAAGGGCCCGAAGCTTATGTTGATGGCGGGGAGGTCTTTTGTCTGGAAAACCACAAAACTTTCAGAGCGCTGCAGCGGGTGTCCAGTGCTGGGGCCGGTGCTGCTCCTGCCGCCTCCGCCGCCTCCGCCACCTCCGCCGCCTCCACCGCCTCCGCCAACTGTTTGTCCCGTGATCTGAGCCTCCCGCAGAAAGAAAGCCAGTTGTGCGTTGGACATTTTGAAGTTGGCCGGAAGGTAAACGCTGGGCGGTGAAGGACTGGCTGCCATCGCCGAGGAGCTGAGGAGGGCGTCCGAGCCGGTCGGAAAGATTTTACCTGCAAGAGCTGTGAAGTGGAAATTAAAAAAAAAAAAAAGGAGAGAAGAGAGAGAGGGATTAAACTTTTAAAAACAGTTTCTCCTTCTGGTTTTATCATCGGTTTTAGTTTGAGAGAAAAAAAAACAAAAGTCACTGTTTGGGGGAAAAAAGAAATGCAAAGTAGAGGAGGGGGGTCGATGAAACAAAACAATCAATGAGGTATAAGCAGGAAGTTGCAGAGGTCTGATCTACTCAGCCAGCCGTGTGTGTGGTGGGGGGGGGGCACGAAAGGTCACCGCACACTAATCAGACGATAACTGGCCGATGCATGTCAAGCATCCAGAGCTGAGGCTAACCGGTGAAACGAGCCTCTTAAGTCGCGGAGCGAAATCGGCAGCCCGGCGCCGGGCGCTCGCGACGCGCTGCACTTGTTGAGGAAAAACAAGTCAACACGGCACCAACGCCGAAGCTATCACGGGGAAAATCAAAGCGCGGAAGAATCATCACAGAACAAACGGAATAAATGTGACATACTTATCAAAATTACCCAGAGCTGAGCGCAAAAACACAGTTGCCTGTCCCCATGGTCCAAATCACAGATTAAAAGTCCCATATTCCAAAATCTTCTGTCATTGAAATCTCATCCTTTGAATGTGAGAAAAAAAAGAAAAGAAAGGAAAAAGAAAATCAAGAGGATCTTTTTCCGACTCCCCCGAAAGGAAAGCCTCTTCAGTAGGTTGTGCTACCCGGCGAGCGCTCCACGGAACTTTGCCTTCCTTTTGTTTCTCTCTTTGGAAAATCTTTGTCATGTGTTGCGAGAAGGAGACGAACGAGTCAGGGTTAAAAAAAAAAAAAATCTTTTAACAAAAGGAGAAGAGCAAGAAGAAAAGGGCTCCGGCGGTTCTTCACTCGGTCACGTTCTCGCTGCCGGCTCCGGAGGGTTCCACCCGGGCTTCAGGAACTCGTGCTCGTCTGATCTGCCCCTGGCTCGGGGTCCCGGTCTAAGAGCGCGCTCAGCCCCCCACGCGGCGGCTCTCTCAAGCCCAGACTGTGCACGGCTCCGGGACAGACCACGATCGACAGGCAGAGCCTCCTCCCGGTTGGTGGGCCGGACGGGAACCCGGAGACAAAAGCCCACCCCCCCTTTTTCTTTTGACGCCGCCCCATCTTGCCACACCTAGTCTCCCAGTCCATAATCACCGTGTTAGCTCCCGGTCGGGGCTAAGAGACACACACACTGCAAAACACACACACACACACACACACACAACCCACAGAGGAATCAACTTACACCGTGCACGCACACACACACACACACAGACACACACAAACACAAGCACACGCACACATGGAGGTGAAAGAAATAACACTACCCCGGCTTGACTCATCCTCTCCCTCTGGACGTGTTCAGGCAGACTCTTATGTGTGTGTGCATGCAAGTGTGAGCATAAGGGCTTGGAGTGTTTGTGTGTGTGTGTGTGTGTGTGTGTGTGTGTGTGTGTGTGTGTGTGTGAGGCGGGGGATGGATGTATTGCTTGAATGCCTGAAGCCAGAGAGAGTAAGAGTAGGAGTAAGCGAGAGGGAGAAGGGAAGAGGGAGGGATTAGGTAAAGATTATTGATGAATTAGCCCAGCTCTCTTCCCCTCTTCTCTCTCCTTCTCCTTCTTTCCCTCCCCCTCCTCCTGCTGCTCCTGCCCCCCCCCCACCCCACCTCCTTTCCTTTCGTCTGCTTTAGCCCCATGAGAAATCCATGAGAATGAGGGGACACCGGCCGGAGGGGGAGGGGTATCTGGACGGCCTCCCTGCCTCACTCACATGTGCCTGGAATTCCCATAATAAAAGAGAGAGAGAGAGGGAGAGAGAGAGAGAGAGAGATCCATGTGTGTGTGTGTGTGTGTGTGTGTGTGTGTGTGTGTGTGAGTGTGTGTGTGGGCCCCATAAACTGAATGGCAAACAGTGAGGGGGCAACAAAAGATGGAGCCACGGCCGAGGGAACGTCCCACACTTACAAATGAGCAGTCGTAGCCATAGAGAAGGCAGCAGGAACTATAATGAGAGGAGAAGCTACTTAGAGCCTGTCCAGCCTTTTATCGACCCAAAGCCCTCTACCTCGCAGGAGTGTGTGTGGGAGTGTGTGTGTGTGTGTGTGTGTGTCGGAGGAGGAGATCTGCAACATTAAAAGCAACAAATATGCGAAGCGGTACGCGAACTTCCTGCTCGGACGCCGACGGACCCCCCCCCCCGGTCCCAGTGCTGCGCCGCCATTGCTGTACATTATATCGTTTCACCCGTGACGTGACAACGCCGCAAAAAAAAAAAAAAAGTGTGACTCTTCCGGCGATCCAAGGAAAGAGCATGATACGTGTCTCACAGATAGGGAAGCGCACTACGCATGCTGATGTTTACATCGGTCACGTGACCCCCCTCCACCATTAAAAGCTCTGGATGGTTTCATTTCCCCCTTTTAAAACAGCCAGTACAACCTGGAGCGCCATTACCCTCCACTTTGCTCCATCTATCTCGCCGTGTCCTTGGGCGGCTGCTCCGAAAAACCTGGAATCCCCGGGATCTGCCGGGGCTTTCCGAAGCAAATACATGTAAAAGTTCTTCCCCCTGTGTCCGCGGCTACCGCCGCGGTGGCCTTGAGCAAGGCACTTAAAGCGCCCGCCGCTGGCCGAGCGGCCCCAAAAACAACACGGTCTCCAGCTTGCCGCCGTCTTTTTGTTTATTTTTTTAAATGGTAATCCGTTTCTATTTTAAAGCGTTCCGCTCCTCGATTAGGCACCGTTGTTTTAAGCGCCGTGAGGGGGCCGTCGGGGGCCGCAAATCGGTAAAAAAAAAAATAAAAATCTTCCAAATGTTATTTAAATATTAATCCTGTGGTGGTCGGAGAGATGTGCCTTTAAGTACATGGTATCTCTGACTCTCGCCATGAAGAAGATTTAAAAATATAAAACAGAGTAAATATCAATGCCTTTTTTTGTTAGCTTGTTTTTTTTGTTTTTTTTTTACAAATTCCAGGGTGCTCCCGCTCGTGCTTCCCTCTCAAAGACTGAAGTCGGATCGTGTTTTGGAGCCATCTCCGAGGAAGAGAGAGCGCCATTTCCCCTCCGTCTGCCGGGAACGCATCGATTTCTACGCCCTGTACCGTGAAGAAAGCGCATCAAACAATATGCTCCCGTAGTTCAAAAATATGCCATGTTTATTGTTACCCGCAATAACAAAGACAACAAAAATATAGTGTATTCCACAGCCGAATTTCGCCCAAGATATAGGATTTGTCACCTAGTGTCTTTTCCTCATATACGATGACTTATTCATTCTATCAGAAACGTGATCTGAGGGTGAAATTCTTTCAGTGCACGTTACGGAAGACGAGAGCATTTGCATGAGTACGGCGAAGCCCCCCCGTCGACACGGGGGTGTCGCCGGGAGAGAGAGCGCCGCTGAGGTGCTGCACAGTCACAACGCACATGTAATTGAACGCCATCAAACGGACACAAATCCTCGCCCCTTGGCCCCCGGGGGCCCCGCGGTGTCAACGGAGGGGCTGCTCTTATCTCCTCCCCGGCTGACAACATCGCCGGGGTGGGTTTAAAAGGGGGGGGGGGTGTTTGTTGGACACAGATGGGCTTCCAGTGTGAAACCCTATCGCCTTCCTCTTCCACTTGATGTCCTATTAGACCTTAGGCCAAATTGAATTGAATTCTCTTCCTGTTGTGCTCCCATTACGTGAAACATCTGCTGTGTGTGTCGGTGTGTGTTTGCGTGTGTGTGTGTGTGTGTGTGTGTGTGTGTGTGTGCATGCGGCGGCGGGGGAACGACTGGGTGTCTAGTCCGAGGGCGCTTCCTATTCATTAGATCACCTCGACTGATGTCAATTAATGAGAGTATCGGGCCACTCTGAGGTTGAACCGGCGCGGTTCCACGTCCACTGTTACGTCAATAACAGTCCACGAAGACGGACACTTAAGAGAAGAAAGGGAAAAAAAAGAGGTAATGATTCCAACCACAATGCCGCTGATTTATCCCAATAGGGATCTAATCATCAATCCACTTATTGGCGTCATTAACCTTGACGCACGACTAAAACGAGCCCCGTTTTTCCCATTTTTTCCTGAGAGGTTAACGCAGGAAAGCTTTTTCCACAACGGACACTGTACGTTGACACCAACCCAGTATGGGCGGGGGTCTTAACTCGCAACCAAAGCAGGGAAAAATCGCCGGCTCTGAAACACAGCCTCGGGCTCCACCGCCGGCGGTGGGGGGTGTCTTTGGAGCAAAATATCTGGAAAAAGAGCCTCTCCCCTGGGATAGTGCGCGTCGAGAGCGGTGCGACCGGAAGCGCTTTCCACCCGAAATGATTCCACTTGAACCCGGCCGCCCTCCTCGTTTCGTTTCAGCCGGCGGATGTATCTCAGCCATTCAAATCTTTGACGGGGAGACGGACGGACGTTGCCCGCCCCCTGTGGGCCGGCGTTCGGGCGGACCGAGGCTCAAGAAGGCCTCGTTAAGACGCTCGCCGCCGCCGCCTCGCACAATAGCTGTCAAATATAAAGAGCCGGCTGCCAAGTCGAGGGGAAATATATAGAGAGGGTGCCACGAGGAGGGCAGACATTTGATCTTGAGGAAGAGGAGTGCATAAACGTCTCCTCAAGTAAAAGGTCAGGTAAAACTGTTGAGAGGCTTTAGAGAGACATGGAGCCTCCTCTGGCATCGCTAATGTTCCAGCGCCGAGGGGGTTTCCCTATCGATCGTTATCTTACCCCTTCATGCTCTCCCGTCTTACTCTGCTTTGACCGCGCCGCTATCACATTTCGAAGCGCTGAAATAACAACCCCGGCTGCGTTCGCTCACACTAAATGCATGACGGCACCCCGCGGTCCACGTCTCGACCGCCCGGGACCACATATAACGCTGACAACGCCTTCGCGCCTTGATTTCCTCCGGAGCTCTCGACTCTCGGAACCCCTTCTTCGTTCGCGTCCCGCTTCTGACGTGCGCGCGAGACCCCGCAGTCGTAAAACGGTTTCGGCGTTATCAGTCAAATAGCTATGAGTGCAACACAAAGTGTGGATGAAAAGATGTGGTGGCCCCTGGGATGAGAGGTGTGTTAGCGCTTGAAACACCGGTGGCGGTTGGTCCTATTTTTGCCCCGTCTCCCGGGTAATGTGTGTTTCCCTTCTCCCTCAGACCCGGATTACTTTTCCAAATGGACTCCGGCTGAATTATCTCAAAAAAGTGGTCCCCACGTGTACATTTTGTCGGTTTTCATAATGTGCGGTGTAATTACATTCAGGCTTCAGTCCCAGCGGGCGGGGTTCGTCCAGCCCATGTGCTCGCGTGGAATCAAATCAACTCTGGCGTGATTGAGAGCAAAGTGGAGTAAATCGGTCGTCCCGCAGGCTGTTTGCCGCATATTTCGCTATGTTCACACGACCCCTGAGGACAGGGGGCGTCACCCTCCCATTGGATTAAGCGGCGAAACGGGCACGTCTGCTGTCACACAACGGGGCGTCGGGAGCTGACGTATCGTGAGGCCGACCGGCGCTGGTCGGGGCGCCGCGGCGGTCACATCATCGAAATGCCCAACGAGCAGCGCTTGCAACGGACGGACGGCGCGAAGATGGAAAGTCTTACGTTTCTTTTCCTTATTTACCGCATTTACGGACGAACAGTGCATCAATCGGAATACGTTTTTA
Organism: Istiophorus platypterus; assembly: GCA_016859345.1. NCBI lineage: Eukaryota > Metazoa > Chordata > Actinopteri > Istiophoriformes > Istiophoridae > Istiophorus > Istiophorus platypterus. Next base: position 22,064,301 of record CM029129.1, read on the forward strand.
ACCAACTGGGTCTCGAGTCTGTCTTTTTGGGTTCATCCATCGCCGCAGACGTGACGAGGCGGGTAAACAAAAACAAAGGAAAGGAAGATGGAGCCCATGATGCACCCATCCGTCCGTCCATCCACCCGTTTCAGCCAGGAGATGGATCCGGAGCAACCTCCCTCGGACATCGATCTTTAAACAGCACCGGTGACTCCGCAGTCTGGCGACCTTTTTGAACAAACAATCAGCCACCGCTCGACAATTGCTCTGATTCCGGCGAGGATCAACATCTGTCCCATCCCTCCGTTAAAAATAACGGTGACATTTAAAATAGATGCCCAGGCTCCAATTCTGTCTCTCCATGTTGACAGTTAGACCAAAGAAAAACATTTTTTGGAGTAATTCATGAAGAACCCCTCTCTTTTCTCTTCCTGTAAAACATTATGATATTTTTTGATGACTCACCTTGAACCTGGGGGCATGTACCGCACACCAGTCCATTAGCTCGTAGGCTGTATAAGCTAGCGGAGCGATATTAGAGTAGGGGGTCCGTGATTGGCTGTCGTTTGGCAACAATGTACGACCTGCCTTCCCGATAATTGTTTGCCGGTTAATTAATTTCTATCTCGTCCCCTTTATCCTGATCTATAGAGGCAGGCGGAGGAGGTGGTGTGGGTGGAAGCCAGCAACTCGTCTGCAACTCAATTCAAACTCTGCATCTGTCACTGAGCGTTTCACAGATTTATCACCATTTTGGGGGGATTTTTAAAAATGTTTTAATTTATTTATTTATTACTGTGTAATGTGTTTGCCGGGTCCATAACCCAGAGGTCTATGAATTGAAGCCGTCCTCTGCTAAGTCAATATTTTCACAAAGAAACTTTATATCCTTCTGCAATTTCCCTTTGGGGTTCATGGAGTCTGTCTGTCTGTCTGTCTATGTGGGTCATTATTCAAAAAGGAACTGATCTCTGATACTGTTTCCTCAAAATATATTGATAAATTTATAAAATGAAAAAATACATGGATGAGAGGTCTAGTCTTAGCAACATGGAAACCAAACAGCTGGATCCATCCATCCATCCATCCATCGACCCGTCCATCCCTCCATTATCAATCAACCCATCATCCATCCACCCATTCAACATTTCACCTTGAAGAAGAACCTATTTGATCTACGGAGTCTATAAATACTACGCCTCATGAAAATCACTTATTAATATTCTGTTCCCATCAAACATTGCTTGACCTATCCAACTAATTGGCCCTTGATCTTTAGCTTGTTTGTGCCGATCCCCGTACGTAGAGGAGGCAGCACTCACATATATGTGGAGTCGGTTTCATACGTCTCCGTTTCTACCACCAGTCCCTGGACCAATTTAGAAGAGACACTCGGAGCGATTCTCTCTCTCTGAAGACCCTCGAGGAAACTCGACCCTGGCTGATCTGTGATGCTTGATACTTGAAGGATTGTTGGCCGACCGGTCTGCGACTGGACCGGCCAGCAGCGGACTGGCCTCTGCTATGAATCCATCTATGCTTCAGCCCTTTCTCGTTTTCATATTTTCTGGATTGTTTTTATATGTGTATACTAATTGCTTGTGTGCACCTGTGTTTTGCAAACTCGCCCCGTGAGAGATGATTGAAGTATTTTGAATCGAATTGAACGAAAAAAAAGGAGCAAAGGGCAGATTATCTAAAACTAGGGTCTAAGTACCTCTCTCTCTTCAGGGGACAGTTTGAAATTCGCTCTCAGTTTTCAATCAGTCCCTTTCTGTGGACAAGAGAGGTCTGACACTAGGATGTAATTTGGCTTGGTGAGGCTACAGGGTGAGGAACGAGTGGAAAATCCCAGTGAGGCCTGGCGGAACCCAAGACCAACCCGATGAAGTGAGGCTACAGTGAAACCGGTGTCAAGGCCTGCTCAACCCTGAGGCCGCAAAAAGAGATAAAGCATAAACGCAACGCTCAGGCCATCTTCTTGAAGTCAGGCCGTTTTTGATCACGGGAGGCTAACGTGCACGATGCAAGGCCAAAGCCAGCGTCAGTCCGGTGAACCCGGTGAGGCCCGGTGAGGCCCGGTGAGGCCCGGTGAGGCCGGTGAACCCGGTGAGGCCTGTGAACCCGGTGAGGCCCGGTGAGGCCCGGTGAGGCCGGTGAACCCGGTGAGGCCGGTGAACCCGGTGAGGCCGGTGAATCGGTGAGGCCTGGTGAGGCCCGGTGAGGCCAGTGAGGCCGGTGAGGCCAGTGAGGCCGGTGAGGCCCGGTGAGGCCCGGTGAACCCGGTGAGGCCTGTGAACCCGGTGAACCCGGTGAGGCCGGTGAACCCGGTGAGGCCCGGTGAGGCCCGGTGAGGCCTGGTGAGGCCCGGTGAGGCTTGTGAACCCGGTGAGACCTGTGAGACCCAGTGAGGCTGGTGAGGCCCGGTGAGGCCAGTGAGGCCAGTGAGGCCAGTGAGGCCCGGTGAGGCCTGGTGAGGCCCGGTGAGGCCGGTGAGGCCAGTGAGGCCGGTGAGGCCGGTGAGGCCCGGTGAGGCCCGTGAACCCGGTGAGGCCCGGTGAGGCCCGGTGAGGCCCGGTGAACCCGGTGAGGCCCGGTGAGGCCCGGTGAGGCCGGTGAACCCGGTGAGGCCTGTGAACCCGGTGAGGCCGGTGAGGCCTGGTGAGGCCCGGTGAGGCTTGTGAACCCGGTGAGACCCGGTGAGACCCAGTGAGGCTGCTGAACCCGGCGTCAGCCCGGTGAGGCCCAGTGAACCCAGTGAGGCCCGGTGAGGCCCAGTGAACCCAGTGAGGCCCGGTGAGGCCCGGTGAGGCCCGGTGAACCCGGTGAGGCCCGGTGAGGCCTGCGTGCAGTAGCCAGATGCTCTGGCCGGTGATTTGAGGCTCCGCGGCGGGATCCTTCCTCGCCCAGCTCCACAGCGAACGTGAGCTTCAGACGTAATAATGACCTTTTGATACGGATGTCGGTTTTCTCTACGGTTCTCTATGTGTGAGCGCATCAGATTCCCAAATAAATCTTGTTGTATGGTTGTCGTTTGACTTAATTTTAACCCAACTGATGCAGCCGCAAATTTTCGCTCCTCAACTACAACTCATGTACGTCTACTTTTAATTGCTCTGCAGTTTAAAATTTTCGGATGCAATTTGTTGCCAGTGCCGCTGGTTTCTCTTCCCTGCAGGTACAGCGTGAAAATCTGTCCCTAGGTCTGTTCCCCGGATTCCTGAAACTTCAGGCTTCACGATCCGTCCCGGCGGACACTATGTTCTCGGCGTCGTCACCTTGGGGTCGTGCGCTAATGCGGCTCCGATGGTTTAACTTTGACACACGACAGAAAAACGGGGAAACGCGTTTGGATTTCAAACACAAATCCTTTAGTTTTTAATTATATGCTAGACTGTCAGGCTAGACCCTCTTGATCAAACTGTAAATTGTATTCTGCGTCCTTATGTACGTAAAAGTTCGGGACTCAGTCCCCCTTTAAGGCGCCTCGTTGAGGCCTCGTTTCATTTTTCTCCCCTCATTGCTGCATTGCTCCACCGTTTTACGTCACCCCTCATCGCCGGCGGTGGAACCGGGCTCGCCGGGGGGCCCAGCCCGTCCCGACACCCGCACCTCTCCCTGGTCGCCTTGGAAGAGTTGAGCAGGTCAACAAAGGGGCCTTTTTAAATTCAAATTCTTTTGCCACGGGATCCACTGACAACCCCGGCGAGTATCAGAGAGAACCGGGCCCCCTGCGCCCATGAAGCCGACAGGGACCTGTCGGTGTCGTGCAGACTACAATCGCACGGTCAGAGCTTGAACCGCGAAGCTGCAGATGTTTAGTATGTGCGGGCAGCAACCGCCTCGGCTCGCCGCTGCTTTCAACGTAGCCCCCGCCTTGTGTTTTTTTTCCCCCCTCGCTGTCAAATGGGGCCTCGTAGGCACAGCCGCCGCATGCACGCTGATGAAAGCGCGCAAACGCCCCGTGGCGCCGCGATCTGTGCCTCGATACGATCTGAGGCTGACGCAATCTATAGGACTCTCGACAACAGGCTTTTCCCATAGGGGACACTCTGTGTGCGGTAAACCAAGCCTCACAGTGCTCGGCGGAGCAGCTGTTACAAAAGGATTTCCTATACCGAGGGATTGTATAAAAGGATTTACGCCATTATTTGATGAATCAAACCCTCCTCTCGTTAGCTTTGAAGATTTGATTCGTATCGCGTCGGCTGCGGAAAAAGTTTGTTTTATTAATCCAGTTTTATGTGACTGAGTAAACGAGTCCGTATACCGTGTTTGTATGTTGCGAATTGTCTGCAACCTCCTCCCTATACGTCATGTTAGTGTGTCAGACAAGTTGTTTCTGCATAATCAGACCGTTTGTAGCGAAGTAATTTATTGTCTTTTTCCATTAGTTTTACGGTCTAGTTGCCGTTTTTTTCCCGATTCTATTTTTACCCTTTTAACTCGACTGTACTCTCCCGCTAAACCCATTTACTTTTGCTGATGCAACGACCTAATTTCCCCGTGACGATCAATAAAGCCTCATCTTATCTTTTTTTATGGAGCATTATGGACGTTTTAATCTAAAATGATGACATCTCCCCGAATGAACGGTCCCCGACTTCTGGAGTAAGCCGCGTATTCATGGGACGAAAATGAAGAGGACGAGCCCGTTGCAGATTTGAATGAAAGGAAAAAAAAAAAATAAATATATATATGAGTCACGCCCATGAAAATGAGAGTGCGTCCTGCACCACACTCAATTTTTTTCTTTTAACGCCATCATTTTGACAGATCTGTCAATGGCCCCGGCCCCCGGAGGAGACCAAGGACAACGCTGACACATGCAAATTCACGGGTGGGGGGGCTCCCCGTGCCATCCGGGCCTATTATTCACAGACTGAAGCCGAAGTGACTGCGGACGGATCGCCGTTTCAAAAAGTCCCGGGTCCGTGACTCTAATTCCACCGTGCTTTTCACAGTAATCACGGTGATTCTAATTAACGTAACATTATGCTGATTTGTAGCTCAAATGCTGGCGATCATTCATCGTACTTGACCGGATTCCGAGGCACGGCTCTAATTACTGTCCTCCGGGGACAATGAAGCTCGGCGGAACGCCGCGACAGGACACAACGCCAGGCAAAGCCGCTTTTTTGTTTTTTTACGACCATATTTTCAGTGTTCTGGTGTCGACCATTAATACGTCCTGGCAAGATTAGATGTAAGCTGCAATGTGGATTAAAAAAAATAGATAAAGAGGCCGAGCAAGAAAATATAAAAAAAAGAACTGAGATATATAACTTTTTTTTTTTGGGAACGAGGCACAGGAACAAGGTGAGTGAACGAGGCGCGGGAACGAGGCGGGAACGAGGCGGGAACGAGGCGGAACGAGGCGAGAACGAGGCGCCACCCACACGACAACGGAGTCGCACGGGCGGATCAACGGTCGCACGGGACGTGCGCTCTGGCCGGATTGTCTTCGGCCGTTATCATCGTTTCTAAGACACTCTCAGGGGAACACCCCCCCCCCCACAAACATGGCAACAGCATCACCCATCAGCTTGAATTACTTTTCAGCCCATGCTGAACTAACTCTGCTATGGCGGACGTGGCGGCGGCGGCGGCGCCACCACTGCCGCACGGAGCCACCTACAAACAGGTTCCTCTCCAAACACAAAAGGCTCCTTCAAGGCTGTTTAATCATCTGGGAAGAAAATAAGTCCTTGAGATGGCGGCTCAGTGTGCGGCCTCCTCAGGAAAAGCTTTGATTCCCCTTTTCTGTTTTTTTTTTGAGCCACTGCTCGCACGACGCCGGCGAAGCCTCCGATCTGGTTCCTTCGTTGATTTAGAGGAGCCGGAGAATTACAGCGATTTAGCGTTCATGACTTTATAATGAAAAGTAAAACAAATTAAAAAAGAAAAAAAAAAGGGAAAAACTTCAACATTTATTGAACAAACAGCACCAACCGGATCCTGGAGGATCCATTCGGTAACTGGATTCCGGACCAAATTTGTCTCGGAAGTTTGAGGGTTTTCCCACAGACCCGTACGTCCGTGGAGTAATTATGTTGTTAGCATTTCCGGGCAGGATTTTTTTTGATTTTTCTTTTGCTCCAACAGAAGCTTTGATGAAGCCACACGGCTGCTAATGCACTTAATTTTCAATCTAAATGAACTGTAATTTATGGTTGATCAGCTAAACCTTCAAAAGCTTTTGTCTGTGAATATTATCTCATCTTTTTTTTTTTATTTTCCCCACTGGTGAAATGAAAATGAGACCTCATTTTTTGGCTCCCGGGGAAAAAAGAAAAGAAGAAAAAAAAAAAAACGAGAAAAGCTGCGAAGCAGGAGGAAATAAGATTGGTTTGTAGACACGTGTTATTTGCCGAGGGGCCCGTGGGCAGAATAGGGCCGAATATTCCCTCCCTGCCCGTGATCATTAAATTTCATTTGCCGGTGGGCGGACTCCTCATCCCCTCGCTGGCTTGCATTTCATTTAGTCACGGTAACATTCTGTAACCTTTGTTTGTTCAAGAAAAGCTATTAGCGGTAGCCCCGATGCTCTTGGCTACGTCCTGCCTTTAAACCTCAACGCCGCCCGGTGCGACTCGCAGTCCTTTTTTTTTTTTTTTCCGCCTTCCTTGTTGACCACCATGCAGGTGGCGGGGGTGGCGGGGGTGGTGGGGGGGGGGGGCTGTTTGCTCCGGGCCTTGAAAGCGCTCTTCTTTGAGAGGGAGTCGTTCGCTCCTCCACACACTCGGGACATGAATTGAGCGCTTCCAGCTCTACTTTTACCTTCTTGCCCCGGTGAGTCTTTTGATTGCCTGTGTCAGTGCAGTGGGGGGGTACTAGTAAGGGGGGGGCTAGTGAAGGGGCGGGGTGTAGTCTCGTGGGATTGACCCGTTATTCAATTTACTGCTGGCTTTAGGCGAAAAGAAAAGAGTTGTACACGTTAGACCTATGAATAATATCACAGCGCATGTTTTTATTTTTTCTTTCGGCGGCAGGGTCCTTTCCTGTGTTGCGTCCGCTCACGGAACCGATCTCTTTCCGCGGTTACGTTCGGGGGGCTCTCGGGCTCGGTCCGGGTTGGAGAAAGGCCTTGAACCTCGACTCGATCTAATCCTATTCAGTCCTTTCTAAGACTTTCTGCTTGCTAAACACATGCTGTGGTCAGGAACGTGCAGCTGTTACTGGAGACCGAACCTCAGTCTCCCCAGACTGCGCTAATTGTCCCTACTCTTTACAGGCACCCGTCGCACGTTCACGCCACACGTGTCCTACGCGGTGGCGTTTAAACGGCGCCGGCAGCCGGCGGTTCGGCAAATCGCCGGTGGCATTGCGGGGCGCCGCCGGCTCGGACGCGCGAGCGCTCACGGCGACTCGGCCGGCTCGCGCAGACCCGACGCAGAGGCATAATTCCAGCCTAACCACAGCCTCGTTTCCCCCTGCAGGCCGTCTCCTATCGTTTGAGGACGAGGCTACTTTTTGTTTCCCGTTAATCTCAAACAATGAGTTCGGGTAACTGACATTTCAGTAGCCGATGAGATATTAAATCTGAAATACACGGAGGATCAGAGGGAACGATTTCATGTTGCCACTCTATTGATCCGTGTTGTAATCACAGCCTTCTTATGCGGCTCTATTCGGGCCCGAATGAGCCGAACCTCGTGGCCACGAGGAGACTCCCTGGCTTCAGAACAAAACGGGAAGAGAAGGTCTTTTCAAACTACTCAACTGCTCAAATCTGATCTTGAACTTCACCGGGCCAACTATTCCAACCGTCACACAAATATACACGGCATTTACTGAGCTCGAATCTTTATTTCTAAGAGAGTTTGGACAGACACCTCACTAGCCCGTCTCCTAACGCTGGGGTAAGACATTCTGGCATGACATCACACACCCTCAATGCTTGTGTCAAGGGGCCTGGGGGGCGGGGGGTGGGGGTGGATAAACCGCTATTCCCGTTCTCCCATCCCAGGGACCCACGTGACATTTTCGGGCCGCACAGCTTATCCACTTCTTGTGACGCTATTCAAATAAAAAAGAAGAAAAAAAAGCAACAGCAGCAGCCTTTGGTCCATTGTGTGTGTGTGTGTGTGTGTGTGTGGGGGGGGGGGTCCATTGTACGGCGAAGCCCTTCATGGTGTCGCGGCCACCGCGCCGCAGCCGGTGCGGCGCCTTTCCTGCGCCGAGCGCCCCGGCGCTCTGGGGACCGGGGAGGGACACATCTTTGTTTCAGGTTCCCCTCGTATCGCTGTCACACAAACGCACAGCCTTTTTGGTTGTTTCGTTCCCATGGCGACGGGTTACGCAACTCACTGCCAAATCCCCTTTTCAACAAGCTACAAAAAAAAAAAAGGGGGGGGGGCGGGAGGTGTAAGCAAAGCGTTTGCTTGTGGACGAGAAGGAGCTTAAAGGGCGAGATCTCGGTCCCCTGCTTGCTAACACTGTTTCTTTCTCTTTTTTTTCCCAGTGGCAGATTAACGAGACAGAAAATGTTTTATCTCCAATGTTTGCCCATTGAGCGGCGGAGGACCAGTAGCAGCGGAGAGAGAACCGACTGTTACCGAGCAACTTTAGAGGCGAATCAGAGGCAGGTCACGGAGAAGGAGAAGCCTCGGGGGGGGGCTAAAGCCTGACTCTCCTCTATAGGGGTGTTTTCTTCTCATGCAACACAAGTGTTCCAGCATAGTTTCTAATGAGCGAACTCCTAAAGGACGCCAGCGGAACCAGCGCCCCCCCAGCAGGTCCATCCCTGACGTTAGGGCCTCTGCATACGCTGGCGCTCGTCGCCGTTGCAAACATAGGGCGGCGTCTCGGACAAGCCGCCGGACGCGATTGGAAATGTTACGCACTGCCTTTTTTTTTTGGGGGGGGGCTCCCAAATCCCCTGCACGGCCTGACTCTCTGAAAATCTGCATTACTTTGCACATCGCTGCAAGTGTCAAATTCCCGCCGCTGAACTCGGCCGTTAAGCTGTCACACAGCTTGACATTACTGGCCCTAATAATGCCCCGACCATGGAATCTCTCCCCGGGGATATTTTTTTTCTGTTCTAAGACGTTTCTACAAAATAACACTGTATATATCTCTATTACAATGCTGCCAACATTTCTACAAATTGATATTTGCCCACCAATATTGCTCTGTGAGATTAATTCCTGTCAAGGTATATTACTCGTCAGAATAAACTGCCGTCTTATTGAGAACAGTCGATTCTTGGAGTCTCTGCTTTTTATTATCGATGGGAACTTTTCTGAAGTTTTTTGTTTCTTTTTTAGACATTTTGTGCAGCGTCATACCTTTAAATCCACCGTTCACCCTCGGTGTACGGAGGACGGCCTAGCGGCAACCTAGCGTCGTCCTAGGACGCCCGCTGTGGCCTCTGTAGACCTCATGTAGCTGCTTCTATTGTCTCTACGGCTTTGTCCGCCCCATTTGCACCGACGAAGCGAGGCCCATTAACGGAAACACGTCGTGTGATGCGATACAGCTCAGCAGCAACACGGCCTACGTCCACCAAGGCGCTCGCACAGTGGAACCAACAACTCTCTAGCTGACTATAATAACTAACTTTAGCAAGTAGCGGTAACATCTGGGAAGGTTCTCGGTCGTCCGGGACAGTTTTCCAAGGAAAAACTGAGTCAAGGGAAACTGGACTACGACCTCAACTGAGTGCAACCTTCAACCGAGCTGCCCTTTACTCAAGTTTTCTTTGGATAAGTTGTAATAACCATGACAAAGGTCCATTATGCCCATCACTGATACGCGTATACAGGCCTTAGTATTGTTACCATGACAACAAAGGCCCTTTACCCGTGTCACATTTGCACATCTACAGGTCGTATTATTGTTATAATGACAGCAAAGGTCAGTTATGCCCCGTCGCTAATAGATTTCCACAGCTCGTATCTCTGTTACCACGACAACAAAGGCCCGTTACACCCGTCGCGGCTACGCTTCTACAGGTCGTATCTCTGTTACCACGACAACAAAGGCCCGTTACACCCGTCGCGGCTACGCTTCTACAGGTCGTATCTTTGTTACCATGACAACAAAGGCCCGTTACACCCGTCGCGGCTACGCTTCTACAGGTCGTATCTTTGTTACCATGACAACAAAGGCCCGTTACACCCGTCGCGGTTCGTATCTGAAAGTAGTGACCAATATGGAGGACTTGTGTTTGTGTGCAACTAAGAATCAATTAAAGGATTTTATTTGAATGAGACACACTGAAGTGAGACGACTTTATCATTATTATTACTATTGTTTTTTTACATCACTTTGACTTCATCTAAATGTAGCTGCATACTGCAATTTCTCATTCGGTCCTTGAAGCCACAAAGTGGCATTCATTGAAGACAGCAACTGATTTATTATGTGCATAACGTCGCACACACTCCAAATCTGCAAACAGTTTTTTTAAATTCATCTGTTGTGACACTCCGAATGAGCCCGACAAATTTGTAATCTGGAGGCCATTTATACCTTGTAGTGTTAAATATACTCTGCCTCAGTAAAAATGATGAAAAGAAATCTGGTCCCTGTGAACATCAGCCTAAAGCTCCACCGAAGGAAAACAATATGGTAATATCAGTTTTGGAGTTTGTGGATTGTTTGTCATACTTGGATCATTGCACAGACAGTGGATTTATCCCGGACGGGACACGATTCGACGGCAAAGTCGGCAAAAACTGAACCCTGCAGGTTTTTTTTTTCCTTTTACGAGACTTTGTCACTTGTCGATTTCCAATGTGACCTGCAGAAATCATGATGTTACTTGATGTTACTTGATATCTTTAAGAGATCAGGGTGCATTCATGAATAACCACAGAAGCCGAACGCTGCTTGAATGATGGAATTAAATAAAACGCGCAAAGATTGAGATGACAATAATCAGGGAGGGCGAAAAACGACATCAAACTCATCGACTCGATTAACGGAAAACTGGCATCTTCTTCGACCTAGTCTGTTCTCCAGTCGTTGGACTGAAGGGGGGAGGGGTCATAATAATCCGCAGGTGCCGATTGCAGTTGAGAGGATTAAGCCTGTGTATCGAGTGGGAGAGCTGGGGGGGGGTTGATGTATCTACATTAAAACTATTATAAAGGGTTTGTTTTGGGCTTGATATTATGTGAAGGAAACGTCATCAAGAGGCGGAGGAAAATATCTGGGAAATGTAAAGTGCATCTTACGTGTTCTGACCCAGTCACAACAGTAACACAACGGATAACTACAAGACGTTTTTAGAACAGGTGAGTCCACGTACCGAATGTTCTGCTTCTGCAATAATTCGAACCGGAAGGAGTTTATTTCTCCTCTCCATGGACAGAACATATCATGGGTAAATGTGCATTTCCCCTCGCATCATAGCTTGAAAAAGAATGATTGTACCACCGATGACAAATGTTTACAATACAGAGTTACAGCGGCGATATGACCTGTTGCCAGACGGCCCCGTTTTTATGCACATCCCAGAAAAAATTAATGTGCCCAAAATAAAAAGAAGCGTTGCTGTTCTACGGACTGTTGATTGCAGTTATAACTTCATTCTCCTCTGAAAGGGAACTCTTTAAATTTTACAGCCAAAAGAGGCAGAATGGGTGGAAGGTACTGAACCAAGGTGAGAGAGACACAAACAAGGGAGAAATGTAAATGTGGAGGTGTTGTTTTTGTTTGTTTGTTTTTTTCGTGGGGGGGGCTGTGTGTGTGTGTTTGTGGGGGGGGGGGGGGGTAAAAAAGGGAACACGAGGCCTGTAGTACGATTCCTTTTGTGAGGGAAACCCTTTTCGAGCCACAGCCACGGGTCTGAGCCAGTTCTTGGTCCAGGTTCGGGTGATGGGGACCCCCAAAAATGCTTCGCACCCGTAGAACCAGGAAACTTACGGCTCTGGACAAGGCACGGTGTCGGGTCGTCGAGGTGTGAGGACTCCTAATCTGAGTCCGGCACAGACTGACACGTCTAAAAAGTTGCGCATTTTGCAATGAATCTGACATATATCTGCATCTTGTATCTCATGAAACTGTATATATTTTATTTGGGAAAGGAAAATAATTTCCTCCTAAAGTCTCCATCGCCATCTTGAGCTTTCCTGATGTTTCGCTATTCTGTTCGTTATTGTATATTTTCACCGCCACACGACGCTACGTGCTGCTGCACACATGGCCAAGCTTTGCCCGTAACCGCCAACTTGGACGCTGGCGTCTTTGTGTGTAAAGGCTGACATCAGAGAAAAAGATTAAAACCATGAAGAAGAAAAAACAGAAAACACATATTTATGTACTGATTATGACCTTAATTCTGTGATGCTATTGTGTAGATTTTTCAGAGATAGCATAACTAAATACATTTACATCTCATTGACACAATTCTCCAAGAACGAAATATATATCAAAGCATAAAACGGGTATGAATCTACATACATGATCGCCGACGAAAAAACAGGCGGATGTAAAAGAATAGCACTCCGCAGGTACGTTTTTGTTTTTTTCTTCGCCCGAATCCCAATGCGATTCAGAGTTTATTGTTTCTTCCCTGCAAATGGGGCGTGTAAAGGCCAACAATTCAAAGCAACCCACCAGGAAAGAAATTTTCCCGGGCGTTCTTTGGCGATTTAGCGGATAAGAAGAAAAACGAACGGCGAGGTTAAATATTCACGAAAAAAAAATGTTTTATTGATTGGGAACAAAGAACAACAGAGCCCCAGGTTCCTGATCTTTAAAAGCACTCAGAGAGCAAGTGGAACTTTTATGCACCGAAGAACCACGGCGACTACAGGAAAAGTGACGGAGTGCCCCCCCCCCCCCCCCACCAACCCACCTCCAAAGCTATTTTACTGCTACGCTACAGAGGCTAAGGTTAACGCTCTCCTCGAGAGGCTAATGGAAGGCACCGGAGCTCTCCACTTAGAGGCCTGCACAGGGCAGCGCTCACTGTCTGGGGAGATATTATGGCTCTGGGTTTGAAAAATGAATAGGGAGGTAAGGAGATTGTTTGTTCGGCGATCAAACGGCCGAGACAAAGGAACGGGCGGATGACAGAGAGCCTTGCCAGCGCTGGACGGCCGCTTAAGTGGAGCATCGTGAATGTCAGACCCGGCATTGTTCTCTAATGGACCCTGCGAGGGGGGTGGGGGGGTCTATACTATTTATTTTCGGACCATTAAACGGGGCAGAGGCCTACCTGAGCGGCTTCGCGGGAGACTGTAAAGATACCGATGGTTACTTTGCAAGGAGAAGAAAAAAACAAAAGCACAGGGGGGGGTCTGAGCGCGGGGAGAATCCGGTCGGAGCGTGTCCGGTCGGAACGTCTCCGGTCGGAGCGTGTCCGGCCTCCGTGCCGCCGAGACAAAGGCTTCCGATGCACCGCATCACGGCACGTATCTGAACCTCGGCGTGTCAAGGCGAGCCGACACGCACCGGGAAAAGCTGACAGCGCTCTGCCCAACGCCACCGCATCGCTGTACAGGCTAGAAAAAATTTAAATAAAAAAAAAGTCAAGGCTGCAGTTGGCAGAAATGTGTCCAGGTTGTGCCAGTGTGTGGTCTCTACCCCAGATAGGAATCCTGTCCCCTGTGCTGCAGTCCAAAGGTGTTGAATAAACATCGCTCGCAATTTTGTCAAAGGGATTTACCGGCCAGGCGATAAAACCATGGCGATAAAACACAGGAAAAAGGAGATTAGTGGCGGCGGCAGCAATGGCGGTGTTATTCCTCCCCGACCATCCGAGAAGAGCGGTAGGAAGGAAATAAGGCAGAGCAGCGAAACAGCGAAGCCCCCGGGAATCGTTAAAGCAAGGACCGAGGGGGGGGCTCGTCGCAGGGCCACGGCGCCTCCCTTTCACGGCTCACGCCCAAAACGCCGGAAACGCAAATGTGGACCCCGGTATAGTGGCGCGGGCAAGTATGTACTGCATCCGCCTGTCCCACCGCCACCTTGGCCCCCCATGTGAAAACCCCTACAGCTGCCAGGTGGATTGCAGTGGAAGTTGCTGCACGCACCTACTCACGGTCGGCGGAGAATAAATCCAAACTGCTTTTGTACTTCCCAGACTTTGCTCCTAGTGATTACTCGTCCGGCGCGTCGCTTCCTCTAAAACCAACAAGCTAATTCCTGTCAGGCTCGACTGTATGTTGGGTTTTAGGCTGGAATCTTGGAGAAAAGGCCTTGAACACTGTGAGCTTTAACATTTAATGATTAAGCAAAGCTTTTGGTCACGGTGGACCCCCCCCCCCATATTCATTCATTTATTTTTCACCCACTTTGACCTCAGCATCTTGTTTGTCTGCGTGGTGATGCTCTCGCCATCATTTTAACGTATTAAAATACCGAGATGTCCAAGAGCAGCTGTCGCACACCTGAGGACTGGTGACGAAACTGAGTCTGACAAGCTGAGTCTGACGTGGCCTACGTTGGCTGTAGAGGACGGACCTTTTTGCTGCCAGTGACAACGCGACCGTTCCTCTGGCGCCGTCCTCAGGCCCGGAGAGCCCGGAGCGAGCGCCCGTTTCTGCGTTTCTACAAATAGAGGAAACGCCGCCATGTCCGTTTATCGCAGGGAAAGCGGGAAAAAACGCGGATTCCATCCGAGTATATTTCCCTCTCAAAGATCAATTAGCCGCTCCGGCTGCAGAAGCGCTCCCTGCATCCGAGAATGTACCGCAGGGCGTGCGAGCAACACTCGGCGCAAGGTCAGGGCTTTGCTTCACTGTGCCTTAGCGCTTGGCAAACAATAATTCTGCCCCTGTTCTGCAAAAAAAAAAAAAAAAACTGCTTTGCTGGCTTAATCTACTTGGTCATGGAAAGATTAGCCTCTGCTGTTTCCCCTGCCCGCGATAATGAAAACTGTAACACCGGGCGAACGAGCAGCGCTGAATACAAGATGAGAGAGAGAGAGAGAGAGAGAGAGAGAGCGAGTGCCGTTGGACTGACTGACCCGAATTTGTCCCCGTTATGAACCGAACCGGTGCAGAAACACCTTTCCTGTGACGCAGTCACACACATCACTTCTTCTCCTGCGTAATTTACAGTAAGTCAGGACACAACTTTCCCAAGGGGGGGGGGGCATACAGAAACCCAACTGTCCCTCCCCGTTACCCGGTGTCCGACCTCTTGGTCGCCCCAGAGTTGAGGATCGGAGCCGCTCTGCTTTTTTTTTTGTCCGTCAGGCTCTGCTGGGCGTCCGCTTTCGTTTCGGCGCCGACATTCAACCGCCATGTTTCCTTTTTTCTTTTTTAAACTGCCTTCGAGGTGAAGTGGCCTCAGAAACGGGGCAGACGGTGATCGGACGCCTGGATTAGGAGTCTCTGTTGGACTACCCCCCCGCAGCACTCTCAGGTGTCTCAGAACCAGGATGAGGGCTTATACGGGTTTATCGTTGTCAAAAAAAAAGAAAAGAAGTATTGATAGAGCAAAAATGAAAAACAGTGATAGATCTTTTTTGTCCTTACTATTGATTTTTTCCCCCTTACGCCTACCTGAGATAGTCAGAGACTGATAGATATAGACACTATGAATTTAAAAGGGCTGCAGCTAATGATAATTCTCATCATCGATCAATCAGATTGTTTTCTAATTATTTTCTCGATTAACTATTGAATCGTGTTTTCTATTAAAAAGAGAAAACCTGTAGCCCATGGGAATAACCCTCAAGCGTTTAAATTATTCCGACCAAAAGTCCAAGATATTGAACCTATTTTTAACTGTGGTTGTAGCTTGATTCGTTATTGTCAATGTTTCCTTCTTTTCCTGTTTTATTTTGAAATGTCTAGTCTTTTAGTATGTTTTTTTTTTACTTCCTGCCCCATGTCCGTCAGTTTCCCCTGCTCCTTATCTTTTTTTTTTTAACCCCCTACCTGAGGTAGCCGAAGGCCCGCCCCCACCTTGCCTCTGATTGGCCCGTCCCGATATTCCTACCCTAGCCCTGACCGACCGCCACTTTTCCACGCTCGGGCCCGACGAAGCCAACGAGCCAATCGGAGGCGGGGACGGTTCTTCGCCCACCTTGGGTGGGAACAAGAAAAAGGAAAGAAAAGCATATTTAGCGGCTGATCTTTCCTGCCATCGCTCCCGGTAACGTTCTTCTTCGTGCGAAGACGCCCGTGGTCTGTTTGCTCGCCCGCCCCTCGACTCGTCCGCTTCCCCCTCATTAAAGCGACTTCGCTGCGCCTACCTGCCTTTCGTGTGCACCCACGTTCGGGTGCAGAAATCGTTGGGCTGTGACAAATTGTTGCAGCTTTGGATTTCAGGAGCACTTTGTGTGTGTGTGCGTTTGTGTGTGTGCGTGTGTGTGTGTGTGCGTGTGCATGTGTGTGTGTGTGTGTGTGTGCGTGTGTGTCTGCCGCAACTGCCGAGAAGAGGGGGTGGAAATTTGTCTCTCGACACAAATCGTGTCGGTGGGGCTCAAAGCCTTAAATGTGCAAACTCGTTACCAGGATATCCTGGGAAAAAACAACAACAACACAAAAAACAAACAGATAAACGGATACCGACGCGAATGAAAACGCACTCTGTGCCGGCAGAGCCCGTGGGGGAAGGTCCGCGGCCGCAGGCGGATCCGCAAGGCCCCGTTTGCACGCCGCTCCCACCGGACCCCCCGCGACGCCGCCAGCTGTGGCTGAGACACCATCGGCTGCGTAACCGCCGTCCCTCATTGCCGGTGATGCGAGGGGAAACGTAGGTAATCCGCAGTCGTGTCACCTATTGTAGTGCTAATTGCTCTTTTCCCCGGCACCCCCCCCCCCCAATGCCGGCGCCTATTTGCAGGAACGTGGCTCCATCTACAAAGCCATCTGCCACTGACGTGGCAATTACAGTCCTCCGCCTCTAACAGCCAATCAGCTCCTGGATTGTGTCAGGATCCCTCAGTAAGTCCTCCGTCTCTCCGACTTGTCCCCAACTCGATCCTTTTGTGGGACGGGAGGCCGTCCTCCACCGTGTCGGGCCGGGGACGGAGGCGACACCGTCAGCCGTCCGACATTGACGGCGCCCCCGGGGGGAGGGAAACCGGCACTGACGGCGCCCTGTGTGACGGGACAGGTGCGGGCGGTGCAGCTGGAGGTGTCAGCTCCGGTCTGTCCCAGTGCTGACACGACACGGGGGCCCATCACTGCTCCAACCTCGGCGGCGAGCAGATGGGAAGAAAAAGAGGGTAGCTGTGTGTCAGAATTACAGGGGGGCTCACTGATAATCCTCCCAGGGAGCATCAATGATTTATGAAGGCGGCGCCGAACGGGCCTGGAAGTTAAATCTGTTTTTTGTTTTTTTCCTCGTCGTGAGCATTTAAGACGTCACCATTGGAGTTCGAAGATGATCACCGGGGGGGGGGGCGTCACGATCGGTCGACATTAACGCCGCCGGCTCGGCTGGGTGCAAACAGGCATCGCTCGCAATATCAGGCGCGATAACGGCGATGGCTCCGGATCGGTCGAGTCACGTGTGACGCTGCTCGCTCTGAGGCGTGGAAAATTTAAAAAAAAATAATTAAAAATGGTTGGTTCAGTTATCTGGGCCCAGTGAAGCAGTGTCTCACACACACAGCAATAAAACCACACAAATACCCAACGCCAAAGTGTGAAGGGGGGGGCATCATTCCGGGGTCCAGGTATCCTACGTTTCGAACCACCGAGGGCGGAAGGGCACCCGGGCGCCTGGGCGCTGACGCTGGGACAGGACATGGCGTCCAAGAACTCCAGCCGCGTGCTTGAAACCAGGAGGCGACGTCCGAGGATAAACGGAAGGATCTCTGCATGTCACTGATCAACCTCAAACCCCAGGAAGTTCCACGACGACTGCTGGGGGGAGCACACAACTAATGCCGCGGCAAAGAAAAGGCGGGGTCAATCGCAAAGTTGCTTCGGTGATGCCATAGGGGGCGGAGCTACCTCTGGATGGCGTCGGACTATGTGATCGCATCTGCTACTACTAAAACTAAAGGTCTAGCTCATTCGGATCGGCCGCAAATTGAGCTCATCTCCGAAGTCGTTGCTCCTCCCACGGACGTGCTCGGTCCCTCCCATCGCTTCCAAGAGGAAAAACATCGATATCAGCTCACACCCTGGTGCCTTATCGAAATCTATCAGGCGTCCACCCTGTGGTCGGTACCGTCAAGACCGTTCACCAAGGAAACTCCAGAGTCGACGATGGGGGGGGGGCTGCGTCGGCCCTGGGGCCCACAGGCACCAGTAGGATAAAAATAAGATACAGTTTGAAAAGCTCAGGAACATGAGATATAAGACGGCGCTCACACCGAGGCCCCCTCGCGTATCCACACGGTCTGGAGAGACGCCACGGTGCCGGACTGTGTGATGTATTCATCCACCGAGCGCGGAAAAATGTAGCGGCCCCGGTGTTGTCGCGCCGCCTCAGCGGAAAAAGAGGCAAAACCGTGGCGTGGAGACGCGGAGCGGATTCTTATCTGAGGACGCGTCAAGGTGAGCCGCGCTCCCTCCGCTGCCCGACTGGCCCACGAGCGTTATCGGGCACCAGCGCTCGGGCGGGCTTTTGTTTTTTTTGGGGGGGGGGCAAAGTGAGTGCCGTGATGCTCTTGCCGATTGTTTGAGTCTCCTTCAGATTTGCCAACGGGCGCTCACGTTCACCCGCCCCCCCCCTTCGCTTCCCTCCCACGCCGCCTGTTTGTTACTATTCCAAACGCCGAGAACCCTGTTAATTAAGTTGCCACTTCTCGCTGCCCCCCCCAACGTTTCCAAGCAGCCTGGCGGCGTGAGCGCTGCCGCCGGGGGCTGATGATTTAGGGCCCTCTCGTCTGTTCATCCCCCCTTTGGTCACTGCACTTACATGAAAATTGTCAGGCCTCCGACACACAACTCTGCCTTTACTGATATACTCGGGCTTATTGTGTGTGTGTGTGTGTGAATTTAAAGGCTTTGCGGAATTAACGTTAATGCTTGTAGAGGCATCGGGGATTCGAGTATTACCGACTCTAATCTCCATTCTTGTTACTGCCATTTCGACGCCGTCGTTCTGGACTTCAACATGATTCAGACATTAATATCAGTGTCGACATCAATCTGAGCCCGACTGAGGTTCCATTCAAACCGAAGGAAATGTGGTCCCCGTGCTGAATAGCGCTGATCGGGACGGTTCGGTTCAGTTCGGTCTGGTTTGGCCGCCACGGCACGAAAGGAATGTTTTCAATCAGGAGTGTGTCCCTTTCGGTCATATCGTATCCCTGGAGTCGGAGAAGACAAACCCCGAGGTTCCCTCTGGACCCCGACGCCGCACGGCTGTCGTCAGTGGCAACCGGGCCATCTCCGCGACAACTGCAGCACCAACAATCATGATCCCCGGATTATTCCGCCAGACAGCCGACGGACGCCGCGGGGCGACAGACACACAACACAAAAAGCGTTGTGTGTTGTAAGTGTAAAGAAAACAACAACTCAGATTTAGCGTGAAGGGGAGGCGATCCGGAGCAGTGTCGCTCAGTTGCACTATGGGAAATGTAGGATTAAAGGTCAGGATATCCCGACCTCTGCTCCTTCAGTTTCGGTCATTATTATCATTACTATTATTATTATTATTTAGGTTTCACAGGTTCCCAAACCTCACGGAGGCAACGACCGCAGCGTCTCTGTTACATGAAACAACCGCCAGACTCAGAACCACCTGCTAATTTTCAACTTGACACTCACTCACTCGTCGCCGTGTATTATTACAATTATTACACCAATCAAAGGCTGCTGGTGGCTCTTACGCTTAAAGTTCTGCAGATGTGATGATAACCCTTTTCTCCGGAGGAGCAGCAGGGGGCTTATGGGAAACATTATCCTATCTAAAAAAATCTCAAGACAAAGATCTCTACTTTTTGCGCTGATTAGATATTCGTCTTTTTCTTTTGTTCGTTTGTTTTCATCGCCATCGTGCACAACTGTAAATGTAACACTACCGCCGAGGGCAGCCTGATCACCGGCACGTAAACCAATTGGTTTCTATATATTCTGCAACAACAGCGATGTCGTGTCCATAGCTCCGGCTGACGGCGCCAGGAACCTCATCCGCCACAGTCACGGCGGAGAACGCCCTGTCGTTATTAATGCTAAAATGTGAAAACTGAGTGTACCGCCCCCCGGACAGCCAACACGCACCCAGAAAAATTAAAAAGTACAAAAATTTAAACATGACTGTTTGGCTTTCACACTTAAAAGGCTTTGCATACATACACAACCCTCTCTGCACTTCAGCTCTGGGATCCAGGCGAGCTCGGTTGGGGGGGGGCACCTGGGAAGGGGCTCGGGAAGATTAAACTGAACGACGATCGGAGGCGATTCCTAAGCTTTTACCGTTGTGATCAAATTAGGCAGCAGGACCCCCCCCCCCAAAAATAAAAATAAAAAAGGACTTCGAGCTGAGGACTTGGAGTTTTGTTTTCAAAATCATTTCACAACAGTTTATAGAAAAGTTGGAATTGGCAATAAAAACAAAAAACAAACAAACAAAAAAACCCAACTTGCGTCTCAAACGGGCCGGAGACGTTTTTCTTTTCCACCACAGTGGCAGTCTACATTATAACTGTTACGGCGTGTGAATGTGATCATGGCGGTGATCCATACACTGAAAAAAACAAAAACAAAAACATGGCCACGGCACCACAACGCTCGTGTCAAATGAGGATCTTGCTCCTTTTATGCAACGTTCACCAGTGGGAGGAAGGTTATGCTTTCTTTAGACACACATTGTTAGCATAGATAAATACACACGTCATAATGTAAATAGCACCAAAAAGGCTGTGATCAATAAAGTCGAATGGAAGGATAAAAAAAAAAAAAAAGCTCTATCGCCGCAGGTAACCACATCTAAACTTATAGAACTTCACAGGAAGCAATGAGCCCAACTTAAAAAATATTTTTATAAACAGTCCACAAACTCTGACCTAAACATCCCTGTGGTATCAGCGGCCGGCGAATGGTTCCACCGCGAGCGGCGCGGTGGCCCAGGCACCCCCCGTTGACGCGCCTCGTCGCCGAGCCGGCGGAGAGTCCGACGCCTTCGCCCACACGACAGGCGTATTAGCCCGGGCAGATGTCAGGCTACTTCCATGTAGGCGGCGGCCACCGTAGCCGCCGTAGCTGCCAGGGGTTGTTTCGCTTAAGGTCGCCAAGGCAGGAGCCTCAGGGCCACGGGGAGGAAGCCCTTAGGCGCCATCGTCTGATCTGGGCTAAGTTTTTAAATGGCGATCCCGTTCGATAGCGGTCGAGATAGCGGACGGATTAGACTCCACCTTTCTTCCGGATCCTTAGAACAGTGGTTTGCTCTCCTTGCCAGGAACGCTTCCTTTGACAGCGTGACAGCTAATGTCCGCTGTCTCTCGGACGCCGCCCCGGCACAGCGGCCTTCGCCTAGGGAGCCGGACTGGAGGTCGCCAGACTCAAGAAATAAAGGTTTATCTTTCAACCCCCGACTTCCGCCCGCGAGCAAAGAGAAATAAATAAAAAATACCGCGAAAATCCCATAAGGTGTCTTTTGTGCCAGTGCATGAAAAAAAACGCTGATCTCCTCTGTGGGCTTTGGGGGGGGGGGGTTGTCAGTACAACAGCGAGTCCAGCCCCCACCTGAGCTGATGGCTGCACACCTGACAGGCAGGGGCACCCCCCCCCCGGGGAACGGGGAGGGGTCCCAGCGCTACATCTCACTGTATAACCGGGTCTGTTTCTGAAAAGTGAAAAGTAAAGACACTGTCGAGATATGATAGACAAGTCAAATAAAAATATCTTGTCTTAATTGTTTTCTTTTTTAACTCGGGGGGGGTGAGGAAACCCTTTGGGATCAAATGGCGCCCGACGCCCCCCCCCCAATAAAGGACGTACACGTGGTTAGATTAGCTCTCCGATGGACGCCTGTGGTTCTCTGGTTCTCTTCTCTCTGACGAATAATTGACGGACATACAGAAGTTGATCAGAACCTGGGTCTCACAAAACGGCAATTACCTCCAAAAACAGGCAGAGCTTGGCTCACTGATTCAATGTTACACATAAATTGGGGGGGCGGTGTGAACTCCTTTGAGGAGGAAAAAAATTTCCCAAAAAACAAAAATACCATTTGTTCTGCCAGCCGCGCTCATTGGTTGGGTCCGGTAACATCTCTTTTAAAGACAACAAAAACAAATAAAGATAAATAAATGAAGGCGTAAGACGCAGCTGCCCGCGAAGCTCTCGCACCGCATGTGCAGCTGTTCGGGACGTGGAAATAATTGAAAGGGATGAGCGACGGGAAAAGTCCATGCAAAATACATGAGGCTCCATCGACCGAACGTATCATCAGACAAAAAGGGGGGAAAAAAACAGCAAAAAAATATAAGAGGCTCAAGTGAAGTCGGCTAATTGAGGAGACGTCACCTTCTCTACCGCAGGACGCTTTATTTTGGTTTTTGATATTCTTTAAATAATCGCAGCGTTGCATTATTCAACCCAGTGGTTTCCAGGCCGAAGGCAGAGCGAATCAGAGCGGCGCGAGCTTGACCCCCCCCAAAGAACGAGGCCGGACCCGGGACGAAGTCGATGAGACCTCATAGAGGGACGAGACGGGACCGGGGCAGAGTCCGAGACGGGACCGGGGCGGGGTCCGAGACGGGACCGGGACGAGATCCGAGGATTGGACCGGGTCGAGGTCCAAGACTGCAAAACCGCTGCAGCACTGGAAGAATCCGTGGAAAACAACTGCCTCTATTCTGTTGTTTTATTGTTTGTTTTTGTTTTGTTTTTAAATCCTGTAACACACTTTCATCACCAGGACATTTCCTGATCCGTCGCCTCTATTGGGGCCCGGTTGGGTCGAGGCGGCCGAAGCTGCAGCGAAGGTTGGGGGGGGGGGGGTTGCTCCCTGCCATCAGGCTCTGCCCCCCCCCCCGACCTCCACCGCCGTAAGAAGGAGCTCAACGGCGTGACGCCACTTCTGCCTCCGAGGGAGAAGGCTCACGACCGTGGGAGTTCACTTTCTCAGGAAAAACCCGATGCTGCTGTTGTTGTTGTTTATAACCTAAAACAAATCCTCGGACGGCCAATCGGAGCCATGACAGTCGGGGTGACGCGGAACTTTAAAAAGCGTCGGTTGGCTTTTTTATCTCCCCGAGCAGGATGGCATCATCTTGCCCCCCCCAAGAAGAGAACCTCGCTATTACACGTTACATCACATTTTCATATAATCCCCCCCCACACTTGTGATGTAACAGGCCCCGAAACCACAGCAGCGGAGAAGGTTGGCGGCTGTTTGCAGCCTGAGAGTAAAGAATCTCTGAGGCCGACCATCCACGTCCTCGCCCTTTGAGACCGGTTCAGTCCGGCGTGACGACGGCGTGACAAGGTGACCCGTGTCCAAAGGCAGAGGAGGCGTCTCCGGAAGGAGCGTCATCGCCTCCGGAGACGCCGACCGCCGGTCGGGGATGTGGACGCTCTTTTAGTTCTCCCGAGGGGCCGGAGGCCACGCTCTCTCGCCGCCGACGCGTTTCGCTCACGATCCTACGCCGTCGCCCCAGTGAGCGAAGCGACCTGTGACGCGCTTCAGACGAAACGTCCCCGGGCGGGGCTCGTCCTGCCCCCCCCCAAAAAGAACGTGGCGCCACCGATCGGCCACCTGTCACTGCATCGTGGTTAATATGCTCAGTGGAAAGAACAAAAACAAAACGTGGGATAACATCACAGGAGAACGTCGATCCTTTCATCCGTGGTCGTCTGAGAGAACAGAGGACCTGGACCCTGACCCAGACCCTGACCCAGACTCGGACCCAGACTCGGACTCAGAACAGAGGCCGTTTACGTTGAGGTGTCTTGTCTGTGCATCGATCGTAGCGTCATGGCGCCGCCGAGGATGGAAAACCGACCGACGACATCAATACCTTTAATGTTCTGAAGCAGAAGGAACAAATAAACAACAACAAACCCTCCACCTGAGCCGGACGCCGGGTGGAGGACGGCGCCAGACCCAGACCAGGACGCAGACCCGGATCCGGATACAGACCTGGATCTGGACCCTTAACCAGGACCTGGACCCGGACCCAGACCCAGACCCGGATACAGACCCGGACCCTGACCCGGACCCAGACCCGGACCCGGATACAGACCCGGACTCGGAACCGGACCCAGACCCAGACCCGGATCCGGAACTGGACCCAGACCTGGAACCGGATCCGAACCCGAACCCGGATCGGGACTCGGAACCGAACCCGGGACCGGACCCGGAGCGGGACCCGAAACCGGATCCGAACCCGGATCCAGACCCGGATCGGAACCTGGAACCAAACCCGGAGCCGAACCCGGATCAGATCCAGACCCGGATCCAGACCCGGATCGGAACCTGGAACCAAACCCGGAGCCGAACCCGAAACCGGATCCGAACCCGGATCCAGACCCGGATCCAGACCCGGAACCCAGAACCAAAACCAGACCCGAAACCGGATCCAGACCCGGACCCGGACCCTAACCCGGAACCCAGAACCAAACCCAGACCCGAACCCGGATCCGGACCCGGACCCGGATCCTGACCCGTACACGGACTCGGACTCGGACTTGGACCCGGACCCCGGACCCAGACCCTGACCTTGACCCTGACTCAGACTCGGACCCAGACCTGGACCCTGATCCAGATTCGGACCCAGACCCGGATCCAGACACAGACCCAGACCACCACGAAGGGGAGCGCGGTCTTTGAGAGGCGGAGGCCGACGGCGCCGTTCTCTCGCCGCGGCGCGAAGAGATCCAGGCCTCGCGCCTCGATGTGTTTCGGAGCAATCAACCGTTCGGCTCAGGTGGGAAAACAAATCTCCCTCCTCACAAAACAAACAAAAGCAAAACAACACGCCTCCCTCGCCACTGCGGTCCTTCCCTCTTCCTGTGCCCCCCCGCTGTCAGGATGAGTGTCGGGCTCGTTAGTCTCCCAGATGTTCCCTGGCAGGAAGGGACCCATGTTGCTGTCACCGGCGGCCCCGTCACCGGCGGCCCTGTCACCGGCGGCGCACTTACCGTTGGTCGGGCCGGGCGTCCCCGAGACCGCCGCAGCGACCCCCCCCCCGGGGCCGAGCAGAGCCCCGAGGGATCTCATTATAGTTAAACGCCGAGACACAAAGCAGGAGGGCGAACGGGGGGATTCCGACACGTCTGCGGGAAGCCGTGAAAATCGGAAACGATCTTGCAGGTCGGTGTCGGGCTTCGCTGTCGTCCACACGTCGTTAGCGAGTCGACGCCGCGGGACGGAGACCGAGGACTCAGGTGTGGTCGTGTGACAGATTATGGGCAGAAACACTACTCAGACACCGGAGCGCGTCGTTTTTCTGGGTTTCAAACTGGACGCCGACGAGGACGAGGGCTCGCTCACGCCGCCGCCCACGGACGACGATGTAAAAAGACAACAGAACCTTTCAATTTGAAAAAACAAAAAAAAATAAAAATAAAATAAAAAGTAAAAAAACTCCGAAGCCAACGCCAGAATGGAGGAAGAGGCAAAAACGGGAGATCTGAAGGCTCGGCCATCGGTTAAGAACTGTCCGTCCCTAATCTCTTCCCGAGAGTTCCCGCTTTGCTCCCCCTGCGCCGTCAGTGCCGTCACGGGCACTCTGGCGGCGGCGGTGGCGGCGGGGGAGGGGGCACTGCCTCCGCTCCCTGCCTCCGGGGAAACAGCTTCCGCATCCCATTTCCGGTTTGATTGGCAG
Organism: Istiophorus platypterus; assembly: GCA_016859345.1. NCBI lineage: Eukaryota > Metazoa > Chordata > Actinopteri > Istiophoriformes > Istiophoridae > Istiophorus > Istiophorus platypterus. Next base: position 22,089,931 of record CM029129.1, read on the forward strand.
TCAGAGTACAGTGCGGCCTTGTCTCCCGTCTGATGCAGAGCGTGATGCCGCTCGGGGGGGCGGGGGGGGGGCCCGTGGACGCTAATCGGGAGCCATGTAGCCGCCGGCGCGCGTCGACAACCAGCCCGAGACAATGCGGCCGCGATGATGTGTTTATTTTGCTGAACGCGCTCGGGGTTATCGTAACTCATCGCTGTCACACCTATCACGCTTCATCTTCATCCCCCCTTTCTTGTTTATGACCCCCCCCCCCCCGCCTTCTCTCTTCGTTCCGGCCTTCATCAGTCATGCACTCATCGCTCCTCGTTCCTCCCTCCTTATCTTCGCCTCCCTTCCTCTCTATTCAGATCACTCTCCTCCTCTTCCTCCTCCTCCCCCTCCCTCCCTCCCCCTTCCATCGCGGCGGGCCGAGGACGTGACGGGCAGACGGCGGCGTGACGTGTGCCGGTGGCCGGGCGCCGTCCCAGCTCCCTTCTGTCAGGCCTGTAATGAACGACCTCCGCTTCCACTGATACATGGCTAATACCTCTGAAAAGTCAAATACATCACATTAACTATCAAGGCTCAGCAGGAAGGGTACGGCAGTGGAGTGTGTAAGTGTGCGTGAGTGTGCGTGAGTGTGCGTGAGCGTGTGTGAGTGTGTGAGTGTCTGAGTGTGTGTGTGTGTGTGTGAGTGTGTGATGTCAGGTACCGGCCGCTGTCTCAGCAGAGTGACATCTGGGTAATGAAATCCTGATGATCTTTCTGGAATGAAAGCGGGCCTGCGTCATGCGGCTCCAGTTAATATAAAGCCGCACCGCCACGACTTTACGCGGCGGACGACTCGCTCGCCGCCGCCCATTTGCCCGTGGGCCCATTGGGGCCGTCGCCGGCGGGGCCAGGTTTAAAGAAGCGCGTGCGCGAAGGGGATCCGCGGGGGCTCGGGACGGAAGCCGAGAGAGACCCGCGACTCCACCGGGGGGGCGCAAAATCGCCGCTTTCGTGTTCCGATGTTGGAGGATGGTTAACATGCGAGACCGGATCCCTCGCGCCAGCCTAGCGAGATGTGCTGCGGTGGCGGCGACACAGAAATGGGGGGAGATTGCACCAATAAAGATGTCACATGAAAGCCGCTTTGACGCTAGTTAATTTAGCTGATTGCCAATCTGGCAACAACGCATCGCATTAGGCTGCCACAATGGGCCTCGCCACTGCTGCTGATGGCGAACGTTTCATCGTTTTTCTGGGTAATTGTACCCACCCCCCCACGAGATCGCCATCCAAAATGACATCAATAACGGGGGGAGGGGGGCAGGTACAAGGGGAGAGGTGTTGCTGTGACTGGCGAGGGTGATAAAGCAAATGGCCATAAGTCCAGTGACTAAAGGCAGGGAAGAGGAGAGCGCCCCCCCCCCAGCACCAAGGACGCCGTTTAGCATGTAGCGTTTCCGCCGGACGCTCTCTCTCCGCACCACCGGTCACATGTGCGGCTTGACACGGCTGACCGGACGCACGGCGCCCGTCCACCTGCTCTGCCCCCCCCCCCTTACCGATGATAAGTATTGTATCATATGGGGGTTAGGCTCCACCCCCCCCCGAGCTTCCTTAACGGCTCCTCCTCCCTTTTAACTGCATCAGTGAGAGTGAGACTCTTCTGGGCGTCTGACAGGTTATTGTTTGACTTTCTTTGTTTGTTTCTTGTCTTTTTTTCCCTCCACACTCAATTTCACTTGTTTCGCCTTTTTCTGATGAAGTGAATCAATGCGACAGGAGCTCTCTCTCTGTCTCTCTCTCTCTTTTCCATGACCAGCGCGGGGTTTTTCTTTTTCGTTCTCCCCCTGATCAAAGGAAAAGTGGTCGCCAACAGCAGCACACCAGCCACATGAAACACTGGCAATCGAAGAGTCGGGGGGGGGGGGGGCGCATCCTCTTGAACACAGGATACTGCCGGAAAAATAGTCGTTGCCGTGGCTACGCACCATCGATACACACACACTGGCGCGCGGCGTCCGGCGTTAGATATAATGATGTAGCAACAGCTGACAGCGCGGAAAAAAACCTGCAAACAAACCCCCGAGGCAGATGTGATTTGATTCTGAGAACGTTAAAATGAGACATTTCATTTATTTACCCGCACACACACATACGCCCCCCCCACCCCCCCGCCACCGCGCGGAGGATTATGCCAGGATGTCTTCACAAACACTCAGCGCCGTGCCTGCAGGACCTGCGCCGGGAAGTCAACAACACAGGGGAAAAAAAAACCCCAAAAAACCAACAAGGCTGCTGCCGGGGTCAAGAGTTGAGGAGGATGAGGAGGATGAGGAAAATGAGGAGGATGTGACTTAAGCCGCCCCCCCCAGGCCAGGAGTTACCGCCCGCCGCCTTGCCCCTCCTGCTTTTCCCGATCTCTCGCCTTCCCTCCCTGCTCCGTCCGGCACCGCCCTGCCGCGGCGCCGTCGCTCAGCCTCCGAGAGCTTTTTTTTCCAAGTCATTTGCCAAAGGGGTCTCACAAGCCCGACTTGACGGGAGCAGAGCGGGAAAACTCGCCCGCCCTCGCTCGCCCTCGCTCGCCCTGCCTGATCCTGGACGCCAGATCCAGATGTAGCGATAATGCCGAGGCAAAAGGGCGCAGAGAGAGAGATAATGACCCGGAACGAGAGCGGCCGCCGCCTCTGGATCGGCCAAATCTCGCTTTAACACAGCAATGACGTAGTTGTGGGGGGGGGTCTAGTAGCAGTGCCCCCCCCCCCGAGCCGATGTTCATCGCGTTGCTCGGCTCCTTAGAAATCCACGGCGACCACGTTACGAGTCAACAACGTCGACCTCCCCGTCGCCCCGGGAAAAAAAAAGTAGGGGACGTAATTGGGCCCCAGGCGTCCGGATGTGGGGACGTTCCCGGAGTTCCAGGTCTGGAAAATTGATGTTGCCAGCCGCACATTGGTGACGCGCTCCGACGTCGAGCCCCCCCACGATTCACCACTCGGGGCCCTTTCATTGCCCCCCCCCCCCCCGGGGGCCTCTGAGGACTGGACTGTCGTCACACAAGTTTACACACAAACTGGGAATATTTTGCACATCGACGTGTGAAGAAGACACTGGGATTAAATATGGCAACATATGGCAAATATTTCTGCTGGTGTTTACCTTTGATACGTTACACATACTGGTAGCTTAACTGCTAATTAGCCACATTCTTGAGATACCATTGGGCTTTGGACTCAGAATTTCCCGGCGCCGCCTTTGTGGATCAGCGTTCCCTAAATATTTTTTGAGCTCCATCCACCTCCTGAATTTCTTTTTCCATAGGTAGGATGTGTTTGTTTACTGCCAAACTCTAAATGTGGGCTCAGGAGTGAACCTAATATTATCCCAACCAACTGGGGGGGGGGGGGGGGGGGGGCATGGATGGGCTTTGAAAACGCTGCCGCCGCCTGACACGGCCCTCGTACGCTCACAGCTTCCGACCCGCGGTCCTCCATCTGCCCCGGGGCCCCGCCCGCCGTCGGAATCCGGCTCTCGCCCCCAAGCCGCCGCTCCGCCCGGCTCTCGTCCACTTTCGCCCTCCCCTGTGGCCCCCCGGCCCCGCCGCGGATCGACCAAAAAAAACACCGGCCTCGGCGGAGCAGGCGACGTCCCGCTGACGCACGCCATCAAAACCAATCCCGTTTTGATTGTGTCATGTGACGAAAGAGGAGCTCGGGCCCTCGTTTCAACGGCGGCACAGCTTCTGGCAGCCGCTTCCTGAAAACCCCTCCGACTGCACATTGTCATATGAACAAATAAACAAAGGCAACAAAAACAGAACAGGGCTTTAAACGATCGAGACAATAAGCCGACCCACCAACCAAATTGACCACTGCTGTCTGTCAGCTGCAACCCTTCCTCACCCCACATCAGGCCAACACACACACACACACACACACACACACACACACTCACACACACAAACACACACACACACACACACACTCACACACACACACACACACACACACACACACACACACACACACACACACACACACTCACACACACACACACACACGCAGAGCCACTGAAGCACTAACATGTCAGCGTAATGAAATTAGACAGCGTAGTTAGTGACGCTGCACTGTCCTTGTTCATTCATGCCCCCCCCCGTCGCCCGCCACCCCGGCCGGAGCGGGAGCCACCAGGATATCGCTAATCGCTCACAATAGGGGGATTAGCAGCTGAGGACAATGGGGGTCTAAATGTCAGTGCCCAGCACCTGTCCAAAGCCCCCCCCCCCGTCAGACAACAGTCAATATGGAGGCAGGGAGGCTCCTGGCAGACCGCAAAACGCCGCTCGTTGATAACTGCGTGGACGGGATTGGAGCTGAGGGGCCGCACGGGGGGGGGGGTTACTAGTCACATACAGGAAGAATCAATCGGTTCACGCCTGAGCACGGTTCTGTTTTATGAGCCGTATCTTTTCAAGTTTCCATCACTGCTTCCTTTGTTGTTTCAGACATTGTCATCGTAATAGAAAAAAAAAAGCCCATTAGAAGCTGCGCTGAAGTGACGACTCTGTGCATGAAATCATCCATCTAACACTCAGGGCCTCAACCGAAGCGAAGCCTCAGACGGATGCGAGGAGGAGAGAAAAAAATGTCGGTGAGATTTTCACCGGAACCAGAAATAAATAGTTTCTGATTAAACACACTGAGGATTCTGCTTTTCTCAGAGTCTTAAAACTTAAGAGCTTCTCATGGGTCCGAACGTTCTGACCAAACCTTGAGTGGACCTGTAAAAAACCCCCAAAAAACTACTCAAACCCAATGTGCAAAAAAAGGTAATTTTCCAGGCAATAAAAGATGGAAACCGGGGAAACCGGGGAGGAAGAGGAGAAAGAGGAGACCTTAGGATAATTAGGCCTGATGAGACCGGACGAGCTGGAGCCTAAATGAAAGTTTTCCAAAAAAGGTTGAAAAAGTGGAAAGGCGAAAAAGACGTGGCTGGAGGAGGCTCTGCGTCCTGTTGGGAAACAAAGGGAACTTCCTCCGACGGCCTCGCTTCCGGTTCACACCGGATTAACGTATCATACAGTTTGGCCGAGATGCCATTCTGATGTTCAACATGTTTCAGTTTATCTCATTCTGAAAAATGGTCATAAGTGGGTTTTGCTTCATCTGTAACTCTGGGACCTTAACAAGAACATTGTTGCTCCAAAACACAGACAGGCCGTTTATTCCAGTGAAGATGACTGAAGGGATCAGATCGACTTGTTGCCCTCACTTGGTCTTTTTCTCTTTTTTTGCCCCTCTGCTCATGACTACAGGAGGAAAAGGACCTCATGAAATTCATGAATTCATATAAATGGATTCATTAAGTGATGAAGGGAGCACATCAGGATTCCCACATCTGACGCCCCCCCCCCCCAAGGAAAACCTGAAGTATTTTATACCACATCAGTCTAATAATAATAGTAAATAATTTGGGAATTTTTGGGACCTTAAGAAATGCAGAGGAAAAAATAAAAAACCCAACCATTAATCACAAAAAGATAAAAATAAAAATAGAAAATAAAATAAATTAAATGTCAGACCAAACATAGCAGCCTGCAAAACCTATTGTGTGCATGCAGGGAGGAAAAAAAAAAAGAAAAAGAAAGTCTTATGGCATTAAGCCTGGACTGGGTCAGGCACAGATGTGACCCACTTTAGGCTCCGTAGTGCTGCTTGTAAATAATCACCGCCGACTGTTTCCGGCGTGGGAGGCTCAGCGAGGGCGCTCGGTTTAAGGACGGGCCCCCCCCGCGAAGGTCCGCCGTCGCTCGCACTCGTCGCTTTTCAAATCATCCGCAAACCTTAAGCGAAGCCGACACCTTCGTAATGAGCCCGTGTGTGTCCCAGGAGCTGATCCGACATGGTGATAATGTGTCTGGATAATGCGATTAGCCGTCTAAACAGTCATCTATCAATTACGCAGATTTGCATTGACGTATCGCACAGGGATCGTCGGGGGGGTGGGGGGGTGGACAGATGTTCTATACCCAAATTGCGACCGTAACCTCAGTTGGTGACTTTAATATCGCTGTCGGGAAGCAATCGTCTTTTGTTGTTGTTGTTTTTTTAGTTTTCGTTTTTTTCCATCACACTGATTAGAGGTTAAAAGAAAACTGGTGAGTAACTTTGCCGAGCCGGGCGAGCGAGGTGGAGGGGGAAAGGAAAAGCCCTCGGAGGATGCGCAATTTAAATTCTCACGTAACAGAGAGAGCCGAGGATCAAGAGGGGAAAAAAAACAGAAAACAGATGGAGCAAAGGATTATGGGAGATTTTGGGGGGGGGTGAGTCAACAAAACAAAACAACACAAGCCGCAGAACAAGAACATTCCTCTTCTATTCCGAACAAATCTACGCCGACGATCGACCGCTCTCCGTGTAAACGACGCATCAAGGGCCCAGCACTCGTCTGCAAAACTGACGTGGCTGAGAGAGAGAGAGAGAGAGAGAGAGAGAGAGAGAGAGAGAGAGAGAGAGCGACGATGGGGGGGCAGGGACTATGGGGGGGGGTGACTGATGGGGCTACGTGGGTCCGCCCACCCCCTCCTCGCATGTGCTTAGGAGCTGCCAAACCTCGTGTGATATTAATGTCATCTGCCTTTTGTAATTTGACTCGGGAGTTCAAAGTCTCGTCTCGGCTTTGCCTCTCTCGTGTCTGCGGGTCCTCACATCTCCCGCAAAGAAGAAGAAGGAGAGGAAGAAGAAGAGGAAGAAGAAGAGGAAGAGGAAGAAGAGGAAGAGGAGGAAGAAAAGAAAGGAAAAACAGTAGATAATAGAGTGGCTTGTTGGGCTTTGGTTTCAAGCAGATGTCAGACGCAGCTCACTTCCTGCTATAAACTGGGGGATGAGTCGGCTTCTTGCGGGGGGGGCAGGGGGGGGTCATTTGGCAGAGCTGTCGGCATTTTGCAGCAATATTTCTTGCGTATGAAGTGGCAAATGGGGGCCCTAACTCCCAGATGGCGAGCACTTCGGCGAGGGTTGTAAACCGACTGCCTCCTCTGAGGGATTTGTTTGTGTCAAGCACCTGATACGTGTCCGGGATGTCTGATAAATCCTGACCTCTGGGGGGGGGGGCGACGACCGCGAAGCCGCCGCTTGAGCCCGTGAGCCAGGCGGAAGCTCCCGCGTCACCCCCCGGTCGCCATTAAAAAAAACAAACAAACAAGGAGGCAGGAAACACGGCGGAGTTGGTGGCGCTCGATTGATGGCGTCCGCCGGCGCAGGAAGGAAACCGACAGAGGCAGGACTCATAAATTCAATTAGACACCAGCAACATTTTAATGGAAATATAAATGAAAATGCCTCTTTTATTGGTTCCGACGCTGCTGCTACTTTATTTTTTCTTATTGCTGCTGCCATCGAGGCTCTAAGTGCATCTGCTCCGGCCGGTCGCTTAGGGACGCCGTCCATCACCGGGACGACCCCCCCCCCCCCATCCCCTCCGGCGTCCTCCCCACCTGCTCTTTGCGCTGACCCTGAACTCTGACCCTCCCCCTCGGAGGACGGCGTCCATCGAAGACCGTCCTACGTCAATAACGGGTCCCAGTTCACACGAGGTCCGGTGACCACTTCACGCTAGATTTTAATATTCTAATTCATGTTGTAGCAGCCAGTCCTCAAATGAGACAGCCGCCCACATAAAGGCCGGGGAACTTCAAAAGGGCCGAACTTATATTCCCTCAGATGAACATCTTAGGCCGGGGGGGGGCTGGGGGGCGGTTAATGGCTGGATCCAGCGGATTGGATTTCAGGCTGACTGTCGCACCAGCTATCAATTTTGTCACAGATAATCAATAGGAAATACGGCCCAACATGCTACTGCTCTGCTGGGAGTGAGTGTGTGAGTGTGTTACTGTGAGTGTGTGTGTGAAGGAGTGTGAGTGTGTGCGTGTGTGTGTGTGTGTGTGTGTGTGTGTGTGCCACCTTGTCAGAATACCACCGATGTGGGTTTTATTTAGCCAGAGAAGCATAAACGATCTTTTTTCTTTCTCTTTCGGTTCAAAGAGAAGAAGAAGCAGATCAACACATCTTCCTCCTACAGATCAAACTCCGGTTTATCATCAGTCTTGTCTATGTGTCACCTTCTATTAAACAAGGACTCAGACTTATTCCCTGACCAGTCCCTTGACCTTGGCTTTAATAGTCAGAATAATGTTCAACTTTCACTGGGTCAGATAAAAAATATATTTCAGTTTCCTCGCTCAACACAGGCCAATTAAGTAATTTCCCTTCTTTTTTTATCTGTTTGACCTTAAGTGTTAGAGTTACTGCCACAAAACGATTTAAATCTAATATCTTGACCTTTTTGAAAGGTTTTCATAGAAAGGTCAGACTTTACTGAGCAAATATTCCCATTAATGAAGAAAGGTTTTCATACATAGCGGATGGAATTTAACCCAAAGTTTTTCAGCGGATTTCTTGAATAAAAAATGAATTAATTCATTAATTAAAATGGCGGCTAATCTCCGCCACTCTGTCCGACGTCCGGCGACCGGCGACCTGTAGCGTTTTTTTCTTTTTCGTTAAAAGAGCAGTTGAAGAAGCAGATCAACACATCTTCCTCCTACAGATCAAACTCCGGTTTATCATCAGTCTTGTCTATGTGTCACCTTCTATTAAACAAGGACTCAGACTTATTCCCTGACCAGTCCCTTGACCTTGGCTTTAATAGTCAGAATAATGTTCAACTTTCACTGGGTCAGATAAAAAATATATTTCAGTTTCCTCGCTCAACACAGGCCAATTAAGTAATTTCCCTTCTTTTTTTATCTGTTTGACCTTAAGTGTTAGAGTTACTGCCACAAAACGATTTAAATCTAATATCTTGACCTTTTTGAAAGGTTTTCATAGAAAGGTCAGACTTTACTGAGCAAATATTCCCATTAATGAAGAAAGGTTTTCATACCGCAGCGGATGGAATTTAACCCAAAGTTTTTCAGCGGATTTCTTGAATTAAAAATGAATTAATTCATTAATTAAAATGGCGGCTAATCTCCGCCACTCTGTCCGACGTCCGGCGACCGGCGACCTGTAGCGTTTTTTCTTTTCGTTAAAAGAGCAGTTGAAGAAGCAGATCAACACATCTTCCTCCTACAGATCAAACTCCGGTTTATCATCAGTCTTGTCTATGTGTCACCTTCTATTAAACAAGGACTCAGACTTATTCCCTGACCAGTCCCTTGACCTTGGCTTTAATAGTCAGAATAATGTTCAACTTTCACTGGGTCAGATAAAAAATATATTTCAGTTTCCTCGCTCAACACAGGCCAATTAAGTAATTTCCCTTCTTTTTTTATCTGTTTGACCTTAAGTGTTAGAGTTACTGCCACAAAACGATTTAAATCTAATATCTTGACCTTTTTGAAAGGTTTTCATACCGCAGCGGATGGAATTTAACCCAAAGTTTTTCAGCGGATTTCTTGAATTAAAAATGAATTAATTCATTAATTAAAATGGCGGCTAATCTCCGCCACTCTGTCCGACGTCCGGCGACCGGCGACCTGTAGCGTTTTTTTCTTTTTCGTTTCTGTCCAGCTGCAGGAGCGTTGCTGATGGCGGGGAGCTCGGGGGGGGGGGGCTGAGTAAATAACGTCCGTTTCTTCATGCAGCCGGCGCCTTTATTTACATACTTAGAGCTGAGTAAGTGCCTTTTCCGGCATGTTGGAGCCCAGACGCAAAGAGGGAATCCGTTTCCAAGAGGATTCATCTGCAGTGTGTAATGTGTGTGTGTGTGTGTGTGAGTGTGAATGTGCGTGTCTGCTAAATCTTGAAGTGTTATTATATATCGAACCGCATCTAACAACTGGGAAGAGGGAAAACGAATCGAGGACAAAAAGAAAAAGAAACCCAGAGCACAAACATGGACTCCTCTTCTTCCTCACTGTGTAGACGCAGGGTCCAGATCCCATTACCACACCTTGGCTCTTCTTGCAGGGTTGCGGCTCAGGGGTTCACAGTGTTTGGCATCGGTCTGGGCTGCCGCCGCGGTTTTATGGGTAATTTCGTCACATTTGCGACGTTACGTCGGGATAATTTTTTTGTACCAAAAACAGCTGGTTGCACTTGCAGAGGCAGCTCAGAGGTTATTCTTTGTTTCTGTTTGTTTTTGTCTGTATGTTCTTTTCCGCCTGTTTCCCTCTTCCTGCCGTCCATCACACCAGGGACGCCCCCCCCCCTTTATCCCGTGCGTTCCATGAAAACCTTTTTCCTTCCTGAGCGACACGTTTCTGCGTTGACGGGTTTTTTTTTTTCCTTCCTACACTGGCGATGCTACGTGCATTCGCGATGCGTTTTATGTTGATATATTTTATGCACGCGTATCCTTTATCTTTGATGGCCGGTCCGATGCTCCGTTCATCCGAGCGCTCGCCACACGCCGTTATCATTGCATTTTGCCCCACATGCGTCTGGGCGGCTGACATTTTGCCCGACTTGCCCTTATCTAAAATTAAACATCCGTGTATGGATAATAAACGTTATTATCAGGGAACCTGTTGGACTTCTTTTTTTTTCTGTAGCCGAAGTTGTTTTCAAAGTCTTCGGATCTGAAGCCACGTTTATCGCCTCTGATTGATGAGAGCAGGAAGCTGATTGATATTGAGGGAACAGCACAGATCCGCGCTAACGACCTCAAAGAACCTCCGCGTTTTAGGGAACGTCTGCACGGGAAAAGAAACAAAACAAAAGAAAGGGTTCGTTTTTCTTGGATCATTGTGTGACACTGTTCCATGGTCCACACATCGTTATTTACCTTCGGAGGGAGCGTTGGTTTGACCATTCGTTGTATCTTCCGAAGATAAGCGGCGCCGCTGGCGGACTATTGCTGGCGAGGAGTCAATATCTCATCATTTCTTATGGCTGCGCTGACGCGCCCTTTCGTCCCATCGGCAGAAAAAAAACAGACAAAAACATTCGGCGTCTAGACCCCTGACAAGGTTGTGTCAGCGTGTGCTTTTTGGTCGACTATGGGGGGGGGGCGTCCATCCTTTATTTTGCCCATCGCCGCCTCCGGTCGTCAGCTCTTACGTATTCCGGTCAGCTCCCGCCGCCGGCTACATGGCCGCTCCGAGGCCGACGGCCAATCAAGATGAGTGACGCTGATGGGGCTTTGGGTGGGGGGGGGTACGGACAATGCACTTCCTGTCTGAAGAAGAAGGTAATACGCATTTATTTCTAAAGGGTCTGTCCACTCAAATAGGGGAAAGAAGACAATTCCTCGGCGGTCTGGCCGTGCGCCGGATGAGTAAAGAAAAGAAGCCATTTCGCTGAGTGAACTGGCCCTTTAAGGAGAGTACACGGTTGACGGTGTAATCAGCGAGATGTTGCTTTGGCGAACGCCGCGAACGCTGCGCGTCTCCCTCCGTTCGGATTAGGTTACAGTATAAGTTGGATTTTTTTCCTTTGATGTCCCTTTTGCTTTTTCTTCCCTCTGCCGAGCAGCCGCTCTGTGCTTGTTTTTTCCTGACGGCAAAGAGACGGTGGATGTAGGTGGGGAGCGAGCTGCCCCCCCCCGCCGCGGATCACAGCAGGGCCAGCGGAGCGAGCATGGGGGCGAACAATTAAACGTATAGTTCAAACGTATGGGGGGGATGAGCGGAAGCAAGAGAAGAGCAGAGATTTACGCTCTGAAGGGTTCACGGATTCAGAAGAATAAGAACACGATCTCAAAGAGCAACGTCGCGCTGGAGCAGATGTTTAAAAAGAAATAAAGAAATAAAAAATCGTGTTCGCAGTCGCTTTATTGGTCGCGTACGCGAGACGCCGTCAGCGACGCCTGGAGAGGAACGCGTTCGCCCTCTGACCCCTAAGAGACGATGTCACGGGCGTCGCACCCGCTCCGTTACTGCAACAATCCGAGGGTGCACTTGGTTTTCTGTTTTCCCCATTTTTTTATAGCAGAGCCTCGCGTGGCGCCCGCCCGGACCGAGTCCCGGCCGTCGCGACGGAGTCAAAGCCGTCGATAAACAATAAACAAACAACCTCGCCGCTCGCGTCGCAGCCTTAGACGGACGGAGCCGTCAAAAAGACGTAGTGCAAAATCCAACTTATCGCTCGTTGTTATTTTTTTCCGTTCCCACGGTAACTATGCTGTTGCAGCGTTTCGTTTGTTTTGTCTTTGTTTGCCTGTTTGTTTGAGTAGTCCAGCGGCGGCCTGTGATTACAGGGCTCGGTTGTAAATGGATTTTTTGCTGCCCCCCCCACCGAGCGTGACCAGACAGGAAGTCGGCGCTTTCTCGCTACATGCTGAAGTGCTCAGACGGGCTGTGCTTGGTTTCTGATGCGTTTCCTATTAGATGCTTGAGTATTTCACCTCTTAAGCTCTAATGACTCATTTTTTTGCCGATGTGACGTCCAGTCATAGAATTTGAATGAATCTATGATGAACCCTGAGGACGTTTGTGTTTTTATTCTTATACGCTGACTTCTTTTGTCTTTTTTTTGTACCTAGGTTTGACGTTCTTGTTTAACTGATTCAACAGCTCAGACAAGGTGGGCTTGAAGCCCCCCCCCCCCGGTGGTCTGGTCTGGTTAAGGACTGTTTAAGGCTGATGACCAGTTTGCAAAATCCTGCCGCGTCCATAAGAAAACTAATCATTAACGGTCTTCCTGGAAAAAAATCACCGAGAAAATGAGAAGATGAAAAAACAAAACAAAACAGAAGTATCTCTGACGTAAGGATTTTTAAGCATATATATATATATATATATATATATATATATATATGCACATATAATTTTTATTTTTTTAAATTCTGTTATGTTCAGACAATGTACCTCCGGCTTATAACAAGCGCACATGAGTTGCCATTAACCGCGCAGGCAGTCTGGGGCCGGGTATCGCGTTGCACGAGCGGTCTTCATTATCAGATGGCAATTGCTGGTAAATGGTAACAAATAGAGGGCCCCCGGTGAGTGGAGATGAGGCCCGATAAGGTGTAATAAAGTTACGCTGGCTTCGCGCACTCGCGGCCGATTCGATTACGCTCTAATGTTCCCAAATTACCCGGTCCGCGGTCCGGTAAAACCGAGGGCAACTTTCCGACGAGAGTGCGGCGCGTGCCCTGTATTGCAGCGATTAAGGCTAAGCGGTGAAAGGGAGGCGGCGCGGTGAACGCCCTGCATCCCCGAGCAGCGCCGTGCACGAGCCGTCCTTTTTGTTTTTTCTCCCTAGACACCGCCGGCGTGGCGCGTGCGAGTTGACACAACGGCCTCGCGGCGCAATGGCAAGCTCGGCCAGGGATCTTTACCTTCTAGTGTTTTTCTTTCCATCTTCTGTCTTTGAGGACCACCGTTATTTAAAATTACTGTGTTTTTGAGGTATAATTTTGCCTCCTCTTGTATAAAAGTGTGTCAGGGTTTTGTCACAAATGCAAAGCAGAAGTATTCCAATCCTTAATTTCAGCAAAGGATTGGAATACACCAATATAAACAAACTAAGTCACGAGTAAATATCATTTTTGGATTAGCTAGAACTATGACTGCGTGTAACGCCAAAGGTATCCCATGAAACTCATTAATATTCTGGAGTCGAAGCACGATGGCGGCGTCGCGTGGAAGAGCTCCGCCTCGAAAACAGTTCCCAAGGATTTCGGTGCAAATGTACTTTGACAATGTTTTTCTGCCGTCAAAGCCCAAATGCTACACAATTCAGGCGTGAAGAGTTTTGCCACACAAACCCTGAAAAAATTTTTAACCTCCACAGTTGTCAGGAGCAACGAACGAGTGCTAACAAAATCACTAGAAAGGCTGCTGCTACAGAATGACGCGGCTAAGCGGCGGAGCGCCACGCTTCGTTAGACGGCGCAGTGGCTCCACGCCAGCATGGTTGTTAACCCCTAACCTCCCTCACACCTTTCTATTTCCCCGTGCCTCGCCCAATTTTTTTCTGACACCTCGACAGTCGAAGTTTTGCGACTCGCCATCAGCATGGCCACGCACGCCATGTCCCAGGGGGCGGGAGGACTCATTACGAGCGCTTAACGAATCCGGGAGCGGCCCGTATTGCTGGTTCCCTGGCAACCGTCGCCGCCGCTGCTGAATCGATGACCCTGCGAATCCTTGTCCAAAAAAAAAAAAAAACGGGACTGAACCAACTTCTAGAGGAAATGTCATCGTAAACACACTTTAGCAGATATCATATCGCTTATTGTAAATTTGATTTGTATCGATACTGATATCAGCTCGTCAGACTTCTACAGGAACAACTCAGGGTGAGCGCCGGAGAACCCGGGCGGCAATGACGGCGGCGAGGCAGCAAGAGCCGTGCTCACTTCGCGGTGATCGACAGGAGACGTTTAAAATAAATGAATAAATAATAAAATAAAACAGGAAGATAACGTTCGGCTGTCGGCGCGGATGCTTCTCTGACGCCTTTGTTGGTTTTTCCCTTTTCAAACAAAGAGAAGTAAAATACCCATCAGATACTTTCAGAGTCTCAGAACAGAATGAAACCTTGTCACACACACACAGAAAGGAAAAAAAGCCAAACCACCGTCAAAAACTAATTTACAGTTAAAGCAGGAACCGTTTTACCCACGGCGAGCGAAACGCGATCGATCGGCCTCCGGGGCGACGCGGTCGAGGCGAGGGAAAGACCTGGCGCGTGGACGCAGTGCGACGTCCGGCCTAAGGCGACCGCCATCGCCGCTTTATTGCAACGCGTCAGCTGTTACGAGGCGGCCTTCGACCAAAGCGAATTCGGACGTCTTTAAATTTTCCACACGGTAGCGATCGGATCTGGTGTCAGAGGGCGGCCGCCGAGGAGGACGCCGCTAACCGGCGTTGGCGGGCGGGTCTGAACGGCCTCTCTGACCTCGCGTGGTTTTCGCCGCGAGCAGCCAACGCGCTGAAAAATGCGATTGAAGAAAAACCAAACTCAAACATTTAACCGCTTTTTAACCTTGAAACGTTCAATCTCCTCTGTTTTTTCCTCTCTACATATGTATGTATCATACTTCTCCCTGTTCTCTTGGCTTGGATGGAAAATAAAAATCAATAAAAAAATAATAAATAACACTAAAGGTCAGTGGACTTTCTATTCTTGTCCAAACGCACAATATGGCCGTGAAATAAAAGCCTGCGCGTTACGTCCTCGCTCCGGTGCGGTCCGGGGGGGTCAAAGGCCACATCTCTCTTATGCATTCGGATTTGAAGAGCGCCATAAAAAAGAAGGTGGGGGCTCCCGCCGGGGGGGGGGGGGCGAAGGAGAGAGGCGGGACCGACGACTTCATCGAGGCCGCGGCGAGGGGGGTCAGATGGCCGACGCGCTCCGCCGACCATCTTTCAG
>CM029129.1:22110220-22302720 GCA_016859345.1 Istiophorus platypterus
CACGGACACAGAGGGCGCCACGGACACAGAGGGCGCCACGGACACAGAGGGCGCCACGGACACAGAGGGCGCCACGGACACAGAGGGCGCCACGGACACAGAGGGCGCCACGGACACAGAGGGCGCCACGGACACAGAGGGCGCCACGGACACAGAGGGCGCCACGGACACAGAGGGCGCCACGGACACAGAGGGCGCCACGGACACAGAGGGCGCCACGGACACAGAGGGCGCCACGGACACAGAGGGCGCCACGGACACAGAGGGCGCCACGGACACAGAGGGCGCCACGGACACAGAGGGCGCCACGGACACAGAGGGCGCCACGGACACAGAGGGCGCCACGGACACAGAGGGCGCCACGGACACAGAGGGCGCCACGGACACAGAGGGCGCCACGGACACAGAGGGCGCCACGGACACAGAGGGCGCCACGGACACAGAGGGCGCCACGGACACAGAGGGCGCCACGGACACAGAGGGCGCCACGGACACAGAGGGCGCCACGGACACAGAGGGCGCCACGGACACAGAGGGCGCCACGGACACAGAGGGCGCCACGGACACAGAGGGCGCCACGGACACAGAGGGCGCCACGGACACAGAGGGCGCCACGGAACCGGAGGGCGCCACGGACACAGAGGGCGCCACGGACACAGAGGGCGCCACGGACACAGAGGGCGCCACGGACACAGAGGGCGCCACGGACACAGAGGGCGCCACGGACACAGAGGGCGCCACGGACACAGAGGGCGCCACGGACACAGAGGGCGCCACGGACCCGGAGGGCGCCACGGACCCCGAGGGCGCCACGGACACAGAGGGCGCCACGGACACAGAGGGCGCCACGGACACAGAGGGCGCCACGGACACAGAGAGCGCAACGGACACAGAGGGCGCCACGGACACAGAGGGCGCCACGGAACCGGAGGGCGCCACGGACACAGAGGGCGCCACGGAACCAGAGGGCGCCATGGACCCAGAGAGCGCCACGGTCCCATCGGCGGCACCATGGGCAGCAGCCGGGGGATCTTTAATTCATGCTCTGCCACTAAAATAAAGAAAAACAGCTGCCTGGGTTGTTTTGGGGTTTTTTTTGTCAGGTCACCAGGTGCGTGTGTGGATGTGCACAAGATGGCCGACGGCCTTTGTGAGAGCGAGCGCGCGCAAACTGGATTTTGAAGTTTGATAGCATCCAAATGCCGGGGGGGGCAGCAGAAGCACTTGGGCTCTTGGGCGCTTTTATCCTGCAGGAGCCGGCGACGGCTTCGGCCATGCAGAGGTAGAAAAAGTGAAAAACCCCTTAACCCCCCATCATGTGTGTTCTGGACTGAGTGCGTGGATTCTGCATGGGCAAACATCACTGCACACGCTAAGGGACACGCCTGATGTCCCATTAGAATATTTTTAGAACATTTTCACTCCAACCGCCCCACAAATGTTTCTCCTACATCCATTGACCCTTGAAAAAAGAATTAAAAAAAAAAACATATAAAAAAAACCCCATAAAAACACAAATACAGCTTTGTAGCAGTGTGAGAGGTTTTTAGAAGTGAATCCCTTTCTGGGCCAGCGTCCACCACAAAACTGTGATCGCTGGCTGCCGAGCGGCCCCGCCCCTCCCACGGGCCGACGCCGGGCCGTCGCCGGGCCGTCGTGAGAGGTTTCCCCCCTCTTTGAATGCGCGGCTGATAAAAAAAAAAAAAAAAGCACAGAAAGCCGCCGAGGATCACGGACTCCAACACCTGAAAAAAACAACTCTACACCAGCCAAATGAAGTCAAAGCCTGCGTTTCACTGCAGCTCTCCGCACGCACGGCGACCCCGAGGCACCTCTACCGTCTTCGAGTGCACATTGGCCTGCGACCGCCACGGGAACGCTACTAGATGAGGAGCAGAATCGGAGCAGAACCGAAACCGGCAGAGGACGGGAGTCGCCGTCGAGCTGCCGGGCGCGATCCCTCGGCTTCCTGGTCGGGGCACAGTGGACAAGCCGTTACAGTAAGTCTTCGTTTCCTGAATCCTCAATCCTGAATCCCAGCCACGCTGTCATTTAAAAAAAATAAGAAGAAATTTCCCTCTCATGTTTTGCATTTCAGCGACGGAGCCGGCCAATCACGGCTCACCCCGAGACGACGCGCGCTCCGGCTTGGGGGCTGCAGTGCATCCGCACAGAGGGTAACAGCTGAATTTCTAGTTTAGCGGCGGATGTTTTATATAAGCCAAAAACCACAGGTTTGTCTCAGAGGACATTACAGTCAGTAGAGCACACAGCCTCCTCTAAGTTAAAACCCCGTGGTCCAGATAAGGGAAAAACTGCACAAAGAACATTTATCAAGGAGAAAAAACAGGAGGAACCTTTGGTTTTCCTCGGCAAAGGAGGAATCCTTCTTTTGGGATGCGCAGCAGACATGCGATAGGCTCTGTATGTGCGGAGCGGACCGAAGTGGTGGTGATAGATTTGCAGTGTAGGGAAACACAATTTGGCCCGATCAAGTCAAGTTTTCATTTTTTCCCCCCTAAAGCAGCCGAGCTTTCCTCTCAGGTGAATAATTGCTGCTCTCGGCTGGTTCCGGTCCTCGGTCCCAGAGAATCGGGGCCCAGATGTCACGGGGGCCGAGAAACCAATTAAATATGTTATGAGACAGCACCGGGAGCCAAAAACGGACCGCCACCCCCATTCCGGCGTCTCTTCACCGAGACTCGATCCCTCCCGGGCGCCCGTCAGGAGCTTAGCAGCTGCACAGATACAGCAAAGGCGTATACAGAAAAAAAGTCTTCCTCTGGTAACTGTGACTAAAGGGTTGTACAGGAAGTAAACAGCTTTGTTTGCAGGAGCGCATTTAAAAACAAAGCTGAAACTGACCGAAGCGCTGTACAAAATACATCAAGTGAAAAATAACAAAAAAGAAAAGAGGGACAAATATAGAAATATAGTAATGACAACAGATGGTAAAGCCAGTGAATAAAAAAAAAAAAGGTCGAGCCCAGAAAAAAGAAAACAGAGATGAAAGGAGAAAGTCCAACATCCAACGGCAACCGGCCGCAACCTTCCAGTTGTGGTCGTGGCCTCGGGACACGCGAGAGAGAATCGTCCTCGGATTCAAGAGACCCGGGAGCCGAGAGCCGGTGAGTAAGGTCTACGATAAAAGCCGGGGCCAGACCATTAAGGGCCGCGGAGGCGGTCAGCAAGGTCTCAGAGTGAATTCCAAAAAGAAAACGGGGGCCAACGAGGAGGGGCCGGGGTCGGGTGGGGCGCTGCACCGTTTGGTACCGGCCGACTGCTTTTTCCACGTCGGGGAGAGACAGAACTGGCTCGAGTTTGGAAATGTTTTCTTAAGTGATACCGTTTTTTAAAATGACAGAACTGATTCGCTTGTCAAGAGGGAGCTCAGAATCACCCAGTTTTCTTGAACTCCCCATATGGGTCGAGGCGGGATGGCAAGATGGCGGCCGGACACTTCAGTTTCCTTACTGTTTAGCTGCGGGAAATTATCTGGTGCCTTTAACTTCCTCGAAACAGGGGAGGCTGTGGGGACATCCCTAGATTTTGGGGTGGGGGTTGAGGAAGGAACTCATGGCGCTGGACGCAATGTTTACCGATTATCTCGGAGAAGTCTTTATCTGCGGCTGCCGTTTGGAAGGTAACCAGGAAGCCGCCTGAACCGCGGTATATATATTTCTGTCGGCTGTCATGTGTGACTTTTCCTCATGAGTTCATTGTCAGGGAAAATAAATAGAAAAATAAAAAATAATAACCCGTCATAAAAGTTCCATTCGATATGGGGCAGATCAGCCGGGCCCTTTATTCTCCTGACAGTCATCCTGGAGAAATCCCCATAAAGTGAGTCCCGCCACCGCCTCAGCCGCTCTCCGCCCTCGTCCTCTCCCATTTCCGGGGCCGGCGCTTTAAACTGCCTGAGCCTGTCGCACGATTTTAGGAGTCTGGCGCGGCTCTTTGTGCTTCAAAGCCCAGGTGCAACGGCGCCGAAGGCGCTGAGCACGTTTCCTGCAGCCGTAGTTCCTTTCTCATTTGTATCTCGGTATTTGTGCCTTTCTGGGAGGGAAATTTGCAAAAAATAAATTAATTAATTTAATAAAAATAACTTCATTGAGCCAGGCTTGTAGTAACATACAGCTGGTGAAGTGGGCTCTGGGTAACTCTTTACCCAGGCAGGTAAAGACACGAGTCAACGTAGAGTAAGAAATAAAGGCGGACCAGCGGCGGACCAGCGGCGGACCAGCGGCGGACCAGCGGCGGACCAGCGGCGGACCAGCGGCGGACCAGCGGCGGACCAGCGGCGGACCAGCGGCGGACCAGCGGCGGACCAGCGGCGGACCAGCGGCGGACCAGCGGCGGACCAGCGGCGGACCAGCGGCGGACCAGCGGCGGACCAGCGGCGGACCAGCGGCGGACCAGCGGCGGACCAGCGGCGGACCAGCGGCGGACCAGCGGCGGACCAGCGGCGGACCAGCGGCGGACCAGCGGCGGACCAGCGGCGGACCAGCGGCGGACCAGCGGCGGACCAGCGGCGGACCAGCGGCGGACCAGCGGCGGACCAGCGGCGGACCAGCGGCGGACCAGCGGCGGACCAGCGGCGGACCAGCGGCGGACCAGCGGCGGACCAGCGGCGGACCAGCGGCGGACCAGCGGCGGACCAGCGGCGGACCAGCGGCGGACCAGCGGCGGACCAGCGGCGGACCAGCGGCGGACCAGCGGCGGACCAGCGGCGGACCAGCGGCGGACCAGCGGCGGACCAGCGGCGGACCAGCGGCGGACCAGCGGCGGACCAGCGGCGGACCAGCGGCGGACCAGCGGCGGACCAGCGGCGGACCAGCGGCGGACCAGCGGCGGACCAGCGGCGGACCAGCGGCGGACCAGCGGCGGACCAGCGGCGGACCAGCGGCGGGCCAGCGGCGGACCAGCGGCGGACCAGCGGCGGACCAGCGGCGGACCAGCGGCGGACCAGCGGCGGACCAGCGGCGGACCAGCGGCGGACCAGCGGCGGACCAGCGGCGGACCAGCGGCGGACCAGCGGCGGACCAGCGGCGGACCAGCGGCGGACCAGCGGCGGACCAGCGGCGGACCAGCGGCGGACCAGCGGCGGACCAGCGGCGGACCAGCGGCGGACCAGCGGCGGACCAGCGGCGGACCAGCGGCGGACCAGCGGCGGACCAGCGGCGGACCAGCGGCGGACCAGCGGCGGACCAGCGGCGGACCAGCGGCGGACCAGCGGCGGACCAGCGGCGGACCAGCGGCGGACCAGCGGCGGACCAGCGGCGGACCAGCGGCGGACCAGCGGCGGACCAGCGGCGGACCAGCGGCGGACCAGCGGCGGACCAGCGGCGGACCAGCGGCGGACCAGCGGCGGACCAGCGGCGGACCAGCGGCGGACCAGCGGCGGACCAGCGGCGGACCAGCGGCGGACCAGCGGCGGACCAGCGGCGGACCAGCGGCGGACCAGCGGCGGACCAGCGGCGGACCAGCGGCGGACCAGCGGCGGACCAGCGGCGGACCAGCGGCGGACCAGCGGCGGACCAGCGGCGGACCAGCGGCGGACCAGCGGCGGACCAGCGGCGGACCAGCGGCGGACCAGCGGCGGACCAGCGGCGGACCAGCGGCGGACCAGCGGCGGACCAGCGGCGGACCAGCGGCGGACCAGCGGCGGACCAGCGGCGGACCAGCGGCGGACCAGCGGCGGACCAGCGGCGGACCAGCGGCGGACCAGCGGCGGACCAGCGGCGGACCAGCGGCGGACCAGCGGCGGACCAGCGGCGGACCAGCGGCGGACCAGCGGCGGACCAGCGGCGGACCAGCGGCGGACCAGCGGCGGACCAGCGGCGGACCAGCGGCGGACCAGCGGCGGACCAGCGGCGGACCAGCGGCGGACCAGCGGCGGACCAGCGGCGGACCAGCGGCGGACCAGCGGCGGACCAGCGGCGGACCAGCGGCGGACCAGCGGCGGACCAGCGGCGGACCAGCGGCGGACCAGCGGCGGACCAGCGGCGGACCAGCGGCGGACCAGCGGCGGACCAGCGGCGGACCAGCGGCGGACCAGCGGCGGACCAGCGGCGGACCAGCGGCGGACCAGCGGCGGACCAGCGGCGGACCAGCGGCGGACCAGCGGCGGACCAGCGGCGGACCAGCGGCGGACCAGCGGCGGACCAGCGGCGGACCAGCGGCGGACCAGCGGCGGACCAGCGGCGGACCAGCGGCGGACCAGCGGCGGACCAGCGGCGGACCAGCGGCGGACCAGCGGCGGACCAGCGGCGGACCAGCGGCGGACCAGCGGCGGACCAGCGGCGGACCAGCGGCGGACCAGCGGCGGACCAGCGGCGGACCAGCGGCGGACCAGCGGCGGACCAGCGGCGGACCAGCGGCGGACCAGCGGCGGACCAGCGGCGGACCAGCGGCGGACCAGCGGCGGACCAGCGGCGGACCAGCGGCGGACCAGCGGCGGACCAGCGGCGGACCAGCGGCGGACCAGCGGCGGACCAGCGGCGGACCAGCGGCGGACCAGCGGCGGACCAGCGGCGGACCAGCGGCGGACCAGCGGCGGACCAGCGGCGGACCAGCGGCGGACCAGCGGCGGACCAGCGGCGGACCAGCGGCGGACCAGCGGCGGACCAGCGGCGGACCAGCGGCGGACCAGCGGCGGACCAGCGGCGGACCAGCGGCGGACCAGCGGCGGACCAGCGGCGGACCAGCGGCGGACCAGCGGCGGACCAGCGGCGGACCAGCGGCGGACCAGAGGCGGACCAGCGGCGGACCAGCGGCGGACCAGCGGCGGACCAGCGGCGGACCAGCGGCGGACCAGCGGCGGACCAGCGGCGGACCAGCGGCGGACCAGCGGCGGACCAGCGGCGGACCAGCGGCGGACCAGCGGCGGACCAGCGGCGGCCGGCGGCGGCCTCTGTCGGACCTTTTTCCTCGTGACATGGTTCCGCGTCTTGGGAAAGAGTCGGCTCGGGGCGGGCGCTAATTCGCGGCGCGATCCCCCCCCCCCCACACCCCCCCCCCACCCCTCACCAACACCTCTCACTCAAAGCCACATTAACAATGGGGCAGAAACGGCGTAGCGGTCGGACGGCGTCCCTGCTGCTTCCGATCCCACGAGGCCTCCGCGTTACGGGAAAAAGACGAAGAGCGTCTGTAAGAATGAATAAATGAATAAAAGGGGAAACTCCTAAACTCTTGCTGTACCTTTATTTTGACGCGGATGCATCTAAAGAGGCTGGTAAGTTTAAAAAAGAAAAAAAAAAAAGGGGGAAAAAGTCCTAATGGATTATTTAACAGGACACATCCGCTCTGCATGGCTGCTTGCCGGCTGTTCCACAGCCTGCTTTTCTCCGGCGCCGCTGCCAAGTGTCTCGGCGCGACAGCTGGCGCACCTGATCTATCTGATTGGATTAGCGCAATCATCGGGCAGTGTGCTTAAAGCTAACCAGGGTGGCGGCACCGCGGGTGCCGCTGGGGTTGTTAGTCAGGCGTGAGAGTCACCAGAGAGGCTGCGCGGGGGGGTGGGGTTGGGGGGTGGGGGGGGGGGCACGGTTCACCCCGGTGGCACCGAGCGCCACGTCCGGTGCGGTAGCCTCTCCCCTTCAACGTCCGAGAGGGTCAGCGTGAGGCGGCGTGAGGTGGCGTGAGGTGGCGCGCCGTCACGTCGAGAAAGTTCGGTCTAATGACCGGTTCGAGTGACACGGGCCCAATCGTGATAAAGACATGGTGGGGGGGGGCGTCTGCGGTTCAGCCCTGAATTTCCAATCAGTTCCGCGCCCGTTGCCTCGTTTTTGAAAAAAACGTGATTGAGCACGGCCCTCCAGACGGGAAGCGGTGTAAACAGCCCTCGGGCTGATAAGAGCGCTCAGCGCAATCAGCACAATCAGGGTGGGCAAAGAACAAGCTTCGCCATCGACGAGTGCAATCAACCGAGCCCCGCGCCCGCCGAGACAACACAACGCCGCCATCTCAGGATGTTTGGAGGCAATTACAATGCACGGTTTGGATGTTCCTTTAATATTACCAGTGGGTAGAATCGGAGTGCGGCAGAGCGGCGGAGCGACCCTGGCGTGGCGGAGTCAGCGTAACTGACTCACGCCCGTGCTCCATACTAGAGCATCCTCACACGGCGACGGGTCGGACGCCGTTATCCGGGCCCCTTGAGCTACGTGGCCCTGGCACTCGGCTACAGGATCGTACCGATGGCGTCGATAAAGGACCTCGCTAGTCACCGGGCTCCTTGGCCATGTTTCCTCCCTCTGTTATCCCCTTTTTTGTTTATGTGATTCCTGGTGCTGGATGTCTGCATCGTCATCACATCCAAAGCCCCCCAGTATCAGATCTACGGCGCCGGTGACGGCGCTCCGTCTCCACCCGGGCCTGCCGAGCTCGCACACTCGTCCCCCGGAAACCCTGCGGGGGCCAGTTCCAAGATAACACGCTCGAAATAACAACGAAGCATTAAAGAAGTCTAACGGGAAAAGTTTGCCTGCTGTTTAGCCGCCGCTGCTCATTGGCTGTCGATCAGAGCACTTGATTGCTACCTTGCGAGCGCCTGCCTCACTCTCGCAGAAATGAAAATGCACATTTACTTCTCAGATTTCGTTCCACAGTAATTAAATAAAAAAGCTTTTTTTTCTGCTCTCTTACCAGATATTTATATATTTCTAGTTGAAAATATTTGGACATTGAGGGAATTGAGGGTCGTTTTGCCTGAGAAAATGTGGTTGAGCTAGAAATGATGGAAGAAAAATTTAAAAGCAAAATGTGACAAGCTGCTGCCACATGTGAAATCAATCATTTGTTGGTTTATTTACCTAATTCACTGAATCTTAAATGCGTAGCAGCTGACGAGGCTTAGAAACGTGGCGGTGCGACCTCCTTTAACCGCCGCCCAGCACCGGCGGCCGACTCGAAGCCGGAGGGGCCGCGAGGAAGGGGCCGAGCGACGGCGGCCGAACGCGGCGACTGCCCGGAGCCCCTCAGTCCCAGCGACCCCCCCCCCAACAGTGGCCCCGGCTCCTCCATACTCGGCCCAATCCGATGACCCGGTCTCCGAAACCCCCGCGCTCACATTACTCGCGACGTTGGTCGCACACGTAGAGCGAGTACGGAGATAACCGCCGGGGCGTGTGGATTTTTATTTCTTTTTTGTTTTGAAACACTTTCATTCCACCGCGGTCGCTTTAATCATGTGCCAGCGGCTCAGTACGGAGGCAGCGTTCCTGGGCTGGCTCCCGCTTGTGTGTGTGTGTGTGTGTGTGTGTGTGTGTGTGTGTGTGTGTGTGTGTGTGTGTGTGTGTGTGTGTGTGTGTCCACATGCCCACAACCTTGCTTCAGAGCCGCTAAGGCACATAGCTTGTGTGTTTCGGCTGCGATTCAATAAAATGTCAGAGGGTGATTTAGGACAGCTGCTCCGCGGTAGTATCACTCTTTTTACGGAGAGCCGGGCACGAGACGCTCTGCTAAGTGACGCGGCCGCGTGCGCCGATACGGTTGAACACGCCGGCTATCCCGCCGGCAGCGGCGTTGGCGTTGGCGGCGGCGGCGCCTTTACGCGGCGAGCGCTATTTGTGCAACATCATATGCGTGAGCACACCACCTCCCCGGCTGGAGAGGAAACAAAGGGACTCCCGTGGAAAACAAACAGCAGAAACCTCGGTGTTTATGCCAGAAAAAACAACGGAGGGAAAAACAACGATCTTCGCGTCCCGCAAGGCACCTGATGCCGAATCAGACCTGCATAAAAAAACGAGAGATTACGGAGAGAGCCAGGCAAAACAAGTCGGATCTTTATTTATTTATTAATCATCATCATTTTTTTCATCTTCTTGCCCACAACCTGAAATAGCCATTAGTTATCCACAGGTGCTGAGGGGGGGGCGGGT
This sequence comes from Istiophorus platypterus, assembly GCA_016859345.1. Taxonomy (NCBI): domain Eukaryota; kingdom Metazoa; phylum Chordata; class Actinopteri; order Istiophoriformes; family Istiophoridae; genus Istiophorus; species Istiophorus platypterus. The sequence goes on from CM029129.1 coordinate 22,120,108, forward strand.
TGCTGACTGATTGCTCAGCCAGATGCTGAAATGTGCAGCCTTCGAATTTCATTACAGCCTGCGTGATTATCATTATTATTGTTTTTCTTTCTTCTGGAGGAGACGCCGCCTCCCTTACAGCCCCTCCCCCAGTCATCACTGCCCCCCCCCACTTGGCTCTGAAGCCAAAAAGTCAAAAAACGAAGCAGCGCTAGCGCGGTTAGTCCGCTCGTTGCTGCATTGCCGAGAGCGGAACTTTCCGCCGGATCTCTCGTGAGCATGTGAATTAATTAGCTGTATCAATAACAAGCCACCGCGAAGCAGCCGGAGACTTGTTGATTTCAGGCTTGTTGACAATTTTTTTTTTCGTTTTTAAACGGCTTAAGCGGTTCTCCTTTAATCTTGGCTCTCCATTCCTGACTAATCACTCAAGTGGATTCAAATATATATATATATATATCTCTCGTATCGCCACACCCTGCGATGTCCCCCGCCCCGTCTCCAGATGCCGCAGCAGCTTTTGGTGCTTTTTAAATAATAGAGCAGGGTTGAAATTTGCTCTGAAATTTTAATTGTGGTCTGGTCTGGCCGTGTGCATTAGGGAGCGAGGAAGGAGCCAGTGGGAGGGAACGGACATAAGTGCTTCCCAAACTGCCTTGGGCTCCGTGATGATAGGAGGTGTGTGTGGGGGGGGGGGGGGGGGTAGAAACACAGAAAGCCCGGAAAGGTCTCCACTTTTCTGCCGTCCCTGAAAGAGACGTGTCCCCGGAGAACCCGCAAAAACCCCCCTAAAAATGCTAAGGTATTGATCCGAGGATGCGCCGAGAAAGGTCCTGCAATTAAGCTGCATTTATGACCAGATGACTGGTGCCCCCCCCCCCAACACGCACCCGCCTCCCAGGGAAATGCTCATCTGCTGCCATAATTCATAAGTAATGAGAAAGCTTAATAGACAGTTGGTGGATGAACCGACCGACGAAACTGGACTGGACGTCCCGGACTGGGAACGCCGTCTGAGCTTTATAGGTCAAAACACTGGATTACGGATGAAACACTCCACTGGCTACGATCAAGTGCGTGAGCCCAACGCCGCGTACTGGCCCGGGACGATTCCCGACCCCCCAGGAGCTTCTACGATTTTTGGATTTTTTAAAAAAGCGTTAATGCAATGATATTTCCGGATCGAGAACTTTGAGGCCGCTGTAACCGTGAAGACACTGAGCGTGGTCGGGGGGGGGGGGGGTCCGCCGTTTGGATTCCAAGCGCAGACTCCGGAAGAAAAGCAGAACCAACACCAGGTACGAGGTGTAATTTTTTTTTTCCCCTTGTGGACAGAATTATTCATCGGATCTTTTTGTGTTAGGGAACAGGGACTTGGTGGTTTAAGGGCTCGGCGTTCCAGCACAGCCCACAATCCAGACCTCGGAGAGAGCTGTGGGTTTTTCCCTTTCACATGCATTTCCATTGGCTATTCCTCTTGAGATGACATGAAACGATGAAGGAGCTGCCTGGCAACAAATAGAAAAGATCGAAGAGATCGCACTGTTGGGGGGGGGGGGGGGCTGCTTCGTTGTCACGGAGAAAAATGAGACGCCGTTTCTTTAGCGCTACTTCAGCGCCCTGCGACAAGGCAGGTTTTCAACCAGGTGCTGTCGGCGCGTCGCTTGGTTACGAGCGGTACAACCTCGTGCTTCTTATAGGGGGTCAGATAAACAGTAAATGTGGACAAAGAGTGTTTCTGAATATTTAAATCTAAACTCTTACATTTTTTAAGTGGAGGTTTAGAGGCATTTAAGGACTTTAAAGCAAGGCGGCGAAGCCGGAGCTTCGTCTGGGGCAAGAAAATAAATAAATAAATAAAACATGAGCCTTTGTAACTGCACAATATCCATCACTTCATATGTGATTGATACGAGTGTTTAGGGCCGATAATACGGAGGAATCCATCCCCAACGGGGAGCAATCAATGGCGGAGGAGATGGGAGGCAATAACGACACGCTTGCATGATGAGGTCAACCCTGCCGCCCTGTCTCAGGCCGTAAAATAAAAATAAGGGGCCCGGGCCCTCGGCGGACGCCCGGCGTCGCGGCTCCATCACGCCGACAGTCGGCTCGAAGCGGCCGGGGCCCGGTCGCAGGGGAAATCCGGACACACACGGGTATCTGTAAGCGACACATCCGACATTTCCCCAGCACACACGTGAGCTTGTGAAGAAATGACCCCCCACCCCCCAGCCTCTGGGGTGGGGGGGGTGAGCAACCCGGTTGTATCGGTACCTATAGTGGACGGACCATACGAGAGGGGACGGCGTTGATCTCACCTCTGCTATGATACAACACAGCACAGGTGATTCAGGCCCATCGGAGGCTCCGCTAATAGATGTGGTAAGGAAGACATGCTGTTCCACTCCTGTTGGCCGCGTCAAACAAACAACAGTATCTGTATTTTATCTATATATATATATTAATATATATATATATATATATACACACACATACTGGCAAAAGGCACAGCAGACAACCTTGTTCAATTTGCAGCCTGGGGTTTTGTGCTCCGGCTGCTGGAGGCGTTAAACAGTGCGGCATTGAAACGCACAGTGAGGGAGGAAGTCTGCGGTCGGAGTGGTAAACAAAATAACTGTTGTTTCAAGTGCGCTTTGAGAAAAAGCGTTTTCATAAAGACTTGTTAAGATTTTTATCAATTTATTCATTCATTCATCCATCCCTTAATTTTCCACCTACTCGACTCAAACACCAAAGTTGCCTTCACGCCGTTTTTCGGGACAGATTAGCTCCTCACCAACAGCGGGGCCCTGCGACCAGATCAAGCCGAATCATCCTCGGGCTCGGCGGTCGAAGCGAAACGTCGGCGGACGGGATCCAGGACCGCCGTGAACAAAAATAACCCGCCGGAGCAGAGGGAGGGAAACGCTGCCCCGCGGACAGAACGTCGGCTGAGGAGAGTGTAAGGAGGCCTCCTTCATGGAGAAATTTAGAGCATTTTAAGACTCATCTAAAAACCGAGTGAACTTCTGACGACGGCGAGGCAGAAGAAGAGGACAGGAAAGTATCGGGTTCGTACGGTGGCAAGAAGAAAGCGACGCGATGGAGAGTAGGAAACAAAAACAAAAATCTGAACACGGCCGTCACGTTGTGGCACGATCATCTGCTGATGGCGTGCGCTTTTTACGACACGCGGTTGAGCGTTGTAACCGGGTTGCACCTAAAAAAAAAAAGTGTCCGAAATGAGCCAGAGGAACCGCCGGTCTAGTTTTCGGGTTTCTGGACCGAGCTCCTCCGCTTCCCCGACAGCGGAGCCCGACACAGGCCTTCCGTGGCGTCCGTGGGCGGCGCCACCGGAGCAAAATCCCCAGACTGAGCAAAGCCCCCCGGAGCCCACGGAAGACGACACACAGTTGCTTTTACGACGCAAGCTTTACTGCCCGTGACCGGCGAACTGACACTGAGATGTAAAATTGATGGAGTCACCTCTTTCTTTTTTCTAACAGCAGTATTATTCCCCAGCACCTTGAGATGTTGTTGGTGCCGCAGGGAAATTTTTAGCAATTGTTCTTGCAGTATGAAAAAAAACATAACACAATATCAATGGAGATGCTGTGAAATAATAATTCAAACACAAGTGGCGCATATTCGCAGACCTCTTTATCCGTCGCTAGCGCTTTTACCTAAAACCTGCAGTTTGCCGTCGTGGACGCTTTCAAACCAGTTTTACCAAATTACCGGTTTATACAGAGCAAGTCTCATACTAACACACCAGGAAGGAGGAAATGAACCAAACGCTGTTTTCTTTACAACCTTTGACACGAGATGCAAGATCTTATTCAGTGGTACAGACCTGATTCGAAGATGATCAATCAATATGATTATTTAGATAGTTATTTACTTAATTTATTTATTTGAGCTAAATATGGTTTTGTTTTGTTTTTTTTGCTATGTACAACAATAGATTTAAATCTACATAATGAGACACAACCAAGTTGCACATAACATGCTAATCTCGCACAATATGCTAATATGCTGCCGACAATCTAACCGACTGAACATGAAGCGACGGGGCTGCTCTAGTGCTCCTCTGTCCGAGGCCCCGTAAACGCGACAATGGGATCGTTACTAAAACTACGCAAAGTGCCTGGCGAAGCGGCGGGCGGGTCAGAACCCCCCCGCCCCCCCAGCCAGACATGCTTGGCCACCGACTCCAGTCTTGACCCCAATTTCCTAGTTGGCAGGCTGCAGTTGCCCCCCCCCACCACCACCACCACTTACAGCGACAGCACTATGTATACATTAGCGTAGAAGACCTATCAGTTTACTCAAGCCTCGGCTTCACCGGAGAAAGCGATCCCGTCGCCCCCCCCCCCGGCGTTCGCGGGGGGGATGAGGATTTCACTGCTCTTTGAACAATCTGAAAAATATCTGCACGGAATCGATTGCGCGGATTTCCTGGCTGGTGGCTGGACCCCGATATCTATCACCACAGCATCGGTCTCCGGGGTAAAAACTCGACGCCCGCCGCCGGCGCCGATGACGTCTGCCTGCAGGTCTCACTCCACTTCTCTGTTGGACTATAACCGCTCTCCAGCCCGACGATGAGCAAAAGGCCAAAACGAGTAAAAGAAAAAGATGCACCAAAAAAAACTTAATTAGGGTTTTCCTTGTGCACAGCGAAGAGTTTCTGAGCTCGCTACTTTGTAAGGGAGAGATATTGCACTTTCGAGGGTTTGGGGGATGGGGTGGGGGGGGGGGGGCTCAAATGATTCACAGAAAAAGACTTAAAAAATCAGGACCTGAAACTTCTCCGGTTGACACTCAATGTCAGGGAGATGGATGAGAATAAGCCTCCATAATAGACCGGCTAACTGCCTCCGGGGAGGGGCTGGTAAACCTCAGCCGCCTGGCTCTGCAGAAACCGGAGATGAGCCGCTGGTGTCCGAGCCAAGGGGCCCCAATAAGGCTCGGACGAGCCGGCCGTCATTAAGATATCAGATTCAAAGGCTCTGGCTCTCGGCACGAGTTTTTGACTTGGGGCGCGTTCGACCGGTTCAAAGATCTCCAGGCGATCCCGTTTTTCAACTTTTTACTGAAAAGTAGGCAGTTCGGGTCCAGTGTGGCAAACTGATACAAACATAAGCTGTAAACTGCCCAAGGTAAAAAGAAATTAAACAAAAAAAACCACAAAACGGAAAAATCATGTAAATTTAATGGAAAACAGGTCTTTTTTTCAGGGATTAAGAAACTGGTTCACTTACAGCTTTCCTGCAGCAATGGAAGTCAATGAAGCGTTGAAAATTAATGCAAACAATTCATACAGGTACTTACAAACCCTCTGCCCAGAAACCTTTCTCCATGACAAAAAATAAATTAATCCCGTCCGTCTGTACCAAGGCGGCGTCGGAAACAAACCGATACCTTCGCTACAACCTCCGACAACAGCCGCAGGACAGGAGGCGGAACTACGGGCCCCCGTCAGCATGGCGAGGAGAACTGGGAGGAAGACAAGGCCGGTCGCGCGGGGGTCTTGCCCTGCAGGAGGACGGGCGTGCTGGACCTCCGGGGGGACATGAATAGGGTGGGGGCTTTGGGACGGTCAGAGGTAAGAGACAGAACCTTGACTATCACAGGAAAGAGCCTGGCATGGAAGTCCCGTGACCCGTCCATCCACCCCCGGCCTCCTCCCGGTGCACATGCGCTACGTCGTCCGACCCCCGCCTTTGCTCCCGTCAGAACCAATACGGCCACTAGAGGTCAGCTAACACCAGAGCGCTCCCATGGATACAGCAGGACCGGTACCTTCCTGCCACCGAACCCGTTTAAATACTGGCGACGCCGGGTCTATTTCGTCTGGCCACAATCGAGCGTAATCGATCACTTACTCGCCAGTGTTGTCCGACGGGGTCCGACAGGCAGCCCCCCCCCCCCCCCCCCCACCCAGGAGCATCGCCCCTTAGGGTACGACAACCGGGGCTCCCTCTAGTGGCCGAGCACCAATACATCACGCACGTCGAACAGGCGTCATGCGCAGCCACGGACCCTTTGTCGTATCTCGTTTCCCTCCGTCTCTCCCTGCATCTTCTTCCTGCTGACTAATACTGTCGGGCTGTCGGATGAGTGCCCTCAATCGCCGGATACTGTAAACGAGCGATGACCCGGCGACAGCTTGATGTTACCACAACCGTCTCCGTCTGTGGGAGCGGCAACGATAACCCCTCTTCAAACTCTTTTTTTCCCCCGATGGCAGTGAAGACCAACGGCGCTGCTACGAACGGGGAGGGATGTCCGACCGTGCTCTCCCCCGACCAACATTCATCACGAGGGCATTAAGTCTGACATTGCAACTGCGGGCGGCGCCGGTGTCACAAAATAGTTGCAACTGTCTGTGAGTTTCTCTAACTGAAAAGACGAGGCCGGTCACTTCTCAGCGCCCGTGATCCGTCGCCTCGATTGATATAGTTTGGGAGGAGAAAAAAAATAACAAGGTAGAAAGAATTTCGGCCGGATTGCGCGGCGACGACAGGACGCTGACGCTGGTGTTCCCTCCGCAACCTCGAAGGGCGAGCGCTGGGATCGGCTCGAACGTTCCAGCAATGCGGCTCCGCGAATGGCGAGGCCTCAGACGTAAAACCTCGCCGAAGGCTATTGGGGCCGACGCCGCACCAGTCCGCTGAACACAAAGCACTGGCTTTGTTTTTTTTTTCCTACACAAACCGCGGCGCCGCGTCCGTGAGACCGGCGCCGTTCCCTCACCCCGACCCCTTCGCATGCGTCCGTACATGCACGTACGGACGCATTTTGTGTGGTTGAGATCATGCCAGTCATGCCCCCGCATGGATGCATGTGTCAACTGATCCCGCCGCCATCCACAAACACAACTTTGCTTTTATTCATATGCAAAGGAGATCTTTTCTTATCTCAACTTCCTGCCGACGGAGAGATAATTCATAGCGGAGGATATATTCAGTTGCATAGCAACCTGCAATTATGCATGCTGTCTGGAGAGAAGATACTCACTCACTGTGTCCTTCTCCACCCCCCCCCCCCCACTTTAAACTACACCAGAGTAGTTCCTTTTTTTTTTTTCCTTGCAAGGAGTGGACATGATAAACATGTCAATTAGCCATGTCAAGGACAGGCTCACACAGCGGCTTGTCATATGAGTGACAACAAATTTATCCCCCAAATTAATCACATTCTAAGCCTATATATGAAGTACTTAGAAATCTGACACATGGCAAGAGCTGATGTGGCGGCGTCGGAGAGGAGGGGGGTGGGGGTGGGGGGGGCGGCAGTGCCCACGAGGGGAAGTCGGATGAGTCTTTTGCAGGATGCCGTGGGGCAGACAGCACCACCCTGGGGTCAAAAGGCCACGGACCTTTTGACCATTATTTACCGGAGCCTGCAGCTAATAAGTCTAGAAGAGCGAGGACCACGTGGGAAACCTTGCTCCGGGCCGGGGGGGCTGCAGATCACCAGGACCCTCCCCCCAGATCCTCTCCACCGACAGCTGCGTTTGCTGCAGGGAGAGTGGGCAGGAATGCGGGGCAGCGCCCCCTGGCTGCGGGTCGAACTCCAACACGCTGGACCTCCGTCGCAGCGCGCGACCTGTCCACGAGGGCCCGGCCGGACTCTGCCCCGCCGGCCCCCACAAGCGCTGTCTGCTGATCATTTTGTGCAATAGCTTTTAAAAATGTGAATAAACAACCAATATTATATATATACATATATTTACATACATTAAAAGAAAATACTTTTTACTCCATTCAGGTAGTAGAATAATCAGAAAACATGAGTCTGGCCCATGAGACAAATGGTAATATCTCAGATGTCAGTGCAGTGAAAAGCACTCTATCCAACATGGGAGCTATTTAGCGGAATAGTGTTTCTACTTCCCCTCAAAAAACATGAAATCCATGAATAATTTTGAATATTTTCTCAAAAATGAGAAACACCAAAAAAAAAAAACGCGGCATGCACGAAAAACTTTGTTCTGCGGTTCCAGTCTTTTTGTCTCCGGGGGGAGAGTCAAGTGTCCGCGCCGAGAACGCGTAACGGCGGAGATGGCGGTCAGCGCCGGACGGCGTCCTCCGCGGGTTCCCCAAATCCTCGCCGGGCGAACACAGAACGCGAGGAGGATTACAGCTGGATACAGACAGCTGGTAAAAAAAATAAATAAACAAACAAACAAAAACGAAAGGCGCCGTCACAGTTACGGTAGGTCTGGAGTTTTAAAAATAAATAAGGTGAATATAAACTTCTACCATCAAAACCCCTTTGAGAAAATTACTTCCTTTTTTTATATTGAGAATCTGCTGATACATTTGCAATCTGACTATTTCTATTATACTCGTATTCATATTTGGTACATTTTTTGTTTTTTTCTTTTGAGATCACAGCCCAACAGCAACACACTCGAACCACGTCTGGGGCCGACACCATGTCTGGGGCCCACGCCACGTCTGGGGCCCACACCCGACTGGGGCCCACGCCGCGTGGCGGGGTCGCTTTCCGTCTATGGTTCCCTACGTCACTCTTGAGGCGGCGCGTTGTGAAGCGCCCCGACGCCGCTACTGATAAGCAGTGACTGCGTTTTCATCCCCAGCCGATGGTGCTCACACCGATGGCCGCTGGCGCATCAACAATTAACAACACTAGCTGCTCTTTGTTTGTTTGTTTGTTGCCGTTTGTTTTTTTTCTTATCGTGCCGCTCTGCAGGTCACTTTTTCCACGGCGCTGCGTGTCGAGAAGCCGTTCCAGAGTGTTAACGGGCTGTGATGAGGCCGACCGGATTGCCGGTGCGCGCGGAGCAAACGAACGGGCCTTAGCTTTGCCCGGCTGTGTGCGTCATCGCGCCCGTGTGTTAAACTCCTCGGAAAAAAAAATTGTCAAAGCGTAAAGTAGAACCAAGATAAATCTTTGAAATTTAAAAGAAAAAAAGAAAAAAGAAAAACGCCACTCGGGAATAAACGCGGTCGTGAAGCGTCGGGGAGCTTTAATCCGTGAGTTAAACCCATTTCGGTGCTAAATTTGCAAATAACTCGATGAAGTATCTGCCGACTTCACAACTGCCCCGTGAAGCCATCTCTTAGGGCAGGCGTGCTCCTTGGGGAAGTTTGCGGCCGGCGCGTCTTCGCCACGGTCCCCCGGGCAACCGAGGGCCGGCGCCTCCGATCGGGTCGCGGGTCAGAATGAAACCCGCCGTTTAGGGGAAGTAGCTGCTTAAAAAGCGTAAGAACATATTGAGCGTTGCCTGGCGTTGCCTGGCGTTTCGCTTATTTGCTCACACTGCGCATCGTACCATAATTCCCATTAATAATTACACGCGTCTCACCCAGCGTCTCGTGGCTGTTTCTGAATGCACAGCTGGACGCCCCCCCCCTTCACACACACACACACACACACACAAACATACATACACACACTAACACTCAAACGCACTCTAAGAGCTGCGATTTCCCACACTAGCCCCTTTGTTGCTTTCAAGATGCAGGTTTCCCCAAAGAAGGGCGGGGATTGGGAATTATCCCTCGGAATTACAGCAAATCCTCAGAAATCATTTTCAAAATGAATAGGAATAGTGGAATAGTGAGGAACAGTTAAATGGTGGAACCACACTCTCACTCCCTAGAACTTGTGCAGTAACAGTGCTTTTTAATGATTTTCCCTCATTGGTCCCTGTTTGCATGGGGACTGACGGAACGCTGGATTTTTCTCCCTCGGATTCCCTTCAGCAGATTTTCCTCCATTTAGTCTTAATGAGGCCCACATGGGAGTTGCCCCCCCCCCACACACACCCGCTCTCAGTCAAGCTCTGGGGTCAGGGGTTGTCACATTACGCTCGCCGAGGCTCGTCAGGAAGCGCGGCAGCCGTCCCGACGCCGTGCATGCGGACGACGGAGGCGCGGTTCCTCCCAGCCCGACGGCGTCGCCTTGGCACCGTCGGTTCTCTTCTCTCTGGATCGCGTCTGAAAGAGCGTTTTGCACGGGTTTCCCTACAGGGAGGAATCTTCGGATCTAGAGGCTACGTGGACGACGCCCTGTGACGTGTCCTGGTCGCCGTCCCCTTTTGTTGCTCGTGATCCCGCCACCCGTTTTCTATCATCGGTGCGACGATTCCCCGATAACGACATCGATGGAGAAACTAATATATTTATTTAAAAAGACGTCACTAACCTCTCTGACCATCTGACGCAGACACTTGAAGTCGCCCCCCCCACATTCGCTTAGTCACCATGGCGACCGCCCTGACATTTGTCATCCGTGCGTCCGGCGAGGTATAATTGCACAGGTTCTCCGCCTCCATTGGTCAGCCTGATGAATCCATCAGCTGAGGACCTAATGTATGTCAGAGTTTCCTTTACCGAAGGGTAGGACAGCTGATTTTGATTTCCTCCTTCGGTTCATGGACAACATGGTGGTCGACTCACACACACACACACACACACACACACACACACACACACACACACACACACACACACGTTGGGGCGTTCGGATATTCCCGAGGACGAATCGGGTCGAAATGGAGGCAGCGGAGGCCGAACTATCCTGAATATTTTGCTCGCTAGAGTAGAATAATTTTTTCAAAAATTGCTGGATCCTACATTTCCCCCTAATGCAGCCGGTCTCATATCATTTCGCCCTGCCTGGTAAACGCTGGCTGCTTTCACACCCCCACCTTCATGTTTGGGAAAAAAATACGTTTTCAGCCTTCAAGCTCTGGCCGAGAGCCGCGGGTTCGTTTTCAGAAACCTTACGAACGGCGTTCTACGCGATGGTTTCCGCAGGAGCCTCAGTCCTGCTCCCCGCGACGGATAAACCCAACCAGTGAAACCGCTGAGGCATCCCTTTAAATACCCACGTCCCTTTAAACACCCATGGCCCTGTAAATACCCATGTCCCTGTAAATACCCACCTCCCTGTTAATACCCGCGTCCCTATGAATTTGTTGATCGTGAAACCAGCTGGATCAAAACATTTTAATGGTTCAGGTAACAAAAAGACAATATTCATGATGCATTCCCTCGTCAACGCTGGATCACGAGATCGGAAACGCTCCGTTCATCTAATGAGTGATGTGGGCGGATTTATCTGGGGGCGAGAGCAGTCACTTTATAATGAACAAAATTCTGTGGTGTCCTCGTAACCATTAACGGAGGGGCTTCCCCCATCTGTTCGCTCAATAAAACAATGCAGCCGAGTGTCGGAGCGGGACAAAATCCACGCACAAGAACAACAATGCCGGCTGTTCCGGGGGGGCAGGTGGCTTTGGCGGCGGCAACGGGGGCCACGGGGGCCCCCATCGGCTGGAGCTGCAGCCGTGTCCGTCCTGGTTCTGCCGTCCGCGATCAATAGTGGAGAGGCTTCAAAGGGGACGGCGATGCGCCAGAGGGTCCTCGGAGGGGACGCGCTCGGCCCGAGAGCACCGGGGCTGCACGGATCCCGACTTCTATTGTGCTGCACGCCCCCCCCCTCGTTTTTTTTGCCGCTCCGTTTATTGTTTTTGATTTGCTTTCGGGTTTCCAGGGAAAAGCGTGCGCGCTGAACGTGGCGAGATGTCTGGTTGGAGCGGGAGAAAGTGAGAAAGTAACTGTTTAAAATGAAAATAAACGAATAATTCAGGAAAAATTAAGATATTTGAGTGGGCCCGTCTCCCGCTGAGGTGCAGTTAAAATGTGCCGGCTTTTGTCTTCACATTAGGCGACACGTAGGTTGGTATTAGTCTTTAATGGGAGGGATGATGAAGACCACGGCGGTCAAAAGACGGGGAAGAAAACGGGGGGGACATGACAGGGGAGGCAAATTAGTTTCTCACCTGTTTCTCATCGGGCGCAGATCTGAAAGGGCCGGAAAAAAATCGTGTAGCGCGTCAGAATTAATTGGCTGATTAAGGCGGACGTATGTGTCTTTTCTTTGTAGAACGCAAAGCAAAAAGGTCTTTCCCCTGCCAGCATGGCGGCAGTGGCGGTGGCGGCAGTGGCGGTGGCGTCGGCGGCGGCAGCGGCGGGCGCAGGGTGGACGTCTCTCCTCCGTCACCGCTACTTTCGATGAGAGTCGACACCTCAGGCACCAAACGGAAGCGAGACGAGGACGGAGAAACCCTGCGATTAGAAAGCGTTACGCTTTGACACCGTCCTGGGAGCAGCCGGCGCTCTGAGGGTCTTTTTTTTTGGGGGGGGGGGGGTCCGTGGTTAGCGACAGGCGTCGACACGCTGATGAACTGAGGAGCTGATGGTAATGAGCTATGATTTCCGCGTTTTTTTTCCCCTCTACTGGTGCAGTAATGAGGCTGGTGTGAGATTGACCTTGCTTAAATGGCACCGCTAATAATGCTATTAGGACCACAATCAGGGCCATTTAATCACCGGGTTATTGCCTCTAATATCCCAGGTTGCGAGGCGCAGGGAGCATCGGTGGCTTCTGTACTTTTAAAACGCAGGACTGACCACGTTAAATCGGGTCCATTACCTTTCCGCCTTTGCTTGAGCCCTCGATGAGCTTCGGCGTCGAGTGTTCTTCTTTATTGTGTATTTTTTTTTTTTTTGCGTTTTCGCTCTGCTGATGCCGAAACCCGGCGAAAGGCTTAATCGGCAGCGTGGCTGCTCCCGATCCGACCGAAGAATCCCACGTAAATCACCCCCCCCCCCGAATCAAATGAGGCGACTTGTGTCAGACTCCCGCGGCGTCACCTGGCGCCACCTGTCAGCACCTGGTGCGGTAAGACACAACCTAACTACCACATTTCCCAAGGTCCCATCGCTTTACCCGACTTATATGCGGCCACACTGCTAATCCTCTGAGACAGGACTTAACACAATGCGGGGGGGGTGGTCGGCAGGTGGCGGGTGGAGACCGTAATTGTTGCTGCGCCTCGCTAACCCCACCGCGGAGGCGTGACGAAGGGGGATTGGGTGCTCGCAGCCGACCTTTGACATGTGTGAGGCTCTTCGAAAGGTGCAAGAACAAAGTCTGATCACACCTGACGTGGCCCAAGATACCGTTTTATTCAGTCCAGGTCAATGGTGCGTTTCGTTTTCCCTGTTCATGCTAACGGGTTGGATGGATCCTAATGACGCTGACGATCCTTCGGCTTTTCCTCTTGCACCAACTGGGCAGATAAAACTTTTTAATCACTGGGTGAAATATCTCAACATCTGATGCAGATGGTCTGGCACAAATCCTACGTCCAGACATTCCTCATTCCTAGATTAAACTTTCTAATGACCTCGGTGATCCTCGGATTTTTCTTCCTCGTACCTCCATGACGCTGACGTTCATCCTCTCACTTTATGCACATTCATGGTCCCTTGAGAAATTTGCCCCGTACCTGAACTCATGACCAAATACTGATGAGGTTGCCGCGTGTACTGCTAACTAGTGAGTGTTAGCATGCTAACAAACTAAACTAAGGTGGGGCCCATTGTAGATATTATTCAAACGGATCAGCCGCAGCATTAAAACCAGTCACCGGCTTCGGTTCAGTGGCCGATCACAACATGAAGCTCAAAGCTCAACTGTATCCAGGCGCAGCCTCACAGAGCCGCTAGCATGCTAGCACGCTAGCACAGCCGTGGACTCGTAGTTTCGTTTTGGTTTTGCCTCCATCTTTGATGTGAAAGCTCGTTGCCAGAGTGATGCTGCAAATCCCCCCTTGACCTTTTGTTCACCCAGAGGCTGAGCTCCGTCCGTAGCTTGCACCAACACATGGTGCACGCAGTTCTGGCCATCCTATATATATATCCATATAGATAGATATAGATATATATATATGTAGCTATCTATATATATCTATATATATATCTATATTCGTCCGGACGTGTTCTTCAGATCTGTTAAACCCACGTCAGACGTGTTAAGCAGTCATGTCACCGTGTTAGGACGCTTCCCAAATGAGACTTTTTTCTACCCCCCTCCAAAAAACACACACTCTCATTCAACCAACCTGAAAACCGGGGGTTATGTTTCCAATTTGTCACATCTTGACTAAATTAGCTCCCTGCACAGCCTGCGTGATATCTCCAGATTACTGCCCCAAAATTGCAGCCCGGCCCCCGTCGAGAACTCAGAGGAGACAGGATATTACACGCGCTTAGCTCCGCTAAAGAGCGATTCGCTTTCAACGCGATATTGATCGTTTTTATGAAGAATTCTTTTTTATGTCCTCGTGTCTAAATCGTTGTTTTGTTTTTTTCTTTAAATCGATAAACAATAACTCTCTGCTGCAGTTCAAGTATTTAAAGGAGCAACATCATCTAGGTATTAATAGGCCAAAAAAAAACTAAACAAAACACACACACACACACATTTATATATAGAGTATAGAATTGGAAAAGGGAGAAATCGTAGACAAGTTTTGTTCACACATCTCAATCTCAGGGCATCGGGGCCGATCGTACGCTAAAAAGCTGCCATGTATGCGCATAGCCGTCGGGCCACGGTGATGCGTAGCCTGGTTTCCGGAGGAGTCGTCGTCCCGCGCCCGAGGCTCCGACTCGGGACCCGCCCGGTCCGAGGCTTGTCCCTGCCCCCTCCTCACCCCAGCACGGCGAGCGACCCCCCATTACCACCGGGGACTTGGAGAGGCTCAAGCACTCCCCGCGGTCCACCATGAACAGACCGAGGCGCCGGCGCCATGCCGTTTTGCATTCATGAAAAAGCACAGGCTCAATTAATAAACCGATGGGGACGGCGCCGACCGACGACTCGGAGATGAAGGCTCCTCCCTCATGAGCCCGCCGCCATTATCGCCATCACCTATCCTCCGCGGCCCTAATCTTCCCTTCAGTCTGTCAGGGCGCCGCGATCGCTGGAGCAAGCACGCATCCGAAATGAGATCCCGGCTCTGACCTTGATGAGTCCATAAACCTGCCAGGGGCCGGTTCCACCCAGGGCGGTGAATATATAAGGCGCCGGGGACACGGCGGCTACAAGCTACTCTCTCCCCACGGGTGCTCGACTGTTTGGCAGCGAGCCGCTCTGGACGGAACAAATCACAGCAGCAGCTGCAGTTATCTACGGATATATAGAGATTTTTTTCCTTTCCTGTCGTCTCACAAAACGAGGTGAACACGAAGCCAACTGCGTTCTTCAGCTTTCCCCTCATTTAATCATGCGGGGGGGGCTCAGCGTCACGGACGCCTTCCCGCCGCTGATCTGGGTGTCCGCACCCAGACGATGGATGAGGTGTTCCTTCGCGGGTCTTCGGGACATAATTAGAGGGTTATCGGCCTAATCCCTGCGGTGGCCAGCGAGGTATTTCATCCCCGTCCCAAGTGTCGGCGAGCGACGCACTTGGAATGAAAATCCACGTGTCACGTTGGGGGGGGGGGGGGGGGGTGCGGTGTGGCGAACGCCATTATCCGTATTTTCCAATTTGTCGGCCAAAAAAGCAGTGGCAGCCTTTTTTTTCATTTTCGGTTTCTGGAGGTGAGGACCGATAAAATCAAGGAACGCATCAGCACCAAGTTAGACGCCTCTAGACAACGAGGCTTTAGAGGAGAGTCCGGGTCTGCCGGAGCCTTATTACACCTCCTGGAGGCAATCAGCGCCTTTATTTGTGTCCAAATAGGAGCCGGCGCTACTGTAGTGAATACAGAAGAGAAAAAAACAAAACGCAAGAAAAGTAGAGGTAGAAGGAGACGAAGAAAACCAGGTTTCACCAAAGCTGCGACATCAAGAGCCGCCCCGGCGAGGCGGCGTCGGCATCAGGCGGTGTCGGCATCCTGAAGCCGGCGAGGCGGCGCGGAAAAAAACCCAAACCACTTCCGAAAAAAAAAACGGATGTGGCGTTTGTGTTTGGCGCCTGTGGGTTTTTTTGCTCCTGGTGTCGCTCCGTTACTTCCCAGAGCAGAACTTAGACTCAGGGCGGCTGGACGGCTACTGAGCCACCGTCCGACGAATCAAATCCTCCCGCGCCGCTTCGTCAGCAGTATTTTTCTGTCCGTTTACATCTAATCTCCGACTTCCAGAGCTCCATGGACTGTCAGTCTTTACTCAGTCGCCACCACCCCCCCCTTTCATCATCAGTCGGGCCGCCACAGCACTTTTCAACGCAGAGACGTGGGCCCGCCGGAGGCCGTGAAATGATGCCGCCGTTCGTTTGTAGATAAATTCACAACGTCTCATAAATTTCAATCGGGACACGTAGCTGTGAAAATTTGTTTGTGCTCCTGTGAGCCCTCGCGCTCCCGTCCGCGCTCCGGCAGATCTCCGCTGATGTCGCTCCGCCGCTTTGTTGGTTAACCCTCGCGGCACGCAAATTAGCACCGAGTCTCCACCAGGCAACATTTGCATGATGTCGTTTCCCATCAGACGCCGTGCCTCCGACCGTGTCGGTACTTGAAAGGGCCGCGAACGCGGGACGATCCGGGGGACGGGAACCGCCGTGACGGACAGCGCCGGGCGGCAGAAGCCGGAAAAATCTGCTAACTCCCAAAATCTGTCTGTTCTC
Source organism: Istiophorus platypterus (assembly GCA_016859345.1). Classification (NCBI taxonomy): domain Eukaryota; kingdom Metazoa; phylum Chordata; class Actinopteri; order Istiophoriformes; family Istiophoridae; genus Istiophorus; species Istiophorus platypterus. The sequence continues at coordinate 22,136,549 of CM029129.1, forward strand.
CTAATGACACAATAAAGTCTGATATATACATTAAGGGGGGTTACTTCTCTCCTGCTGCCATTAACAGCCATGTCTGTGAAAGGCTGGCAGGAAGCACACTGGGAATTCGTCTAGCGCAGGATGTGATTCCCCAAGTCGGCGAAATCGGCCGATTTATCAACTCTGTGCATACGTGTGGCTACATATTGAATATAAGAACTACATATACATATATTGCAGACACGTCGAGCGTACGGCAGGTGATTTTTTAAAGGTCTGATGCTGTGGGCCCCCGTGATGTCGCCGTGAAGTCAACCGTCGGCGTCGGTCTTACAACCGGAGCCCGTTCGTCTGGGCCTAAGGTTTGTTTACGTTGTCGGCGAGCTGACGGCGGTAAAACGGCGCCGGGTCAGTTCAGGCGACAGGCGAAGAGCGGTGAGGGGCCTCATTCCTCGTCGAAGTCAGACGAGGCTGAGGGCGGCGGCGGGGGGGCGTAGACAGCTGCCGCCGATCCGCAGGCACCTTCGAGCTCCACTTCTAATTCGCTCGACTAAGTGTGGTCGGTGACAGATATTTCTTTATTCCGCCTTTTCTCACAATGATGTAGAGTCAAATCCGTCACTTGTGGAGCAAATTAAATTACGTCCAGCTGTTTCTCGGGTAAGTAGGAGAAGTAACTGCACCGGAGGAAACTCCCTCATGTGCTCGGCTGATAAAACGGACTCGGTTAGCCCCCCCCCCCAAAAAAGCCATAGCCATGACCAGGGAACGACGCCTCCAACACGGAACCTGATTTCACATCCGGGTGTCGGGAAAAGGTTGAAGCTTCACACGCATCCGTAGCCCGGCCGACAGCGAGACCTCCACGACCCGCCACAGTTTCCAGGTGGGACTATAAAGTCGACAACATCGCACAATGGCAGAGGCTATAACTGTCTCCTTAAACGCCACCGCCGCCACCGCCGCCTGACGGCACGTCTGAGTAACTCAGGGAAAAAGGGAAGGGAACGAAAATTAAAAGCTAAACAAAGGCGTTGACAAAGCCTGACCCCCCCCTCCCATGGGCATCCCGTGGCCCGCGTGAGGGCCCCCCCCAGTTATCCTTGAGGCCCGGGTCGCCGTGCGTGGGAGAGTTAGCACAAACCCGAACATGATTTCAGGCTTGAAAGCTCCGTGAGGACGACGTTACAAAGGAGAAGCTGCTGGGAAATTATTTTTAGTTTGAGAGCTTGTGGCACTTTTCCTTTCTCCCTTCTCTATTCAGCATGGTTATCACATATCACTACTATATAAATATATACAAATATATATATATATATATATATATAGAAATATATACATTTTATGGATTCTACGCAGGGAAAGAATTCCCCCCTTCTCCGAGCCGCCGCAGGCCTCTGCCAAATAACCTGCTGTTTTTAACAATTTAGTAATGAGCCACGAGAGCGATCACGCCGAGAGCGTCCGGCGAGGCCGTGACAAAAATTTAAGGAGGAACAAAACAAAAACACCTAGATTACAAATGAATCCTCTTCGACACCCAAGTGCCAGAAAAAACTAAATGTTTTAGGGTTTTTTCGCAGGGAACAAGCATCCGGAGTCTTTCGCGGAAACGAAGATGAACGCCGACGTGAACATCACAGTCTCTCGCCGCGCTCCCGAGCCGTAACCGGAAGGAGGGACTGGTCAGAGATGGAGCGAAGAGATGGAGCGTATGCGTGCACACACACACACACACACACACACACACACACAAAGACGGAAGGAAGCCATCAAACATCTGGAACTTAACTGGAATCTTGGTTCTTAAACCATTCTGGTATTGTAAAACGCTTGAAAGCGCTCGACTCGACTTATACTGTATTAAAACTGCAGCTAACTAGGCTGGGGGTGTTTTATATACTGTAAAAAGTTGTGAACCCCCCCCCCCCCAGCCCCCCCAGCATGTCCCAGGCAGCTGCAGCCTGCTGTTGACACCAGGACAGATGTTTAATCACATCCGCGGCAGGGGGGCGCCTGATTGGAATAAAGTGAGAAAAAAAAGTAGTGAGTTCTCTATACAATGATCACTAATGGAGAAAATCCTCTTAGAATTTCCGATATCACGTTTGCCTTCTGACGCTCGTCTCTCTCTCTCGTTCTTCATCAGGACAAAATAAATAAAATGAAAAACATTCAATGAATGTATTTAAAACGTTTAACCAATGTATGTAAAAGATGCCAGATAGTTAGTGATCGCTCACTTGTTGTAATCTGCATCTACTACGTATGATTATATCACAAAAATACTTATTTTCGCATCTGTATTTTTAGCCTGAATGGCCCATTTCCTCATCCTCTGCATTACATTTACGCGGCGAAGGCCGCGGACGGAACCGGGGGGTTTGGCTGCGAGGGAATACGGGTCGGAGCCGGGCCGCGGGCCACACATTGCCTCACCGCTCTTGAGGAAGCGGTTTTCCGTGCGTCGGGGGAGGGAATCCCAGACAGGAAATAAAAGTTGGACGCAAGGTCGAAAGAGAGTGAGGAAGTTACTACCAAAAAGAAGAGAAATAGGTTGTAGGATCATGTAATTTTTTTTAAGGAGGTTTTGCCTGCATTTGGACGAGGCCCAGATGAAATAAAGGTGCTTTGAAGTATCAGTTTTTAAAAAAGGAAAAAAGGGAAAATGTTATCTCCAAAAACCCGAGGAGCCTCGTTGGCTCGTTAGCATGCCGTTTGGAGTCGGACCTCTTGGCCTGTAGCCTATTTTTTTTTTCCCCCTGCAGAAGTTTGGATGTTTTTCACGTCTGTTCTCTGTTTATTATTTTGTTAACGGGTTATGTGTTTATATTAGTTTGCATTCCTACTAATTAGCAGAGCCTTAGCGCCGACGCAGGAGAGACTGTTCTCCTGTTCTCGTCCCTCTTGTCTCCACCCGTCCAACCCTTCCCTCAAAGCCAAGCTGCCCTCGGGGGGGGGGGGCCTCAACGCTTCCTGCAGAATTTTTTTCATTTCAAAAGCCTTAACAGTGATATAGAAAAAAAAAACCTGCAATAAATGACTGCGACTGGTTGGCGTCCGTGCGAGATGAGTATCTCGGCGTGCGGCTGCGTTTTGTGGTCAGGCGACTTCCGGTGGACGCAGTGATTACGGCGGCGGTGGCGAGGGAAGAAGTTGGGTGATGTTGTGTCCAAGTCCACGCCAGGATGGATGGGCCCACATTGTTTGGGACTATTGCACGGCCTGCTCGCGTTGTCAGTATTTTATCGAAAAGCTTCACGAAACAGCGCTGGCAGGGACGCCATCTTTTCCTTTTTTATTTAAATGGACAAAAACGCGAGCGCCAGCAATGATGCAAGACACAATATACTAAATAACACGGGGGAGGAATGGGGGAGGAACGGGGGAGGAACGGGGAGGGAACGGGGGCGCAGGGTTGGGGCGGAACGGCCACACGTGCAGATCCGATAAGGAAGAGTGACGGCGTTTGTGAAAGAAGAAATTTGATTCGATAAGGAAGAGGAAGAGCGAGGGCCCCATACACAGGTAAGTGTTCAGAAAATTAGATAAGGGGGAAGAGTGGGAGCGGAGATGTGCAGGTGGGCGTTTAATATATATGTGATAAGACGCCAGAGGTGGGTGGGTGGGGGGGGGGGGTGTTGGAGCGACTCTGAACAGGTTTGTGTTGTGCGAAGGTGAATTACTGAGCCGGCAGTGAAGCTTTAACTGAGCGCATCAGATACCAGACTGTCAGGGTGTCACTGATCACAGCCTCGGCCATTTTTAAATGCCATTGTTTTCAATAATAAATGATTATAATGATAAAAAAAAACGGGGTAAAAATACATCAGCCAATATTCTGCTTTGGTTTTTTTACATTAACACAGAAGCATGTTGTAAAATATGACTGAAAAAATCAAATAATATTTTTGGGATATTTTTATTATCAAAGAGGTAAATTTGAGGAGAATTAAAAAAGTTAATGTAACTGATATTTAAAGATGCTATAATAAATAAATCTATATTAACAATGGATGAAATACCTATATAGAAAGTTAAAAAAAAAAAAAAAAAAGAAGTCACTCATAATTACAGCCTCGTGTCAGCTCACTGTTTTACGGTCGACAAACTTTTAGGTCTTAAATCCTGCTGTACACCGCCTGCCCACCTATAACCAGGCGGTGTGGGGGGGCATAGTGAATAGCGTAGTGCATAGCGTAGTGGAGCCGGACGTTCCTCCAGGTATTTGGCGTCGGAAACAGAACCAGGAGGATGTTGAGGATCACGTCTCGGCTCGAGTCTCGGCTCGAGTCTCGGATATATCCACTTGTCCAGAAACCTGACTCCAGGTGAACGCCACCTGTGAAACACCCCTAACGTGTCATATCAGCCGAGGAGACGTTAGCGCATGTATTACACCACGGAAATAAACTATAGAAGCAGATAACGCGCTTCATTTAACTGCAGCCGCCCGATGACGATGTGTGAGCGAGGCTCCATTGTACTCAAGACGACAGAGATTCAGCTCGTACAGCTCGTTCCCAATAATTCTTAATATATTTAATATAGGCCAAAGACCCCCCCCCCCTATTGTAGAGTCGCCTGGTCCGATCCTGCCGTATAATCTGCCTCCGAAGGCAATGAACTCATTAGCACCGGAGTCAGATCAGATTAGAGTCTCAATGTCCAGAGAACTAGAAACGCGTTTCCTGGGGCTTTTGCATCCTGGGAAAAATAATAAAATAAATAAATAAAACAAAACATTTTTTAAAAAAAGAACGATCAAATTCCGGCCCGGATCCTTGTTTCGACATGTCGGACGAGCGGATGCGCGGTAAATTATCAGTAGGGAACGACGCTCGACTAATGCATCGGCTGAAGCGGAGAAGAAACCAAACATGGAAAATATTGGAGCCGCTGTCTGGAAAAATAGTTTGATGTCACATTTGTCTGGTTCCGAAGGTCGTAAAGTTGCCGGCTGCTCTCTAGCAATCGGCAGCTCCACTCCACCATAGCTTAGTCTTAAGGGTCACGAGCCTAACGTGGTTATGTGAGGCTCCGCTGAGACCCCACCCAATGTCTCAGAACCGTCACGGGCTCCCAGGAGCCTCCTGACAGCCAGGCGCCGGTCCTGCGTGACTGCGCCCTCGCCATCGCCGGGCCGGCGAAACGAGTGAAATGAGCCGGCCGCCAAACGCCAGCCACTCAGGCTGCTGGGAAAACGGGGTTAAAAAGGAAATTAGGAACTTTCTGTGGAGAAAAAGTTAATGGAAAAATTTAATTTGTCCTAATTACCGGCCTCATTATTGGACAATATTGAATTAATAGGATTAAATTACCCATTCGGACGATGTAATGTTACCTGATTATGTTTCACGGTTTATTATTATCCATTTATTTGCATTAATTCGTTACAATACTTTGATTTTTTTTTTTTTTCTTTTTGGATCAGAGCAAAAAGGACCCAGCAAACCGGAACAAACAGGTGAGTTTTTAATTCCTGCACCACGACAAGGAAAAATCGCTTCTCCAACTATTTTGATCAGCGACTATCTTTATTTTTCTTACTTTACTCTGGATGTCGGTGGGACGACATGGGAGACACCTGTGACATGTTTCGTCGGCATCTGACAATTAAACGACGGAACCGTTCGGTAACAAACAATAGTAAGTTTAACTTTACGCTTCTAAAACCTGCAGAAGTGGGAAAAAAAATAAATAAGGATCCACAGTCGGTGCTTTATTACTCTGGCCTTCATTTTTCAGTGCTTACAGACAAAGTCTACGGCGCTAAAGAGATTACAACGGGGGACAGGTGTGTCTGACCCTGGCGTCCGATAATCCCGTTTTCTGAGAACTGCGCCAGGGACGGCGACATCGCTCTCACATTTTCCTCAGAGCATCCAATCCCTTAAAAAAAATCACATTTTCATACATTTAATTACGTCTTCCCCTCGACATCTGTCCCCGTGGCGCCGGTCCGTCTCCTCCCAAACGTTACCCGGCAACGGCTCTCGACCGGATACGCTTAAATATATAAAACCATTAAAAAAAAAAATACATGCACGACGGTAGAAAACTGCTGTTAGCGGTGGTGTGAAGGCGTTGAGGCGTTACTCAGCGCTGACCCTCGACACCGACATCGCCGAGACGACGATAAGTATGGATTCGTTTACGCTTCGAGCACAGAACTGGCCGATAAGATTAAATGGGGGGGGGTTGCTCTGTCGCCACAGTTAAAAACGAACTGTGGTTGTTCCGAACCTCGGCCTCGCCGTCCGAGGTTTTCCGCCACCGGTCCGTTAGTTCAATATCAAGCTCGTCAAACGGCCGCGATGGCGTCTGCTGGCCAGACGAGGCCCCGGGTCGCCAACGAGGTTCGGCCAGTCAGTGGGGTCTTCTTCTGTTTTTCGACGCGCCGCAAACCGGACGCCGCCGTCGGCGATATCACTTTTTTTTGTTTCTTTCGTCACACTCCAAGTTGGCGAAGCGACTTTTATGTTGCGTCTTAAAAGAAAAAAATAAAGTTACAGTCGGCTCGTCGCGTTTCCTCCGGCAAGTTGTTGCAAAGTTTTAACGGCCCTCGCTGCAAAAAAGAAAAAAGTGAAGAGATGAAAAAATGCTTGATCATCTGGTCTTTCATCCAGACTTTGAAACATTCCAGGGCTTCGTCTGAAGACCCGCAACTGCACTTCTGAACGGATCAGGAAGAGAATGAAAATCTCTCCGTCCTCGTATGTTCCTCTGTCTTAATTTGTTTCAAATATCTGCTCTTAACCGTGCTGCCTGAAAGATTTAAAGAAAAATAAAATAAGAGGAAGGAACGTGGTGCTGGTGGTGGTTGGGGGGGGGGTTACGAGATACGAGTTAGATTCTGGGTTCGTGGCGTTGACACAGATGACTGGGTGTAAACAAGAAAAATCCAAGACAGCGCTCCGGGCGGAGACGTGTCCCGTCGCCGCGTTTTCTCTTTCAAAATAAACCGTCTTTCTTCTTTGTTTCTGTTGTTCTTTTCTTTTTAATCAATAGCTAAAATCCTCCCCATGACTCAATGCCCCCCCCCCCACACACACACACACACACCAGCTACAGTCTGGAAAATACAACTGAAATTAAACTGACTCTCTAACTTTTTTTTTTTTATTCAATTTTTTTTTCTTCTGAACGGCAGATGCTGCACTGAAAAAGTGGCAAATATGGGATAATGGGCCCGGTTTTCAAACTTTAGCCACCAGAAGCTTCTGGTCATACAAGGCCAAGTAGAGTCACCGGCGGCGGCGGCAGGACCCCCCCCCCCACTTCCCTTGTTCAAATGAGCGAGTGCCTGAGTTGATGCTCATAAATCCAAATCTCCTTTTTTTCCCAAAAGTTGCATAGTGTCAGTTTAAAGTTACATTTTACATAATTATGGCTTTGAATTAAAGATGAAGGAAATGACAAGATATTAAAAGCACCATCTACGCTAAGAGTGTGTATGTATGCGTGTGTGTGTGTGGGGGGGGGGGGCAGTTATTCTCGGTTATGTGTGAGGAACATGAGAACCGACGCAAACAATATAGAACCTGCGGGAAACTAAACTACCAGCCGCCATTTCCTGTCGCTACGCACGTGATTTACTGCGGAGATGTCAAGGAGATGAAATCCGGTTCGTGCCCAATCAGACAAGGGCAATTTCCTTATGACGCCCCTTTTTCCTTTTAATTAGGGAGGGACTGCATCCGCCGGGGGGGGGGGGTCGTCTGCTCTCAAATCCAGATTTAAGACCTACGTGGTTTTCTATGGGCGGAGGAAAGTTCCAGCGGAGATTTTACAAAATCCCCTTATTGAGTCGTCTTCACGGTTTGACTGCAATGGACCAACAGACTGCCAGACCGCAAAGCTCGGCGGCGACAGGCAATGGCGCGAGCGTCGTCCGAGACCACGGAGGAGCGGGCGGGCGGGATTGAACAGGGGGCCGCACGGAAAAAGGGGAAGTCGAAGATCCAGTGCGAGCCTCTAAAAATATGACATTAACACTTATAAAGCCAAACGACAGAGACGTATTGAACACGCTCTCCGGTTCCTCCCCCCGGGCGTACATATGTTAAATTGTACTAAGTGCACAGGAGCTTTAACCCCATGAATTACTTCAGTGATGGGGGGGGAGTCGCTTAGCACACTAATGAATTACCCAAACGCAAAGAGCCTGTGATGGATTGCGGAAGGGAAATGAAGGTATTCGTTTTCCTTGTGCCGGAGTCACGTAGGGGGCCCCGCAGAACCATGGGAAGTACCGAGCGAAATGGAACGCACCCCGGGATCCTCCTCCGACGCAGGTCGCCGTTTTTCTTCAGCTCGTTAGGAGGCGCTTGATGGCGGCGAGGGGTTGTAATTTTTTCCCCACGGCCTCCCTCCGTGACCGCTGACGATTTTCTTTTCTTGCGTTTTCGGCGGCGCTAGCCACTCGGACGGTGCTGAAAACGGGGACTCAAGACCGAAGACGATCATACAAACAAGGCTTCGGTGTGATTGAGAGGTAAAACACATCCACCGTGACCTTAAGGTTCACTAATGACACTAAATAACAGTGTTTTTTCACTTCCTGAAAGCCTTCGCACTACGTGACATTTTCTACCACGGCTTCGACTAATGATTAGTTCCATTAATCTGTTGATCTGGATTTTTTGTTGTTTTTTTTTTTTGGACAGGTAATAAAATATGAATCCAACACAGGAGGCGCATTAAAAAAAACGGTGATAAACAGCTTGTTTTGCTCGACCGAAAGTCCAAAACCCGACGATATCAAATTCAGAATGATTGTGTAAAAAAGTAAAGAAAAGAAACTGTTCATGTGTAATAAGCAGGAGCCAGCAAACCAGAAATCCTCGTTTTTAAATTAATGACTTGATTAACTGACTGTCAGTAACTATGACGATCAATCCTCTGTTGACCTGATCATAACGACCGAGCCGGCGACATGGCGCCAGTGAGCCGCCTTCAGAACGTTCTGGGTTATTCCTCGGGCAGTTCGGGGTCTTTACCTCGGTGAAGGGCCGCACTCGAATGAGGGCCATGTCTGACTGGATGTGTGAAGGGCCACCGCACGTCCAACGCAGGTTCAACAAGCTTCCAGTCCGACTCCTCCACACTGACGGCTCCTTGTATTTATTTATTTTTTATCAGAAACGTTTGCTTACGTAAAAAAGAATCGCATACGCTGCTCCCCCCGGTGTTCGCGGGGGCCCCTGCCTGACGCCTCATTAGGATAATTTCCGCATTGATCCCCGCGAAGCGATCCGCGAACCTGAGCGATCCGCGAACCTGAGTGCTCGCTCCGTTGATGATCAACGAGCGACAAAGAGGAGGCGAGGAAGCGGGGGAGGCTTTTCAAAGCGACTGCAACAAAGAAGTTTGAGGCAGGCATGTCGGGGGGGGGGTCGGGTTACGCTGTGACGTTAATACGCTGCACTCATTTCCATGACCTATAAACAAAATATATCTTTATCTCAGACGTGTCCTATATTGTCAGTTTGTTCTCTCACCAGGATTAGAATGACTTGCATGTGGGACGGTGGACATGGATTTTAAAAATCAACTCTTAATTAACTAGCGAGAAGTGTCATTAATCGTCGTTAATATTTTTATATGAACAACGGATCAATTGACCCTGCTTTATATATCAAAGTTCGGGCCGGACACAAGTGTCCTGCTTCAGCAAGTCCTCCAACCTGGACGATCATACGGGTCATCGGTCCAATGACCGGCAGGAGCGTCTCCTTGAATCCAGAACGTGGATCTTCATCATCATGGCCACAATGAAACCAAACGCATGGTTAAGGCTGTGGAACGGTCATGGTTTGGCTCAGTTCGGCTCAGTTTAGCTACCAAAAGATTCTCGGTTAGGTTTTAGGGACCATGGTTTGGTTAGTGCCCCCTAAAGGCTGGCTGACGTTCTGACCAAGGTTAGGGTCGCGGGACGGTCATGGAAACAAGAAACAATGGTTGGTTTCAAGCGGGAAAAGAGCGGCGGACTCGCTGTGTCCTGTGTCGACCCAAACTTCCTGAGACGCACCTACAGATCGTAACAAGCTCCTCGCACAGACGACCTACAGCCCTGATTATTTTGCTTCCTCTCCAGGACAGTCCCCTTTTGTCTCATGTTGAGTGGATAAACAACTGAATGTGATATATCACTGTTTTTCAAGCACCCATGTGCCCTTTGCAGTTGCGAGTGACCACCTAGGGACCGAGTATCGCCGTCGCAGCCCGGCATCGATACCGAATCACCTTGTTTTCGCCTTTTTTTCGCTTATTTTTTGGGATCCGTTGCGACCGAACAACGAACCGCCAGACGAGGCACTTGTCCGATCTGTGCGAGGGACAGTCAGGCTGTGGTTTCGCTGCGGATCAAGTCGTCTCGCATTTCACGCGCCCGGCAGCGCACTGTGTACATTGCACATGACTCATTGCTGTAATTGGTTTGAGTGTTTCAGCAGTGCAGGGCAGCGACGTTTGCACCCCTGGGGAGGCCAGATGTTGCAGAGCTGTGGCATCTGAGGTGAACTAGTAGGTAGAAAATTTAAAGACCATGAGCTGGTCAATCAAATATGTATTTTTCACCAGCACAGGGAGGAGGGAGGTTAACTGAAGTATCCTTAAATGTCAGCATTCACATTAATGCGGCATCCATGTTTATTTTCACTCCTCCAAACGGCGCCTTCGCCCCGACACTCGACAGAAAGCCCCCCCCAGGCTGTAGCGGTTCATTAAAACCAGGAAGAGAAAAAATTCCTTTTTTTTTTGGAATGTTTTAATTCAAAGTGTTTCAGCCTCTACATCACTGGAGGGGAAACACCGCCAAAGGAGTTCACCGAACTCCTAGAAAGTCAAATTAACACTGAACTCAACCGTATAGAAAGAGCTAATTTTGGATACTATTTATGGCTGGCAAGTTTCCAGCAATTTTTAATGTAGTGTGTCGCAGTGAATCCAGGCCACGCTGAGTTAGGCTGCGGCGTAAACAGATACACCAGTTCCTCTGTTGTACTGGGCCCATTTGCTGCCCCCGGTGGTCGATGCACGTGTGCTGTTTAGACCCGTGAGAAAAGCGACCTTGGACTCTCATCCTGGGGCGATTGAAGATGTTAATCTGTCCCAAAGTTGAAGCGTTTATGAGTGGGAATAGATACAGATGGGCAGAATTTATCTTTGCCACCCGAGCCACTTCAGGTAAACACAGAAATTTGGACTTGAGTGACATGAATAGGTGGATGGCGACATCTCGATCTGTGGTTCCGGTCAGGCCATCGAATGTTGGGTTACAGCTCTGTCTGATGCACCTGAACGCAGCACGCCCTTTCCCACAGGCCCTCAGGCACTTTGCTGCGCTGCTGCAATCAAATCGCACATTGGACGGGGCCGTCGGCAAAATATGGCGATAAAACCACTATATTAAACAATTCAAATTGGAATAAAAATGAAGAGGATCTGCAGCTGAGTGAGGGGTTTTTGATAGACATCTCAAGAATCTGTATTTCTTGCGGATTTTACTACTAGAAGTCTGACCTGGGACCAGAAGCCGCACCGGCGTCTGCACGCAAGGACAACAGACGTCTCTGCCCTCGGTTCGGGACGGGACGGGTCCGGGACGGGGCGTGGCAGGGAACCAATTAAAATTTTCGGCCGAAACACCTGTTTCCCGCGGGAACCCCCCCACCCCCCCACCCCCCAAATCAAATGTTTGGGCTCAAGAGGGTCGGAGATGTGCTCCACATGCGGCAGGACAGACGACCAGCAGCCGGGGTGAAATATTATACGGCTGCCAAGCCGCGAGTAAGAACCATTAATGTGATTTGGGGATAATGGCGTTTGATTAATACGGCCCCAGGGGCTCTGACGTTGAATGACTCTGCTTGTCATCTCAGCTATAAGCAAGGCAGCCTCAGATATCTGCCATCAGTACACACCGGCGGGGGGGTTAAAAAAATAACAGTCGTCGCCGACATTTTAATCTATTTTTTCCCTAAAGGTGAGGCGATATGAAACCTAGGCCGAGTCTGAGAAGGAGATAGGCGATATTGCTCGCCCTGGGCCTGATTAAAGCCAGTATATTGAGAGTTGGTTTTAAGTGTCAGTCACGCAGGATCATTACACGTCGGCCGCGGGGAGCACGGATATCAAGTTATCTTCGGCTCCGTTCCTCAAGGTTTGAGAGCATCTGCAATCTTTCTCTATCAGCTCCCGCCAACACGGATGGTGGCGGCGGCGGCGGCGGCCCCCGTCGTGATGCCTTATCGCCGGCGCTTGAGGTGCATTAACGCTGTCTGCTCTCTCTCTCTCTCTCTCTCTCGGCGATCCACTGCCAGGTCACATCGGGGAAGCGCCGCCTGAATTACACGAGGCCGGTCAGCTGAAGTCGAGTAGCATCGGAGCTATCACGGCCGCTCACTTTCATCCCCTGTGTTTACTTTGAGTTGCAGCGGGGACACTTTGCAAAAAGGGTCGGGCCCAAGCGCGGGAATCCGGGGGGGGGGGTTCAATTCCCCGGGATAACGTAAAGCGGCGGCAGCAAAGCCGGGAGGACTAATAACAAAGGGGACAAACGAGGTAAGAGATGTATTGTCGGCGAGACAATCTCCAAATACTTAGGGGGCCCAGGAGTTTTCACACCTACGAAATCCCTCATTTTGTCACTTGCTCTGGGAAACTCTCCTGCCATGGACCAAACCAATGTCAGGGCCGTAAAAAATAGTACACCGCCATAGTCAACTTGGCGAGCACGGCGTACAGGAAACAGTTTGGGAGGAGGTGCAATCAGGAGCTGGGCGCAGGCCCATAGGCCAAACCTTCTATAAAGGAAACGGCAAAAGAAAAGCTTCACGGTGGACCGGCTAGTTCCTGAACGTCTAAATAAGACACGGTTATGGCCTGTAACCAAGGACCTGACGCGCAACGTTGTTTCGTATTAGACCCCAAGATCATATCCGCTCAAAGGCAATGAAAGAAAAATCTGGCCTCAGACAGATTCTTTTCACCGAACTGCACCGACGACGGATTAACCCCCCGACGTCATCCCGCCTGGTCCCGGAGCAGACCACCGACGAACGGCCGCTCGGTTCCGTATCCGCGCCGCCAGACGCGTCCGCCTCCTGAGAACCGACCGTTCATTGTTTGATGCCCTCGGGGTTGATATGGAGAAGAGGGCCAGACGCTTGATCTTTTACAGCCCCCCCCCCCCCCGGATAATTTGAATGACTGATCTTGTCGGCACCATTTTTTTAATAGAAATTTGTGATAAGGTGTTGTGTTGTTAAAGGCCTTATCTACAAACTGAATTTTACCTGCAGAGAAAAAATAGAACAATTTAACAACGATACATTTGACAAGAAACAGATCTTGTGCTTTTCCGGCCGTGACAGTCCTGCGTCGGGTCGGGGGGGTTCGGGTGGGGGGGCTCATGGACTGGCTCTAGAGCCTTCCTGATGTAAGGTGTCATTTAAAGGGGCACATCGATGCAATATAAGGTGTAAAAGTACGATAAAGAGCAAGTTCAAGACTTTGCTTAAAGGTCTAATGCCTATTTTCTACTTGTTAACTGTATTTGCTGCCAAGACATTCTGGCAATCGGCGATCGGAGTCGCTTGTAAAGATCTATTCAGTCAGTCCCAAAAAAAACATGAGTAAGAAAAATCATGGATCGATAACCTTTACTGGAAGCTCTTCGCCAGACCGTCGACGGCGTCCGGGGTCGACGCAGAGCCCCGGGAGCTGCTCTCGCCCGAACCCTCACCACTAAGAAAATCAAGGACGTAACCAATCTGGCAAAGCTTCTCAAGGGTGTAACAGCTTCTATGTCTTATATATTTTTCAAAGTGCAACTGGAGGGGTCACTGAGGAGTAAAGAGAAGCCCGTTAAAAAAAACAGCCGCTGAGAAAAACGCCGGCGTTTTCCATCGACTTTTTCACGGCTGCACCGGGCGAACGCACCAGTGACGCGATCTGGGTTCACAACCAATTCACGCTCCATTCAGGGGACAACTGTTACTCCTGCACTAAATCTGGTTTACAGGCTCCGGTTTGTTTTGTTGTACCGGCTCCCGATTGGAAACGTGAGTCCTTCCTCACTTAGAATGAGATGTTTAAGGTTCTGAAGAAAAAAAAAATCCAGCCATGTGGAAAGATTTGGCCTGTAACAGCCTTTGGATTCAGTCTTTGAATCTGAATTTACGTGACTCGACCCGAAAATTGCCTGAAACTTTTGGATCGTAAAAATCCGCATCTTAAATTTGAGAAAATTTGAGGAGATGATGATAATAAAATGAATAAAATAACATGAAAAAATAACTTCAAAACTTCTTTGAAAAATTCCTGTAGTACTTTGTCCAATAGGAGATCATTAAATTGAAACTGCTATCTGATCCCAAGTTTTTCACTTGATTGTCAAGGTCAAATGTGTCGGGTCCTCGCTGACCCCCCCACCAACACACACACACACACACACACACACACACACAAACCTCGCAGCCGCCGCAGCCGCCGCATCCCCCGCGGCCTGTGACAGTCACTTCCTTCCTCAACCTGTGAGCGTTTGCGCCGGCGACCCCGGAGAAAGCTCCGTCCTTAGCAGCCTCTTTGTGTTCGGCTCTACTTTTGTGGCTTCCACCTGATTATCTTTGCTCTGGAGTTTAGTTTCACTCCCGCGTTGCGGTTCGTCCCCTCAGATATCCGCTCTATTCTGATGTTTACCGATCGCTATCGGCGGCGCCAGAGCCGTATTAAGCCGCCGCTGCTAATACGAGCCCAACCTTTCCTGCTTTTCGCCGCTTCCATGCTGAGAGCTTCCCGGGTCGCAACGAAATGCAGCGTATTTATCAGAGACTCACCAGTGGCTCGAGTAAACAACTCTAACCCACCGGGCTGTGTGGTCGGAAAACAAGCGGCGGCCGCTCGCGGCGCGGTCCAGCATGGCGACACCCCCGCAACTGGGGGGGGGGGGGGGCATGATTGGTTGTAACCTGTCCCAGTTCCAAGAGTTTCCAAGAAGGGACCGCAGTGTTTTTTGTGCCCGTTCATCAACGTGCTCCTCGTCCTGGAACGGATAAAACATGGAACTTGGAACATGCGCTCGCCTCTTGGGAAGACACGGGAAACGGCGAATCAACAGCTTCCACCCCCTACCATGTGATTTATTAGGGGGTGGGGCCAAGTCACGCGATGGCTGAAAGCGCCAACAAAAGCTTCCAGACAGATCCCGACGCAGCTGTGACTCCTAACAAGCCCGAAAACGCTTCGGTTTGTCTGATTTCCAGGGCAAACACAGCCGACGGGAAGAGCTGTCACTCCCAGCCCCGGAATCTGGCGATGACAAGGACACGAAACCGCCGTCAGTCCTGGACCGTTCCAGCGTCCCGACGGTGAGGCCCCGCTGGATTACACCATCTCTTCATCTCCATCAATCTCTCCCCAGGTCGGCCTCTGCCGGGACACTAAGGGCGAGGCGATAAAATCCCCACGCGCCGTCTGGAGCCCTCGAAGGACAGGACAGGTGCCCCCCCCCCATCGTCGGCACTCAGACCTGCAGCCACGCCGGCAGAGGGCGGGGCTGGGGGGGGGCGACGGCGAGGAGCCCGGAGGGCGAGGATTAGGGACACGGAGGCGAGAAAGGGAAACCCGGGGAACAGGTTGGCGTCGGGATCCGGCGTGAGGTGCCGGCCGTATTGATTACCCCGGAGGCCCCGGAGGCAGCTTTAAGTGCAGCGAGTAAATAAACAGAGGAAACACTCCGGAAACTGTCTAGACGGGTGATTTACCCTCAGACAAGCGTTGGGGAACATAGAGCTGTATTTTTTTTGGGGGGGGGGGCAAACCAACAGTAGCCTGCAGCAACACCGGACACGACTGAGGTGTAGCGGTGTTAAGAGCCGCCGCGATTTTCCCGTTAACGGTTAACGTGGCGTTTTTGTTAAAGCCCTTAAACTAAAGGTGAGAACGCTTCTATTACATCGCTTCGGTGAAACGAGGCAAAAGCTGCGTCACCAAACCCATACTTACGCAAGTGCATACATATAGACGACGCCGCCGCCGCCGCCGCCGCCACCGCCGCCGCCACCGCCGCCGCCACCTATCACTGAGATCAAGATTTCAGCGTCTCAAACTCCTCGCTGCTGGCACATTGCTACATGGCTCGGCTCATTAGCACCATCGGCTCTTAATCAGTGAAACAGCTGTAAGTCCTCAGCCCCCCCGCCCCCCCTGCCCCCCCCATTTTATTAGATTACCTCGGTCAGTCCGGGGGAGGAAACGCTGGCGTTTACCATTGTGCATTATTTATATAAAACGGGCCGAGGCCCCGCTCATCGGAAAAAAACCCATCGCCACCCAAACCGAACCCGGGACCCGTCGTCGAACCCTGCCGGACCCCCGACGACCCCGTCGAACCCCCGGACCCCGTCGAAGCCGTCGAACCCATCGGACCCAATGGACCAGTCGAACCCGTCGGACCCATCAAAGCCGTCGAACCCATCAAACCCGTCGGACCCGTCGAAGCCGTCGAACCCATCGGACCCAATGGACCCGTCGAACCCGTCGGACCCGTCGAAGCCGTCGAACCCATCGGACCCAATGGACCCGTCGAACCCGTCAGACCCATCGGACCCGTCAGACCAAATGGACCCGTCGGACCTGTCGGACCCGTCGGACCCATCGAAGCCGTCGGACCCGACAGACCTGACGAACCAGTCGGACCCATTGGACCCGTCAGACCCATCGGACCCGTCGGACCCGTTGGACCCAGTCGGACCCGTTGGACCCATCGAACCCGTCAGACCCATCGGACCCATCGGACCCGTCGGACCCATTGGACCCGTCAGACCCGTCAAACCCGTCGGACCCATCGAACCCGTCGGACCCGTCGGACCCGTCGGACCCGTCGGACCCGTCGGACCCTTCGAACCTGTCGAACCCACCGTTTCCCTTCTCCTCCGCGAATAAAAAAAAAAAAACAACTCAGAAATCTGAGCGGTTCCTGAGTTAAAGGTTTATTACGGCCTTTTTTCCTCGTGACCTTGGGGCAGTCTGACACTTAGTCTTTGCCATTTGAATCCATAAAGCTCTTGATGTTCTTGGGAGGCGGAAATTAATCTTTTTTTTCCCTTTTTCCCAGGACAGCGCTCTTCATTAGTAATTAGGCCTACAATTAACCTACTTAGCATGACTGCGAATGACTCATACCGCTAAAAAAAGACGCACCTTTATCGCCACAAGAGCCGGAGTCCTTTCTCTGATTTAGAGTACACTTAAATACAGTGCACCCGGGAGCTTCCAGCTAAACCAGCGTAGTTAACGATTCATTATTCCAATGTGACTTTCCACATTTGGAAGGAAAACCGGAGAAGAAAAATAAAATAAAAATCACGGGGAAAAGAAAATGAAAAAACCGAGCCATGCAAATCAAAACCCATCTTAAATTAACATCGTCTTGAATAGCTTATCTGTATGTGAGTGCACGACCACAGAGTGATGCTACGTTGTAGATGTGAGACAGAGAGACAGTAAGAGGGAGATGGGGGGGCTGCAGGGTAATGGGGGGGGGGGGCTCTGCCAGGACATCAGCTAAAACATATGCGAAGGCATCTGTTCTATTCCAGACTTCATTAGATGATTGTGGGGTTGTAGTTTTAAGAAATGTTGTTGTAAAGATAAAACCCTATTTGAGGGATAAATATTAATTATTATTATTCTGTCCTCTTTTTCCTCCAAAAACAAATAAATATTTATTTATTTTTTAGTTGAGCACGTTTGTTTCGGTTATTCTCCCGCTAGTTCGGGGAGATACTTCTCCGCACGGATTCCTTCCCCTTCTCCACCTCCCCTGGATTTTCCCATCGGGATTACGATCAATTTGGGAGCGCTCAGCAAAGGAGCGCACCGAGTTACGGCGGCGAGCGCAGGTGATCGGCTTACTGCGCCAGGTGATGCGTCAGATTAGTCAAAAAACCACGGTGGGGGGAAAACGCGCCGCTCGGCTGGCACGAATCCGAAATATCAAAGATCGGTCAAACATCCACAGTCAAATCTGTGCAAAAAAAATAACATTTTAAAAAGATTTTTTTTCTCCTTTCACTGATATGACAGATGAGTCACATCAATATATGCGAGTCTTCGGATTCTAGACTCCGGTGGCGTATTACTGATCCCATCGCGTTGCCGGGCGCCGCCCTCAAGCAAACTACTGTCAATTGTGATGCACTTTGTAGCCTGGGCTCTTACAACAAACCCCCCCCCCCCCCCAACACACACACACACACACACACACACACACACACACACACACACACACACACACACACACACACACACACACACACACACACACACACACAGACCTGTGTCAGCTGCCAAAACTCACACTGATGCCTCATTCAATATAGTAAATGGGGCAGAGAAGAACTACGGCTAAACACGTAGCGACTCTCAAATTAATTTGCTCAACCTTGAAGCCTCGACGCTCTGAGCCAGGAAGGAAGAAAGAAAGAAAGAAAGAAAGAAAGAAAGGAAGAAAGAAAGAGAAAGAAAAAGCCAATGAGATTGTCATGTTTTATTTGGAGTCGTATCGAAAAAATACTGCAACACGCTGTTATACCTCCGTCATGGACAGATGGACTCGAAATCTGCTTTGTTTTTTTTTTTTTTCCGGGACAGTTTATGTCTACTTCTTGCTGTGAGTGTGTGTGTGTGTTGAGGTCTCTGGCACAGATTCAACCTTTTGACTTTATACAGTACTTTATCGCGCCCCCCCCCCCCCCGCGCCCTCCGACCCCCCCACCACCACCACCGAGTTCACCCATGCGCGCGTCCGACCACATGGCTCAGCCTGACCTGCTTCATTGTTGCATTTAAACCCCATTTAAGATGCTAAAGCGATTACAATGTTCCAGACGAGGCAGTCTACCTTATGTGGATTGATGGGACACTCAACCGACTTGGCTCCGCCCGGGGGCGCGTGCATTATTTTTCAAGGAGCGATGCCTCTATTGGTTCAGGCTGTCGTCCGTGAACGATGCCGCGGCGCAGATGGGGCGGGGGGGGGGGCGGCGGAGAATCCGCGGCCCGACTCCTGAAAGCTGTGCCGCTCTCCCCTCGATTATGTAAAGAGCATATGGGCAGCGGCGTGTCAGGACTTAGATCCCATGACGGGATTCAGGAGGTAATTCGGGGGTCGGGTCTATTTTCAGAGTGAGCGAACAATGTTACACACAAGCTGCTGAATCTGTGCAAACTCTGACGCACGTATCCCAGGAAAGAAAAAAAAACACGTGCTGCACGGGAAATCACACACACACACACACACACACACACACACATATATATATATATGTATAAATATAAACGTGCTTTTTCTGGTAACATCGTCCGCAGTTTATAATGAGAAAAAACTGGTAGCAGGGGTGAAACAGTATCTTCTGTGTCAATATTTTGAGATAAATAAAAACATGATCTCGAAGAGCAAGGAAATGGATCACAATATGGACGCGGCTTGACATCGGACGCATCAGTGTAAAGTGACAGCCCCTAAACGGGGCATCAGAGGGCGGGGCGGCGCGGGGCGGCGTGATGGCAGCATGGAGCGGCCGGATGCCGGCGCCGGGGCGGCGCGATGGCAGCATGGAGCGGCCGGATGCCGGCGCGGGGCGGCGATGGCAGCGTGGGGCGGCCGGATGCTGGCGTGATGGCGGCGTGATAGCGGCATGATGGCGGCGTGGGGCGGCCTGATGCCGGGCGGCCTGATGGCGGCGCGGGGCGGCATGATGCCATCGAGAACCTTTTTTTTTTGTTCCTTTTTCCATTTCCGTTTCTCGTTTCCTTTCTAAGTCAGACCGTCCGCGCTCCTGCTTGCCGCGGGATAAAGATCCGTCCCGTCGAGCACGGCGGCCTGAGATCGAAGCGCGCGCCATATGAGGCGTATCTACAACGCCTTGCGACGGCTAAAGTTGGGGGGGGGGGTTGTTTCTAATCCGGGGAGGTTTTATGCCACAGATAACCGGCGGGCGAGTTCGCCGACTGATACGGTGGCGGTGGGGGGGGCTTCCTGAGATGAGAGGCGATGACTCAGAGTTCAGACTGACTGATTTTTTGAACAGTACCAGGAACTGCCTACCCCCCCCCGACCTTCCCCTTCCTCTCCCTGTCGCCGAAACGTTCCCGGGGGTCACACGGCTCCACACAACTGTCACTTTTGTTCTCGAGTCGAAGTGTTTCTTTAAAATTTAAATGCCCCTTTTTTTTTCCTTGTTTTGCTTTGTTGTGTTTTTTTGCACGAAGGTAGAATAAACTATGAAGCTGCTTTTTTAAATGCATCGCACCGACTGTGAGCCCCCGTGTCGCGGATCATTCTTGAACCATGACCCGACGGGTCAGCGCGGCGATGAGCCTCCACGGCCGAGTAAACAGAGGAAACCCGCCGGCGAATCCTGTCACTTCCTGCCTGCGACGCCGTTTCCCGAGCCGGGTTCGCCCGTTGTCTCGCCCAACAGATTGACCGTAGGTTTTTCCGAATCCCGTCGGTTTGCACCGTACGAACATCCGGATAAACTGAGGATCCGACACCGAGGCCGCGGTTTCTCTAGCCGAGCTACAGGTCGAGCTGGAGGCCGACTTCCGGAGCTGATACTCGCCTTTTTGGTTTTTGAACATCCACCGCCGCCTCCACCCGTTTTATACAGTCACTAGACGCCTGGCTGAGCGTGGATGAGAAGGGGCGACGAAGGACGAAGGGAAAGAAAGATGGAAGAGCGACGGGGGGGGCATGAAAAATGGATCCCTCCCTTTGTGAGCGGTTCTCTCGAACGTGCTCCACACTCGGCGATGGATGATGCATTTCTGCGACTTCTCTCAACATCTGTCGGCGGTGAAGAAGGGAACGGCGCCGGCGGATGTCGTCCCGACGCTTCTCCCGACCGACCCGACCGTATCCCGGCCCGGCGCCGCGGCCACGGCCCGACACGGCCCGACGCCAACGGACCATATAATTTTATCACAATGATTTTGTACTTTTTTGTTCCTGGCTTGTACCGACGGTGTCTTTGCCGGAAGGTCAGCGCCTCAGGGAACCGAAAAGGAGAGGTTTTCTTCTTTTCTTTTTAAAGTCTCCCCCCAAAAAAGATACACAACTCAAACAGCTGTTTTCACTGGATCATGACTCCATCAGCACCCACGGTCATGCTATAGATATATATAGATATATATAGATAAACTTAGCGTGAGAACATGAGCGGTTGCTCCGACCTGGAATATTCTCGCCAACATCAAAGCTTTCGCACGTTTTTTTTTTCCCTTCGAAACGCCACATGAGATAAAGAGGTTTATTTAAAAAAAGAGAGAGAGAAACAAACAACACAAAGAAATAAATTGGGGGTTTGAGTTCTGTTGCTTTAATGACTCAAGGTAGCGTTGGACGTTACGGGAGAACGAGATCTAGGAATACGACTTTAAAAAAGGAAACGAGGATGCCGCGGTTGCCTGAACGCTCCCGTGTGGCCGAACCGTGTTTGGTACCAGGTTTGCTTTTGTTTTGTTTTGTTTTTGTTTTGGTTTGTTTTTTTTAATCGTTATTTCCTTTATTTTGACTGCGTCTATGGTAGCGCCACATTTTGCCAGCAACAAAAACCTCTACCGCTCTAATGTTTTTACATTATGTTTGTCTCAAGTGTTTCCTTTCACTCTTCCTTTTTAAAGACATTTGTTGACTGTTCTCATTGAACATCTAAGGAGTCGAGGATTCGCGAGGAGCCTGAAGGACTTTCGGGAAAAAGGCCACGAGGAGGGCGTCCAGGAACACCGGACTCGGCTCGGCCTGTGACGGAGGACGGCGGAGAGGCGGCGCGGCGGAAAGGTGGAGGCCGGGTGTAGTTTAATGGGTGTATCAAGGAAAAGAAAAGGAAGAGGTGCTTTTTTTCCCCCCCTTTCTTTTTCCGCTGTGAAAACATTGTGCGGGCGAGAGCTGCTGCTAAAGCAAACACGACCTTCCCTTCACTTCCCGTAGAAGCGGTCGGCCCCTCGGCCCCTCGGCCCTTCAGTCCCCCGGCCCCTCAGGACCCTTGTCTCTCATCGTCCCTAAAGCTGAGGCAGACGAACAGTGCTGCAGCAAATTTAATAAGCGCTGCTGCTCTGCTCCTCCATAATGATTAGCTTGTCTCCAGTTGTTTCACTGCAAACAGAACGATGCCCCCCCACATTCATCCACTGCAGGACCAGCTACCGGTCGGAAAAAACACTCGGGCGGTTAAATACTCTGACAAACGACAGGAAGCATTTAGGCCCATTCGACACCCATAACGTAACGGTAATAAAACGCTGGCTGTAATTCTGTAGTTGTCGTGTCTCCAGAGAAACATTAAAGGGTTTATGATATAATACCACAAGATACATTCATATTATATGACACACGTATTTAATATTCATCAATAGAATATATAAGATATTAAGAAATTTGACCATTTCCTTCCAATGTTCGAGAGACTCCATCTTAATAACTGGAATAAGTGAAAGGAAAAAATACACAGGAGGTTTAAACGAAAAAGGCTTTTTATAGAAACCGAAGTCACAAAAAAAGGAGGGAGCTGCTCGACAACTCTGCTGGAGGAAAAGCTGCAAAAACAAAAACAAACACCACAAACCTTTTTGTTCCGTTCTTTTGTTCCTGCGCGGTCCCGGCCCGACGGGCGCGTCCGTCCCGTCGTCCGTCCGGACAAGAACAACGCTGCAGGAACATAAAAGCTTCCACAGAAACTTTTTTCCTTTTGCGTTTCTGCACAAATCGGGACTTTGGCGGCGCTGGCGCGCCGTCCGTCCCTGTCCGTCCGTGTGCCCACACGTGTGGTCCACGTGTCCGTCCACATGTCCGTCCACGTGTCCGACCCCGTGTCCGACCCGTGACCGTCCACGTGTCCAGGTTTTCCAGCTGACTTTAAAAAAAAAAAAAGCCACTATCTGGGAAGCCCTGGGGGTCGCGTCAGGGTTCACGTACCGGACTATCCCTCGACCGGGACCGGCGGCGGTCCAGGTTTATCCCGTCTGAACACCGCCCCCCCCCCCAACCCCGGTTTCCCCGCAGGGCCTGGGATCAAACTTTCCCAAAGTCAGGCATCTCGCAAACTTGGGAGACGCGCGGACGAGCGATAAGTTATCAGCACCTGCCGCGTTAATTTCCCCCGTGTGCCCTCCCTGACCTCCTCTCGGATCTGAATTTTCCGACTTCCCGGCGCCTCCCGTGAAGTTTTTTCACACATAATTGCGAACGTCCTCATGACTGCAGCCTCGACCCTAATCCCAATTAGATTTTTTTTTTTTAAATAGGATGTGATTGACTAAGTAATTTCTTCACTGATTATTTCAGACGGTGTTTTAAGGGGAGGATGGAGTCGTCCGGTTTTTATTTTAGCGGGATGACGTTCGTTCTGTTTTCAGATTTTGCAGCCTGGGATCGCTCAGCGTCTCGCTGTCAAGCTCTGACTCGTCAGAGCATCTGAGCTGCCCCCCCACACACACCTTCACTCTTATCACATGTGCTTCAGCTTCACGCTCAAATCTCGCCTGGTGACTCGCCGGGTGGGGACCACGGCGCCTCGACGGGCTGAGGCCACGGCGACCCCGCGGCCTCGTTTGACCGTCCCGTCATCTCTGTTTTTTTTCCCGCCACGAGACCGGGGCGTCCTACTGGAAGCGGCGTTTCCTTCCCCAACAGGCTTCGCCGACGGATGTTGATCGCACCTGGATCCGAGGGGCCGCTTCATCGCGTCTTAACGGCCTGTCGACGGCGCCGGGAGATAAGGCATCGTGATGGATGTCGCTCGTCGGGCTACGCGTTTTCAAAAAACTCGCAAGACCTCTCCGGAAAAAAGAGCGACGGCTCGTATTTCTGATGCCCGTCCTCGTGCTCCTGGCTCCGCTCGGAGAGGGAGGGAGTCTCGACCTGCTTGAGTCAACGCAACAACGAACGCGAACGTCTCCCTGTGTCGTCACAATATAGACACTGAAGCCTTTTCTCTCTTTTTTAAAAAGTGCCGCCACGAACCTTCTAGCTTCGAACGACCCTGATCAAATCCTAAATCACATAAATGTGGAGAATTATGCAGCAGAAATGTTTTTGTTTTGGGTTTTTTTTGCTTCCCTAAACGCACCACAACATTTAACCACTATTAGAGCGAAGACGCCTTTAAAGTACCGACGGACGTTCCGCATCCTCCGTCTGCGTTTCCCTCCCTCGGAGCTTTTCTGTCCCATCGCATCTGTTGCCGCGGACAGGCCGCGGGAATCGGGGAAGACAGGTCCTTTGAAGATGAGAAATTTAAGTTAGCGGAGGCGCTAATGGGGCCCGGTGGTCATGTGCCGGCGCCCCGAGTGGCTTTGATCCCCCCCCTCTGAATCCAGCCGGCCCCCGTCAGGGCGCTGACAGGCCTCATTTCCCGGTCGGGGTGAAAGAGGAGGTGATAATGCTGAGGGGCGGAAAAAAAAAAGGATCACACAAGGTGATTATTTGTGCTCAAGCTCAAAGTGTGTGTGTGTGTGTGTGTGTGTGTGTGTGTGTGTGTGTGTGTGTGTGTGTGTGTGTGTGTGTTTTTGGGGGGGGGCTCCGGTTGCGTTCCACGGTTCTCGCCGGGCGCAAACGGAAACGCACCCGACGTTTCCTTGCCCGCGTGTTGCCGTAGCAACCTACGACACGCTTGCGTGGCCGTCTCCGCCGTCTCCGCCGTCCATCATCTCACTGAATTGCCACGGTGGCGAGAAACCTACGGCGATTTTTATACATCTACATCGCGTGTATTCGATCAAACATAATGTGATTTTCTGTACCTGACTTGACGACTCAAAACGATGAAAAAAAGTTTCAAATCCATTTTCGTTTTGAGCAAAACCTAAACTCTTAATTGCACAGAACTCGTGTTAGAGACGACATAGGAATAAAAATTTTAAAATATCCCCTAAAAATTAAACACAGAGAACAGAAGAAAAAGCCTCCCTGCTTCAGGACCACTGGAACTAACTCGTAGCTCCAACATGATCTAAAATGGATGAAATATTAAAGTATTTATAAACTTTTAGTAAAACATCTGTTAATTAAGTGTTCTCATTCAGGGGAAAAAAATAAATAATTAAAATATTATCTGCTAAGGTGACGGTGCAGCTGAAAATGAAATTAAAAAGAGATAATATGGCGATAAAAGTACTTCATGCCATTTTTTTTTTTTTTTTACGAAGCAGAGGAAGAACAAGCGTTAGCTGGATCCTGCAGCCGTTACGAACCCAGCGGTCTCCACGTGGGCGGCGTATGGGCGTTGATGTTAAGGAGGATGTTTCCATCGTCTCCTCCGATGGGGGCAGCGGATGGATCCCTTCCCGATCACATTCGAGGCGGATCCCGCCGCGTGGAATACCGAAGGAGACACGGCTCGGCGTGCGTGCTTTGATGGGCCTGCGTGTCGCTAAGAGGGACTCCAAGGCGTCGCGGTTAAACCCCCCCCCGCGAGGATCCCAACGGGCTGAGCGCGTCCTTGAAGACTATAACACCGTCGGCTCCGCGGCGTTTTGTTTTTTCTACGTTTTATTGATGTCGAGTGCTTCGAGTGACAGCGTCGCACATACGTGTTGTACTGTAGGACCCTCGACTGGGGAGAACGACAGATGGAGCGATGTTCAATTGTTACCCAGAGGCTTTATAAATGTCTGTTTCATGCGTTTTCCACCGTTTCATGTTAACACTCTTATTTAAAGACTTTGCAATACAAAACCTCCCGGGACCACATAAATGATTTCGGATCACTTGAAACCATTTCGAGAAAAATGGTGATTTGAAGTGGACAGTTAACCTTGTAAAAAAATGACTTTACCACATTCTTCCTTGAATATGTCCCTTCTTAAAAAAATGAGCAATAAATGGCTAAAAAATGGCTGAAAAATGGCGTCGAAAGGAGACGTTACACAACAAGAAGGCAAGTGGCGATAGAGACAATATTGTTTTTATAGTTTTTGAAACCCAACAACTCCTCGCTAGTCCTTCATGTGCTCAGGAAAAATATGGAGGAAACTGAAAATCTACAATGATGGCTGGGTGATCTGAGATCGTTGGCGTCAAAACGCTCAAACGTCCACGAAGCTCCGTGGCTTTGTTCGCCTTTTGTTCCCCGTGCGACAGTAACTCCGACCTTTTCCCCGTCCCGCCACAGGGTCAGGACTTCCTGCGGTCTGCACGCTAGCGCGTCCCGCACATGTCGCGCCTTGTGACGCCAAATAAAGTCAATGTGTTCACTCTGAAGCGTCCGGGGCGTTTTGGCCAAGAGCAACTGGTGCATCACTTATGCATTCGACTCGAGCTTTATTTGCGGAGGGAGCTTCGCCCAAGGTCCTTCACAGACACGTCAGAGTTGCTACCCCGTTTGGTCCCGTTAATGAATCCTCATATTAATCAATCAATAGGCAAATTAACCGTGAAAATAAAGACTGATGAGCATCCGAACGGCTCAATTACATCGCCGGCCTCTGCGATATTTTAAATGTCCGCGACAGCCCATCCAGTTTCCTTCCCAGGGCGTGTACCTGCAGCGCGGCATTTTTTTGGGCGCCGCCGCAGATGTCATTGAGCCGCGACCTCCCCTCGCTCTCTCTCTGTTTTTCGCCGGCTGCCCGACGCTCCTCTAACTGACACGTACTTTCGACAGGGATTTGGCGGCATTAAAAAATAAATAAAAATAAGTGCTTGTGTGTGGTTATTGGATACCGGTTGATGTGCGGCGTGACACGGGCCTCGCCGCCGTCTCCGTCCTTAGGTTTTTTTCCATTTTTTTCTCCGGCTACCGCGTG
Organism: Istiophorus platypterus; assembly: GCA_016859345.1. Lineage (NCBI taxonomy): Eukaryota > Metazoa > Chordata > Actinopteri > Istiophoriformes > Istiophoridae > Istiophorus > Istiophorus platypterus. Next base: position 22,163,342 of record CM029129.1, read on the forward strand.
AGGACGCCTCCTCGATTGGAAGGCCGCCCTGAGAGAATCACTTCGCATAACAGCTTGACGGGCCTCGGACGGAAGGGACTGTCAGACGGCGAGATCTCGGCGGGCAAACTGACAACACAACTAGATATTAAGAGGGAAAAAAAATAATAAAAGAACACATAAGCTTTTTTTTTTCCCCTCGTGAAAGGGCAACTCTTACTGATGGATTATGGCTTTAGATTGACGAGGATTACAGACGGCAGGATATTTGATGGAAGTTTCGAGTGGTTCTTACGAGCGGAGCTGAAGGTCGCGCTGCTCGAATCGGGCGAGACCGCGGAGCCTCGTCCGGGATTAAACGTGCATGGATGAGTGAAGTCACCGTAGCGGAGGTGAAAGTTCAACTTACTCACTGATTCAAATACTCTTTAAGGTCTCCCAGGACTTGCTTACTGTAATATTCAGGATGAAACGACTATTCGAGAGATGCATATCGTCTGACAGGGGAAGCCACGGATACGTTTAGTGTTTTTTTCTGTGATTATATTAAGAAATATCCCTTTTTTTTTTTTTCGGCCGATGGGCGGGTTCCTGGCTCGTCTGTTCTTTTAGCACAAAATTAGGTTCCGGCGCATCGGCCGAGTTCCAACATCCGTTTTGTTGTCGTCGTCGTCGTTTTTTAAATCAAACGACGAGCGATCCAGTCAAATAACGAGGATCGACGCCTCCACCGCGGTTCGGTTAGTGAGGCTCAGTTTCAGGGAGAAAAAATATCACGAGGAGGTGAATCCTAATGTCTCCGGAGCGACGGGTTGGTGGGAAAAAACAAAACCCGCAGCACGTTTGGCAGAGTCGCGAGATCTGTGACGAACAGGTGTGATACCAGGCAGAAACCGTCCCCGAGGCTTCTGAACGCTGCCTTCCTTCCTCTTTTCTGCATTTGATAACCGCGCTCCATGTTTCCCGCCGTCTGTCTGGGAATGTTTGACACCTCCAGGATGCTCATCTTGGAGCCACTTAAAAAAAACCGTAACGCCTCCTAAGACGCCACCGCCGCCGTCCCAGCGACCGGCGAAGGCCCGACAGGCCACAAGCTGCTGTTTGAAAACACGGCTTCGCACGGAAAACGGAAAAGTTACGCAAGAACGCCCCCCCCACCACCACGGAGTCACCTCCGGGGGGCTCCCAACAATGGGAGATGACTCAATACTGCTGCACAGATACAGTCCGACGTCAGCGGCTTAACATGTGAAAAGAACATTACAGTGCTTTTCTCTCTCAGTGACCCAAGGCGAAAAACTTTCTCCAAGTACGATGCTGCTTTCAACGGACCAGCAGGACGACGGGGGGGGTTGAGATCTAAATACTAAATTATCTTGACAGGCCTTCAAAGAGGAATCAAAAGAGTCATTATAATGCTGAACAAAAGAGGGTGGAGGTTAAAAACCTTCATTATGTTCGCGCCTTTCTTCTCCCGTTATCAGGTCACATGTACATAAATGACTCCAACAGAGGAAAAACATGTCGTCCCGTCCGGGAGCGAACGTTTCAGACGGGCGGCGGCGGAGAGGACCAGCGGGGCTCGTCCTTGGAGGACCCCCCCTCCCAACCCAACGCTACCCCCCCCCAGGCCGAGCCACCGGGAGAAAAAACAGATTAAAGCCAACAAGGTCGGCGGCGACGGGACTGTATACGTTTCAGGAAGAAGCGGCGGATTTCGCGTGAGTTATTATTGACGGTGTCGGAGAGAGGAAGATGAGCCGGTTGCTGGTTAAAGGTCAGAATTCTTTTTTTCCTTGATATTCTGCAGGCGGATTGGCTCCGGAGCTTTTTTTTTTTTTTTCGTTTGCGATGCTTTTGTTATCGCTTCGCCTCGTCGGAGATATAAGGGGGGGGGGTCTCACTGGACGACCCCGCCGGGTAATAAACGCAGCGGCGCACGATTCCTTGTATGATGAATGTCGTCATGAATCTCAACGGCAGAGAAAAAACAAGAAACACCAGTAAAAAAAAACAAAAAACAAGAAGAAACATTTTAATGAGGTTGTAATTCGTACCCTGCCGATCGTTCCGAAGATTCAGGTGAGCCGCAGGAGCCGCCGAAGTCGGATTGCGGCGAGCGGCGGGATCCCGTGGGCCCCCCCCGCCCCCCCGGCGCGGCGGCCCCATTGTTAGCATGTATAATTCAGCCAGCTGCAGCCAAAACAAGGGAAACTCTCACAGATTTTTATTTTATTTTTAACTCTGAATTTCGTCTCGGAGCGGCCGTCCACTGGAGCGCCCCGGCCCCCGTCTCGGAGGGGAAGGTGGGGGGGTCACCGCCGCCGCCGCACTCTGGGGGCGAGATGAAGGATGCGCTGAAGGTCAGAGCAGTATCAGCGGAGGGAAGGGCTACAATAATGACGGCATTAACATGCAGCCGGGGAGCCGCGTGCTCTTTAAAGAGATCCAGGGAGGAAGGAATACAATGGCCTCTTCATCCCGCGCTCTGCCGTCACGCCTCGGAGCGCGGAGCAGCACATGCAGAAAGTAAACCCCTGCCCCGGGACCCCGCCCGCTCGCGGCCACGCACATTAATGCGTATGTGGTTAACGCTGGAGGAATCTCCGTTGCTCTCTTCTTTAACCATCTCTGTTTCTCAGAATCTCTAACATTTCCACTGGGGTGCAGCTCCGTTGTTCCGGCACTTTGATTTATCATTTGTTTACTTTATTGTTATTATTTTCTGCCTCTGTTACCTTTTTGACTAAATAAACCCGCCGTGCTTCCTCTCCACCCCCTGGGAAAAAAGGAAAAAGGCGGGAGCCCCAGAATCTGGCCATCGAGCGAAGGAGGGAAAAGATCGGACAGAATTCGCGAATCGTTCAACGGCGTCAGGACGAGACGCTTTGTAGACTCGGGACTCGTGAGTCTGCTTTTATTCATTTGACTCATCTCGCTAATTACTTGTTTACCTAGTTCTCATTGGAACGATCCTCTCGCCATTTCGCTCCCTTCCCCCGTGCCGCCGCTACACCGCGAGTTTTCCCCACTGTGGGATTAATGAGGGATTATCTTTACTTTATCGTACGACATCATCACCACGGCTCATCTCACCGCTCTTCAAATTACGGTTCAATAAAAAAAAAGAAAGAAAAATCATGTGGGAGAGAAAAAGAGAAAAGAAAAAAACCTCTGGGGCAAAAATCAAGAGACTTTTTATTCCTATTTTTTTTCAGGGAAAAAAACTCCCATTATCATCACCGTGGCCGAAGACACTCGGAACGTGATCCGACGAAGATGCCAGGACAAGGACCGTCACCCCCCCCCCCGGAAGAAGCTGACGGAGCCGCCGCGGACGCGGCGTCATTGGCATTCACCCGGAGTCACGCCTGCCGTCCGCCGGACGAATATTAAGTCCGGTCTCTCTCCGCTTTCTCGGTTTTTGTCTCCAAAAACCTCCTGATAAACGTATCTGCATTTCACACCCAGCGTCTCATTTATACCCAGTGAGTGTCCGCTCTAAACAAACTGCCCCCCCCCGAAGTTACTTGCGATGCTGCGGCGTTTCCACCATTGCAACGTGCGACTGCAGGATTTTCCTGTTACCTTCACGCTGAATGCAACCGTTAGTCTGTTCTCCGTGACGACTTTGCCCTGAGGACTCGTTTCCTCGTGTCGTTTTCCTGCCTCGTGCAAAACCTCGTGGATGTTTTGGGGTTTTTTTTTTGGTTTTATTTCATTATTTTCATTTTCACTAAACCGCCCGAGCATCGACTCGCCTCATCATCAACGCCGGCGGTTCTTCGTAGTGCTCTGCATGCGGATTTGCACAAAACGCGATTCCCGATAATTCGGGTCCGGCAGCAGACGAGGTCGTCCTCAGCGGACATCGGTCGTGGCCCTGTTTCCGAATTCAGGGGCGTCGAGTTCACGGTTAGAAGGAAGTCAATGGCACTGGATGTGAAGGGATATATCATTGGTTTGCCCCCGTTCACGGTCCTTGTTTAAAGGAATGGCGCCTTATGGATCGAATCCATTTGGTTTTATTGTGCGTCCCATATTCCAGAAAAGAAAGAAAGAGGAATTCTAGAGAAGAAAAAGAGGAATTCGAGATTATTACTGGAATGTGGAAAGCTACTTCCTGAGTTTTCACTTGTCCATTTCAGAGTTTTCCGTGCTCGAATTGGAAGAAGACGAGGCTGCTTGTTATTTCTGCAAGCTGCACACACACACACACACACACACACAAACGCTCACACACACACAAACAAAAAAAACAAAACCAGAAAAAGGCCGATGTGCGTGCGTGAGGGTTTTCGGGTTTTTCGGCTGTAACACAAAGAGCCTGGAGTTTTGCGAGACGCGAGACTCTTCTTTCGGTTACAGAGGAGGTAAAGGCTCCGGGTTACGTTTGTCACAGATGTCACTGCAGATCACTGCAGCCGGGACGAAAAAAAAAAAACACATCATCTGGGTGGGAATTTTACACCTTAGGTCAGTTTTTTGCGACAAAGGAGACTGAAGAGCTGAATCGCTGCTTTTCTTTTTAAAAAAGAGAAACTCACACAAACAAACAAACAAAACTGTGTACAATTTAGCTAAGCTCTACCAAGCGGCCGGGAACCGACGGGGACCGACGGGGACCGATGGGACCCAACGGGGACCCGACGTTTCACGGAGTCTAAAGCTTCAGTTATTGTTTTGCCTGGTGCGTGAATCCGGCGTCTCTCGACTCCCTGGTCCGGCGACGGACGACTTCCCCCGAAAAAAAACGAACAAAACAGAAAACTACACCAAGCTACTTGAGGCTCAACTGCTGAGGGAGCGTTGCCAGAGAACACAGCTGTTCACAGAGCTGCATCCACAGTTTCAACCTGCGTGACCCCCCCCCCCAAAAAAAAATTAGAAAAACAACAGAGGAGAAAAAGGCTCTGCAGGGCAGGTGAAATGGAAAAACCCGGCCTCAACTGCTGCCGGTGTGTAGTTACTGTGTGTATAGATAAATACAGGGCGCACACACACACACAGCCAATTACTTCTGTGTTTCTGACGCCATCGTTGCCTTTTCTACTGTAACGGAAACAAAAGCGTCGCTGGTCCCGTGTTTTATCGGAGACGAACCGGGTCAACGCCCGAGAGGTTTCATTTCCACGTCACGTCACATTTCAGTACTAGGTGATAAAAATGAAATAAGTGGCACTTTAAGAAAACACTCAGCGTCACACACTGGCTGGACCCCCCCCCCCGTGAACCTTGATTGTTCCTTTAGCAGAAAGATGTATTTTTTGTTCTAACAGTTCTAATGAAGCCGCCGTTCATTGTCTTCCAGATGTGCATAGAAGCAGCTTCAACAGCTGGTTCCGATTCAGCTCTCGTCGGGTGTCGGTCGCTTCGGTCCAGCTCCCATCGCCGACGCGTTCGCCTCATTCCCGTCCATCGGCCGCCCCGTGTCGGGTTTCCGCGGTAACGGGGGGGTTAGATGAGACATGTCTCCGTCCGTCCCTCTCGTGACGATTCAGGTTTTTACTCTATGAGTTAAGATCTAATACATCATGGTCACAGTTCTCGTTTTCAAAGGTTACATTCAATCTAGTTTAAGTTTTTTCTTTCCGGCGTGAAAAAAATCAAAAACAAAAAAACAGGTTTATTATTCATCACAGTTTTCCGTCTTTTTTGTTTTGTTTTGTTTTGTTTTGTTTTTACACAACATTAAAACTTGTTAACACGTCCCCCGTAAACAGCCTCAGCCTATTAAGAGATAAAATCGTCCTTCGCCGTCGGGCTTTCGGCTCGGTCTGTTCATCCCCAGGGGTCAGAAAAGAAACAATGCAAAAATAAAACACTTAATGCAGCAATAGATTTGTTTGTTTGTTTGTTTTCATATAACCCACGCAGCGTTGTGTCTGTGTGGAAAACCGAAAATATATTTTGAAAGTAGTAGCGCAACAGCGAGCTCCTCTGACCGAGGCTCCGCCCACCAACCCCCCCCCGGCTTTGTTCATTATAGGTGAATCGCGGAGGAAAAAAAAACAAACAAGAAGAAAACCATCCTGGTTTTGAAGGTGAAGCGGAGATGTATTTTCCGATCGATCGCTTCGGTTATTCAGGCAAACGCATTTGGATCCTCCTCATTAGAGGCTGTAATACAGCACTATTTAAACATTTTTGCTATTTGCTGCTTTCGCGTCATGAAGGCTCAGGTATTTAAACTCAGGTATTTATGATGTATCAACACTTATGTCGTCCCAGAAAACAAATTATTACATTGGCATTAAACGTCTGCTTGGACTGTTGAAAATACATCGTACGGAGAATTACTCATAAATCCCTGATTTATTTTTCCAACCCTTTACGACCTTTATCTACGGAATAAAAGTGGTTCGGCATCCGAGAAGTTTCAGTTCGTGAGATCGAGTCAAGTTTTTTTTTTAATTTGTCGGCGATGGGAGTCACGTCGGTAAAAAGGGGGAAGATTCAAGGCGGAGCCTGCGGGTTGTCGACAGCGGAGGGAGAGAAATCAAAACCAATCTCAGATATGATGATGATGATTACGATGATGATGAGGAGGAGGAGGATGATGCGTTGATGCCAAGAGCAATACCATATGTCAGGGCTGGAGCTTCTCCCGTAATCCTCAATCACAGCGTTTTATCCTCCCTCAGAGTTATTAAACAAAACATAAAGACACGGGGCTGGTCCAGACTTAAGTGGACATCGCCGCCGCCGCGTCAGCAGGAAGCGCCGACGCGGCGGCGGCGATGTCCAATTTTCACCGGCCGATTTTGGTGCGGCGCAGACAGAGACTCCATCAATCAACGTCAATCAGCAACAATCAAAACCCCTTCGATTCCCCATAATCTGTGCAATAAAAAATACTGAAAAATAAAAATAAAAAAGCTCAGGCTGCAAACTTACAATTACGCTCGCTGTCATCTAACCGGCTGATTATTCTCTCAATTAATGGACGAACATCTTAATTTGTGAAAACGGTAAAATTTGTCTGAGTTGCAGTTTTCCCAGAGCTGAAAGCGATGCCTTCACTGTTGTTCGTCGGGGAAAAAACCCTCAAAATCCCCAAAAATTCACAAGACGCCAAAAGGCATTAAGAGGAGCAGAAAATCCTTAGTTTTATAAAAATAAAATTTCGAGAAGCTGGAAGCAGCACATATTTGGCACCTCTCCTTGGAAGATGACCAAAACAATTAGCTGATATCAAAATAGCTGCCGATTTTATTTTATTTGGGTTTTTTTGAACGGGCTAATAATTCCAGCCTGTTCCGACGGCGGAGCGAGGTGTTAGCACATCTGTGTATCCCAGGGTTCGCGAAGTGAACAGCAGCAGGCGGGAAGGAGATAGAAGAGCGGCGGGTTGCTGAGTCAGGGAGCGCGCATGCTCAGCGAGATCCCGCCCGAACACACCTTAATGGAGCCTCACCGGGGCCCCGGCTGTGAGAAACGGGTCCCACGGCGGCAAAGGCCGGCGCCCACGTCCGCCGTCACCTCCCGTCGGATATCGGAAATGCTTTGTTGCATCAAGGATGCTACGGGGGAGCATGCTTATTAAGTTGCATATATGTAACCTAGTTACCTTCTCAATTTTCACGGCGCCGTGTCCACCGGTTTAAATACATGCTGCAAGTTTCCCCCTCAGATTATCTTTTCGCAGAAGTTGTGTGTTTTATGCATCTGGCAGGAATCCTGCACAGACAGAAAGAAAAAATAAACAATAACAACGACAACAAGTGATGCCAGCGGAGCAGCAGAATGAGGGGGAGGTGCACAAGAGCTCAATAAAGAAACAGGCCGCCGCCAGCGCCACCGCCATGTCATTATAAGGTAGCCCCCACCCCCCCCCCCACCCCTGTTTACGCCCAGGCTAAAAATCAAGCAATTTCCAATCACCGATAAGTGCCACAGTCGGCACGGGAAGAAAACCTATTAAGGAAAAGATGTTCAGGCTTTAACGGAACGGCAATTACCTCCCTCTACCCCTGAATGTCTCCTGACGCTAATGAGCTCCAAGCAGGGCCAATCGGGGGGGGGGGGTCTCCTGCTCGGGTCTGGAATAAAAAAAAAACTGGCCTGTGCTTGGGGAATAACGACTGCTGCAGAAAAAGCTACGGACAAAGAGCGGCGGCACGGCGAAACCCGGTGTGAGTCCACGTGAAAAAATGCCGCTGCCATGAACATCCAGTTGATCCCGCATAGGTGTTGGGTTTCGATTACCCCCCAGCTTGGAGAACTCAGGAAGGGCCCCACGCGCCAAGCGGCCGAATCCGTCCGCATCCTTCCACATCTAGCAACTGTAAAATTACTTCTGGGCTTTGTGGTCTCATCTGCACACTTAAGCCATAGTGCCGCTACAGCAGCTTAATCTTGATTCAGTCGATCTCCCTGACTTCCCCCTTCAGCCGTCCTCCCGCCGAGAAGGGGGGGGGCCCGGGGCCCCGGCGCTTCCCAGGAGATGTGTGAAGCTGGGAAGGGAGACAGGCTGCTGGCGTACAATTCTCGGACACGCGGGAACCAGACCGGGCGAAGGGGGACCCGCGCCGCGCTACCCGACTTGGGCAGACAACGGGGGGGGCGCCGCAGGTGTCGATGGTGGCCCCGTTGACGGCCCAGTTGACGGCCCCCTTGACGTCCATACAGCGTCGGGCGGGAGCCCCGAAGCCTCTGGCGTCAGGGCCGCGGATGAATGAGCGTCCAAAAATCAAAAATTAATCTTTGGACGCTCACTCTCAACTAAAATTAATTACTACACAACCGACCAACCGACTCTCAACGGACCTCTCCGACTACTGACCCTAGACGAGAGGGTGATCGCGCCGAGATGCTGGCGGAGAACCGGCTACGTCACCGTCGGCTCTCCTTTCCCTGTCGCGTCGCACATCAAAACATACCAGCGCCCTCCGACGACAGCGCCACGACGCGGCGACGCACGACGTTTTTTCACTCCTCTTTTTCTCTTCTCTCTTTTTTTTTTTTTTTTTTTTTTTTAGAGAGAGAGATCGAGATAAGATAAAATGCTGCTGCCCTGGGGAACACACAACTACATGAAACAGCAGCCTGTCATCCCCTCCCCCCCGCCAGATGTGGCCTTTGTTTGAGGTCCCCCCCCCCCCCCCCCCCACACACACACACACACGGTGCCCAGGACGATGCTGACATTCAGCCGCTCACACACACACACACACACAGCGACGTAGAACCCTCTCTCTTGCTTGAGGTCAGTTTGCTTTCGGGGTCGTTCCTGTGTTTTATTGTTCCATAAAGACGACCTTAGGTCACAGAGTCAATAAACAGGATTCAGTCGGAGAACATCTGGGGAAACCCACACGTTTGGCACCAGAGCTACATCCAGCTGCCACTCGAATTGTCAGCGCAAGTTTACATACGAGGCATCAGGATCTCATCTGACGGCTCTCGTTTCCATTGTCAATCCACACCCCCCCCTCCCATGTCACACACACCAAAGAGAAATGACTGGTACTCACCTGCTTCGTGGGTTCGGCGGCGGAGGACGTCGGCATGAGAGAGGGGAGAAAAAAAGAAACAGGACAAGGAGTCAGTGTCGGTGTAGACTCAAAGAGCGAGGTGGTCACGTGTTAGGGTTAAACAGTAAAGATCTCAGGGTATCCTCCGTTAGCAAACAGCACATTAGATTCAACATTCAGGAAAAAATCAAAGGATTTCAGTGGCATATGTGCGGTTTTAGTTTAGGGTGTAATGACTCCACACAAATCAAGGGCAGGATCCCTGAGGACCGAGCTCCCGCGTTGTTGAAAACATCGTCTATCTGCACGACGCTTCGAGATTCCCGTTGCCACCATCGCTCTTATGGCCGCTTTATTTTCAGGGCGTCCGTCGGCGGCAATGATTTATCGAGCCCGAGCTGGTGCGACAGGGTATCGATGAAAGCGGACGGGAGCATCTCTCAGCGCTCGTTTGATTTGGTAACGGCATCAAGAGTGTTATTTAGGCTCATCCCTCGGCCTCAGGTGAGGTTCGATATAATCGTCGGGGTTAATGACGCGGGCTTTCTGCCGGTCCTCAACAACCCCCCCCCCAAAAAAAAAGGATAAAAAATAAATGGAGCATAAGCCGTCGGGATGTGTCACACAAGGACCATTTTCTGTAAAAGTCAACTGAGATTCTTTTACTTTTTTTTTTTTTTTTAAGGCGAGAACAACACCTCACTGGTTCCCGTTTCTAAAATCTCAGTTCTAAAGCATCGGATCAAATGAAATCGGGCAGCTACCGTAATCCGGCAGAGCTTTACGGTCAAATAGATCAAGAAAAACCTCAGTCCATAATTTAATATCTTCTATTTGGTTGAACACAATGTGCTTTTTTTTTTTTTTTAAATCCCGAGAAAAGAACATTGTACCCATCCTGGATCGTGGAGAAGAAAATGCGAGATCACTGCTGAGCACGATGCCGTCCACTAAGTAAACGCCATAGAATCTGATTAATGCAGCGACCAAACGGGAGCTGATTCTGTGTTAGCTCTCGCGCGCCTAAAAAGGTCAGCGGCGGGAGGAGGGGGAGGCGTCGGCATCACGGCGGTGGTGGGGTGGGCCGGCGCAAAGTTCAGGCTTACCTGGATTCGCTGGGGGGGGGGGTCTCCGTGCCCTGTATCGACAAAAGGTCGAGGTAACTAACGGATTGGTGGGAAAAGGTTACCCCTGTCCGAAGAACACACCTCGCGGCATTTACATAGCTGCTGTCACGCATAACAACTGGCTCTCAAAGAACAGGATGCAAAGCACTTGCGGCTCCGAGCACGGGTGGGCTGAGGGTCCGCTCCACCGACACGTACGGCGAGCGGGTCGCTCGCTTGGCCAGATTACACAGAACGCTCCTCGCACATCATTCAGCAGACGGCAGCCGCACAGCGTCCCTCTTTAATACTAACTATGCGAGATAGCTGGTGTTTTCTGCTGCAGAATGCATTAATATTTGTTGCTCGTGGTCAGATTTAACTTTAAAAAATGATGCTGCAGCAAAGCTGCTAGAGAGAGACGTCTACAATAAAGGGGGGGGGGGGGGTGAGACACTGGAGAAAATACATCAGGCTTTTAGAAGCTGAGGCTCTGTGTCGATGGCATTAAACGCCCCCCCCCAGCCTCCATCCCTTTAGAGAGCATGGACAGGAGTCAACCACAGCCCCCCCCCCTTTTTTTTTTTTGATGCCTTCAGGTGCTGCCTCCGTTACCGTTCTGAATCGACGTGACTCGAGAATATTCGGTGAAGTTCACGACCGAGCGCCGCTATTCAGGAGCTGCCTGTTCTTCAGAGAGCGAGAACCGTTCCAGGGTTATACAAGCTTTTCTGTCTCTCAGATAAATAGACCTAGAGGTATTCAGCCGGACCCCCCCCCCCCCCGCTAAATGAAGAGGAGACATTTTATTTGTTTGGCTCATGGAAGATAATAGTTTTATTTTCTATGAATATAAAACATGATTGCTTTGTGGGCATAAATCAAATGATGCATTCGAAAGACCGAACGTTCACGGGAATGTTCAGCCTTATTGTGAGAGGACGAGAACGATGCGATGAGTATTTATCTTTTTTTTTTTTTCTTTTTTTTTAATGCTAGCTGGACGTACAGGTTATTACTTAGATTTATCTCCTGAGTCATTTATTACATCATTACAATACGTGATGCAGAAACCATGCTCTGCATAGCGAGCTGCTTAAATGGTCGGCGGATGATTTGCAGGTACACGGGTAAAGGCTAAAACGGAGCAGCCGGCCGCGGAGCCGGGGTGTTAGCGGTGCGCCTCGCTTCCTGCTGCGCGTCCTGACGGGGCAACGCACGTACCGATAACCGTCCTCGCACTTCCACCGCCGTCCGTGTTGATCTGTAGCAGTAATAGTACTAACGATGTACACGGGTGGGAGATTTAAAAAAAACAAAACCAAAAAAAACGTAATAAAGACAATTTTATCTCTCGCAATCGTCCCTCTGTTCGCTGGGATTGTCAGCACCAGGTGGCACCTTTTATTATTATTATCATCGAGGAATATATTGTGCCAAGTCATGTTAACTGTAAGTACCAGAGGTAAAACTGTTCAAATGGGCTATTGTCATTTTGAGGGGCTATTCATGTATCAGTGTCTTTGCATATTTGATCCCCTTTAATTCTACGCATCAATATACTTTAATGAACGGTTCAACCTACGTAAACCTTTGGAAAATAGCAAAATGTAGAGCGCGGGCAACTTGCAGCAAATGGGCTACAATAAAAATGACTGGTGTGGCCCTTGATTTAATTGCGGCTCAACGGCAAAGGCAGTCGATACATTATGTAATGTCCTTTTGCAAAAGGCTCCACTGTCACGCTTGCAGAGAGTAACTAGCGGGATTAGAGAGATTCGAATATTAAAGCTACGTCATTCAGCAGCACTGCCGGCAGCTCCCAGTGCAGAAAAGCACAAGTGTGCCTGAGGGCTACCTCAGCCTGGGCCTGAAGACTACACATTCCTGCTAGGAAGTCTGTTACCAACCGAAGGCGCGGAGATCGAAAATAATAATAATAGTAATACGGATTTTTTTTTTTTTTTAAATGGAGGAGTTTGCCAGGTTCAGAGGGTCCAACAAATATGCGCCATGGGTTGCACTGTTGGAAATGTAGGAAGCAGTTTTTGGAGAGCCCCCCCCCCAGTGCGTTCCAGTGCAGCGCCGCTGAAGCCCGTCGGACATCGCTACTGTTTTTTTCTTCTTTTAACCGTCCCTGACCGTGTCGCCACGGGAGTTGTGGCCCTCCAGGGACCGAGTTCTCTCATCCACTTACAGACAACCAAACGCCAGGGGCCCGACCGTGGACAGGTGCACCGCGGAGTCCCGATCCAATTTCCCCGACTGCCCGGAGGCCCTGTGTCCTCTGGGACCTGCGTCTGAAGTAGATCCAACAAAGCGTCACACTGCCCCAATGATTTTGGATAACGCCCCCCCCCCCGAGGAGGAGATGAGGGATCTGTAATCACCTGCAGCTAAGGTACACCAGACCCCCCCGACTCCCGTCTATCATCCTCAGTAACCTGCATTCTCTGAACAACGATGCTGTTGAGGTCTGGGCCTCTGCAAGGCGCCGTCCTCAGTCCCGTGAAGCGCCTTCGCCACATTTCGACGGCTGCTGGCCTCGGTCGACAATGGCCGACTCTTCTCTTTGACACAAAACGGATTTTCTCGTGCCCGTGTAGAAATGAAAACCCATGGATGTGTAAATATTGGCACCGCCAGTTCGCAGCGCCATCACGTCTGATGACCTGGGAGCTTTGGATGCTGTGTCCCCCCCTTGGCAGAACATGTATGTAATCTAAAGCAGAAACATGATGATACATCGTTGTACTTTGGACGGTTAATTGACAGTGCATCTGTCAATGTGTCAAAAACCAGGCAACGAAGGAGACTATCCTTAAATCCTCCTGTCTCAAGCTCTGATTAAAATGTTGTCTATTTAATTCTGGCTTTCATTGAGCCGGAGGAGAGGGAAGTCGGGCTGTAGCCCCCTGGGAGTTAGGAAAAGCTTAAAGCCGGCTTTGATTGGACTGATTGGGAAACCTTTCATAATGCTTCCCTCGATGAGACCACCACTGCAACTACTGGTTATCCTAATTTTCCGCATGCAGCTGGTTATCTCCAGCACAGAGATAATGATCTGCCCACACAGCGAATTGTCGTACACGGACTATATCAAGAATGGCATCCACACCGGGGAAAACCGCCTTTAAAAGGAAAGATTTGTCAAACATCACCTTTTCAGTTCCTCCGCGAACACGGTCCAAGCACAGGAGACGCCGTCGTCAGACCCCAAGGGTCTCGTCTCCGAACACCCTCGTCAAAACCCTTAAAAAACATCTAAATCCCAGAGCTCTTTCACTCGCGTTGGAAACGATACCGCCCGACTGGCTCCCTCCTAAACTGCTTCGGTTACAGCTCAATTCAAGCCGGCACGACTCCTCTAGATGAAGGAAACGCTTCCCCTCTCCGGTTGCAACCAGCGCCGGAAGCGCCTGGAGGGCTGTGTCGGCTCACCTCTGCCGTCGAGATCCACGCACTGCTAATTACACCGGGAAAGTATAAATAACGCTGGTGATTTTCCCACCGGGGGGGGGGGGGGGTAATAGTGACTGGCCCATCGAACAGAGTGACAGGAGCGCCCTTGTAATTAATGCAGAAGGGACGGAAGAAATCACCTCACCCTTCCTCCTGGTCGCCAGCTGCCTCCAGTGACAATTCGCAGTGTGGAAACTAAAAGTGTCCCCGTATCAATGGGCTATTAGATGCCACGCCGTCCATTGCTCGTCCTATAGAATTGATTCATACTCTTTTTTAAGACGACGCAGCACATTGACTTTATTTCAATTTTCTGGAGCCGGGAGTCAGATTGTTCCTTTTTTTTTTAACAGAGTCCCCCGATATAGATGACACGAGTCAGTTCCTTAACCGAGGTCAGATTCTGTTGCTAATTAACATCTATATGCAGAGGATATGATGTTTTACGTACGACTATGATTGTTATGATGCCTTTTGTACAATTGTCATGATGTGTTCCATGTGCGTAAGTGCGTAACTGTAAATTTAATCTGTGTTCGACGTCCGAGAAAGAACCGACCTCGCACACGAAATGAATTTCATCCTAAGTCGGCGACGGGGCTGTATCGCACCTCGGTGCTGTGTCCTATTGCAGACCGATCCATGCGAGGGGCTAAAGTTAGGACGCCTCGACTCCCGCCGCATCATTTCCGACTCGACTCTTCATCCCATCTGCCCCTTGTGAGAAACCCAACGCCGTGGAGGTGTGACAGTAAATTGTTCCACTATTTTCCCCCGGCCTAAACCCTGCAGTCAGGTCAGGGTGAACCGCACCTTGACCCGTTACCTGCTCAGGTCAAGGTGAACCGCATGCGTCAGCTTGTATTCACAGGAAGAAAAAAAATCTGTCTGCTTTGCTTTTTAACCCCCTGTCACTGCTGTGATGAAGGCCCTTTCTATTTCGTGCTAAATTTTTCAATTTTGTTGATCAGCACCAGAATGTAATTAGGACAGTCCTCAATGTTATTGAAAATCTTTTCTAATTTAGCTGTAACACTGTTACATTAATTACTTGTTGGGCTGCAACTAAACAATTATTTTTTATCACAAATTTAATTTAATGTAAACGTCCGTGCACAAAGGGAGCATCTACCAACATCTCGTTTTGACGCAATTAAATCCATTGATTGTTGCAGCTCTAGCTGCATTACTGCAGGAATGAGCCCCCAGGTATAATCCACGATGTGCATACCCACACAAAGGTCTAGGACACAGCGCTAGTGATGTCGGAATCACGCAATATGGCAACTACAAAGGCAGATGCTCAATATGGGCAAGAAATTATAATTAGACTAAAACATTCCCCGGTTGTCTCAGCGCCATAAACAACCCATTCTCTTGTTCTCTCTCCCGTCAAACAACAGAGGGGCCACGGCCATTACTGGAAAAGGAAACCGCCGCCAAATTTGTTGCCCTGTCTGAAGAGGGCCATCACTCAGTGCGAGGGCGGTTTCGGAAGCGAGCAGCGGGAAGACGTGGACCCGAAGGCGGCCCGATAAAAACGAGCAAAGCGAGCAGGAGAGCGGAATGGGTTTAGGGAGGAGTTTATCCTTTAATATACGCGACGTCTCCGGCCGTAACTGAGGAGGGAGACTCGCGGCAAGTGTGAATCTGAAACTTTAATAAGCCATCGGCCAGATTTACTGCTCCGCGACCGACACTGCGGGCCC
Organism: Istiophorus platypterus; assembly: GCA_016859345.1. Lineage (NCBI taxonomy): Eukaryota > Metazoa > Chordata > Actinopteri > Istiophoriformes > Istiophoridae > Istiophorus > Istiophorus platypterus. The sequence goes on from CM029129.1 coordinate 22,179,074, forward strand.
TTAAGATAAACCCCGCAATTGTTATCGCGGTGAGGAGCCGGGATGCGCGGAGAGCTCACTGTACGTTTGCGGAATCGGTCCGGTTTTTAATGAGGGTAAAAGGACACAGCTCTCATCTTTTTTTCATGGCAGCGTGTGTGTGTGTGTGTGTAAGTGTGTGTATTCGTGCGCATCAGTCAAGTTCTCGGAAAAAAAGAAAAAAACTTAAAAAGGAAAAAAAAACTGGCGATAAACAAGGCCTATCTGGAGGAGGAGGCCTTGCAGCCGTGAGCCAGCCTAAATCAGGGACTGTTGCATGGCAGATAACTAGGGCTGCTGGCGCTAGGCGGGGTTGGGGGGTTGGGGGGTTGGGGGTGGGGGTTGTTTTTAGCTGCAGACTCGGGGTAGAATCTGCGACGTGGGAGAGGGACTCCGCCGCCGCCGCCGCCGCCTTCTCCAGTGTCCATCGAGGCCCCTTCATTAGCCCCCCTGCGTCTTGCCCCCCCCCTCAGCGTGTGGGGGTGAGGCTCTCTGAATAGCAATAACCCGGCGTGGCATCAATCCGTCTTCTGCTTCATTAAGGGGGCTGCAGCATTATTGCCGGGCTGTAATGATTCCACAGATCTCCGTCCCATAGGCTGAGCTTCTTAGGCTTTCGGAGATATCATAAAAGAGAACACGAGATGTGCCGGAAATATATGTGAATTATTAACAATTTCTTTTTTTTTTTAGTCCCTGGAGATAGTTTGTGTGCGTGTGCGCATGCGTGTGCATGTGCGTGTGTGTGTGTGCGTGTGCGTGCACGTATGCATGCACGCCTGCCCACTGCTTTATACTTCACACAGGTTGATTCAAAATTTATGTTGCCGGCCTCCTTTGGCACTGGGGAGAGTTATTGCAAAGAGAAAAAAAAAAGTCAAATGAAAGGCAGCAGTAAAAAGTAATGCAGTTCAGATGTATGGCCGCCGCTTCCCGTTCGCATCTCGGGACGGAAACGCAAGAGACGCTGCTTTGTGCGTGGACTAATCCCGTCGACAGAAGGAAGGGGAACGAGAGGAGGAGATAGGGCCGAGGGCCGAGGGCCGAGGGCCGAAGGCCGAGGGCCGAGGGCCCCGTGCACAACCACCATGGAAGGTTAATGCTCTCCAAACCTTTTTATGTTAAGTCACGGTAACGGACAAGTTCCTACACAGGAAGCGCTGAGCTCAGAATATTCCCAGAAGAGGAAATTAAAAATTCGGATAGTTTTTTCCTTCTCCCATTTGATTCCCACCACATAAAGACGCTTAAGCGCGCCATGTATGTCACTGTTAAATATTCAAATGTGTTTATCATAAATAAAATACACTGGCATACTCGCTGTAAACATGGTTAGATCATGGCTGAGATGATTAGCAGACTACATTTCCTTGTAGATTTATTTACACCCGTAACCGTGGATCCGCGCCTCTCGACTTCAAGGCTTTTCCTTTGTGCTTCGTTAAAATACATATGTAAGACTGTTTAAAGCAATTGCTCCATGCAGTTGCCATTATTGATAAGTCTACGATAAGCAGTGCAAACGCAGCAAGTTGCACGGCTCTACTTTACATGATCTTTATTGCTTTGCCGTTTATCTAAGAAAAAAATAAATATGGTATAAAGTCATTTTCCCACATTAGGAAAATGACTCTCGCCACTTGTTGACAGCACATTCTCTCCATCCATTCCGTCCATTATACCGACATCTACTCCGGCACCCACTGCTAAAAGCACCATCAAAGGCCATGACAAAGCACCGGCGCCGCCAATTGCGCCAACGTCCCAGTGTGTGTGTGTGTTTGTGTGTTTGTGTGTGTGTGTGTGCAACGACGGACGGACGGGTCAACAGAACGCGACGCCGTCCGCGTAATCCCAGTCGTACCCCAACCTTAACCAGGTAGTGGTCAGTGGTAATGAGCCATGTAGTTACGCACCTCCTGGCTAATCAGAAAGAAGTATTCTACATTAACACAGTAAAACTAACAACTAAATCCCTTTCAAAAGGGACACGAGCAACTGGAATCTGGTCCAGTCCACATCTTCAAGGTTTAAGAGCTGCCCGTCGAAATGCTCCAGTAAATATCACAGCTACCTGGAGGTGAGCAAACTACAAGAAGGACTAGGAAGCTTTGCAAGCTGCGTTTTGATAGAGTGCTTGTTTAGGAGGCCACACACATGCCTGAACGCAGCCATTAATCATAAGCATTGGCAATCCGATCAATTATCCCAGCAGGGAGAGGTGAAACAAAATCCATGGACTTCTGAGTCATGGAAGTCAATGAACTCCGACCTTTTCACCAATCTCAGACCACCCACGCTAATCGGACAGCCGGACCTACATCGACATGCCGGCGGCTCAGGGCGGGTCGAGGGAGCTGCTCCGTCACATAGCCCGAGAGCTGATGCTGCTCAAAAGTCTCCCGACGTCCCACGGAGATTAGAGGGTGAGCCGGAGGACAGAGGGCCGGGCGTGGATGAAGGGTGAGGGTGAGTGGACACGTCGCTTATCCGCCGCCGCCGCCGCTGCCGCCGCCACCTTGCTCACCTCCACCAAATACATCCGTCAGACCGGAGGTCCTCGGGGGGGCCCCCCCGCCCCCGTTTCCCGGGCCAAAGCGAGTGGGCACGGAGTGTGACACCGCCGCCGTCGCAACTGTCAAGTCCCGTCACCTCCAGTCACAATCCAACACTTCCTCGTGCCGGGGAGGCGGATGGGGTTCGCCACGCATGGCATTAAGCCAGTAGCCGCGGAAATATGTACGTGAGCTTGCTTTTTTTCCAAGCCAGGCTGCAACAGGAGAGGACGGCGGCCCTGATGCCCGACTCCCGGCACGAAACACCTTTTACAATTCAGACTTTTGAACCAGCTGAACCAGACTCTTGTTATTTCGGTGCCAGTTCAGCAATCTCTCAACTAAGCATTTAGCCTCATGCATTATACATGCCAAAGTGCGCACATGACCTTTGCTTGAGCATATTTATCACGATCGGACGTTCGGTGTTTGTGCTTAGTGTGGCTTAAAAAACAAAAACCGCCGCCCGTGCTTGCAAATGAGGAGGCGCCGAGAACGCGCAGGTCCGGCGGTCGGGATTCGCCTGAGGCCGGGTAAGCTGCTCGGTAACGGGAAAAAAAAAGAAATCGGCAGCGGAGCAGTCGAGGTTCTGGCCGTTCGGCTCGGGCAGGGAAAACACGCAAACGGGTGGAAAAATTAAAGGAGAAACCAGACAAAAACCAGTGGAGAAAGATAATGGCTGCGGATGCTTCAACAAAGGTGCACAATACAATCAATTAGGCAGTCGCTTCTGATTTTGTGTCAAGAAAAGGTGGTTCGGTTCAGGAATTATCCACTGGGGTTACATAGGTCGACCAAAGGCCTCAGACGGATCAATGATAAATCCTCCTGAGAGGCAAACTTTCTTTCTCCTTGAGACAGAGGAGCTTCCCGAGATTATTCTGGAAAAGCAGAGCCACTCTGATGTGGTGTCCCTGTGATGCCGAGGACACTGTCTCCATGCTCAACCAGTCGGCGAGGACCTCGGCGCGGGCGACTGCACGTGGACCTACGGGGCAAGGACCTCGGCGCTGTGGTCGACAGCAGGCGCGACGACGGCGGTGCGATACGTGAGGAGAGACGCCAGAGCGGCCGTGAGCTAGGGCCGCTCTGCCGGGGAGGGACACTACAGTTGTGTTGCTGTTGTGTGTCAGTGGTGCAGAAAGCAACAGGCGCCAGTGAAGAAAAGAAAGAGGAAAAAAAAAGGCGACATCAGATGAGTCATCCTTCGCCGAACTCTCAACTAGCGGGCGAGTGCAAGCGCGGCGCGCAACAGGAGAACGGCATGGGCCTGAAAGCCGGACCCCTACGGAGACGGGGTCCGGTGGCCCTGTTATGCTGAGTGGGGGGGGGTTTGCTGTTTGATTCCCTCGCCGCCTTTGTGGGAACAGTCGCTGCAGATCAACAGGAAGTCGTTCAGAGGCTTAATCCTATCACACAGACATTCCTAGATGACCCCCCCCCCCCATAAAGGACCCGGTAGGTCACCGAATGGTTTGATGGGTATGAACATGATGTGAATCACATGCTACGGCCGTCTGCCGGCGCCATCTCACTGAGACACCGTTTGTTTCCTTTTCCCCCCAATTTGCCACCTGCCTGCGCGATGACAGATAAAACAAGTGGACGAAAGAGGGACGCTTCCGTAAAGGGCGCGGAGAGTCGCGCGGGGCTGGAAGGAGCTGGGGGAGGAAGTGAGTCATGTGCCGCGGCCCCCGCCGCTGTATCACAGCCCGACCCGAACAGCTGCGGGAGATTCCGACAGCGACGTGTCACGCGTAGAGCGATCTTATCGGGAAATGAGTCATCCGGGCGGTCGAGGGGCGGGAGGGACCCGGAGCCGGGGTCGTACCCGGAGTAACCGAGGCACTTCTCAAAAGGGGGGGGCAAAGTAAATAGTCGGCCTGTCTTATCAGAGGAGCGTAATCAGCACAGCCCTTCAGCGGACGTCGAGTTCAGGAGCAAACGGGGTCCGACGGCCACGCGGCCGTAGACTCTTCGCTCCGGCTTTCCAGGAAATCATCACACTTTAGTCTCCAAGCTAATTAGGTGCCGCTTCCCTGATTAGGTTGTTTCATGCCTGGGGGCTGGGGGGGTGGGGCGACCGTGGCGGCACTGGCTGTAGCTCCGTGACAATAAACAGCCTTTGCAGTGGTTTCGCTGATGTTGTTTCGAGTGAGTGAGACTCTGAGGTTTTCACATGGGTCGGCAGGGGGGCTCCTCCGGCCGCCAGACGTCCCGGCGGCCACCTCGTTCTGAAGGAAGACGCTGGCGTGCCTCGGCGGCGTTCGGCCGACGAAGGACCCGTCGCCTTCCCCGTCTGCCAGGGTCAAAGTGCAGCGCCGCGTCCGCGTGAGCCGGTGAAAAGCAAGTAATGTCCCTCGCGCTGCATTTTTACTTCATGTGTGATCTCGCTGTCCCACAGGTACATCGTGAACGTATACATGAAGTCCACAACCCCGTAGCCACGGGCCAGCGCGTGGGGACTAATGCATCTGTTCGATACTGACAGTTAAATAACTTCAAAGTTTTAAATTACGTGATTCCACATCACTTGTTTAACTTTTTTTTTTTTTTTAACAAATTACAGAGCATGAAAAAATTGAATGAATAAGAGACCATTAAGGCCACGGTACGTCCTGAAACACGCTTCGAATAATAACCACGGCAGCTCGACACCTCAGCGCGAACCTGACATCTAAGGGGTCGTTGCCTATTCATTAGCCTGCCCAGGCGCTCAATTTAACCAACACAGGCATTAAACAAATAACCAGCTCGGAGCATTCATTTATTTTTGCAGGCTGCGAGTTATTATCACCGGACTCCGACAACGACCCTGCACCGGCTCGTTATCTTAGCATCCAGTAGAATCAGACTTAATAAAAACAAAGGGGGAGAGAAATGTGTGACGCTTTCCTCAAAAAGGGGGTCGCCCGGCTTCGCGGAAAAAAAAAAAAAAAAAAAGAATTAGCAAAACAAACGCCCTTCGTTCCAAGTCGCGCCGCAGCGGCATCGACGTACAGAGGAAGGAAGGGAATGGGAGCAGAGGTGGACGAGAGAAGAACGAAACAAAAGAAAGCAAAAAGAAACTGGAAGAGGAAGATCATCGCCCTGGTGCCCCCACACACACACACACACACCCAAATCCCTCCCGGACACTCTGAAATGAGAATTTTCTCTGGTCACATTTGCATTAAACGTGCGCTTACGAGCTGGAAAAATAGTTTGCTTAGATTTCACTGGTTGTCTTTTGTTTTTCCTTCTTCTTCTTCTTTTCCCTCCATTTTTTGTCTATTTTCATTGACCTCCACTGCTTATGGAGAAGAAAACAAAGAATGACGCATGAACACTGAACCCTGTATTTCATTAGGAGTTTTCTCAGTAGAAAGAAAAGAAAATAACCCAATGTTGTATATAGCATTTCCCATTAATAAGAAAGTCTTAGACTCGGCCTAATTGTGATATGAGCTGCGTCGGGAGGAGGCCTTGGTTCCACTGAATTAAATATGCTGCGTGTGATGGCTTTTGCCAACATTAGCCAGAAAAACAAAGAATACAAAAAACCAGGCAGCAATACTTAACCTTGGCTGCCTGGTTATTTGTTGCTGTTTTTTTTCGCCGCTATCTCTGTTCTCCGCCTCACTCGGGAACAGAAGTCAATCTAATGAACGTAGATTAACGGGGAACGTGAGACGCAGTGTGTGAGCCTCTATCAGAGCCCCCCCCCCGCGGGAGGATGAGGCATGTGTCCGGTTTCCCTTTCGGACCGGACCGGACCGGACCGGACCCCCCCCCCCGCCTCCATCCGTCGGCAGAGATCGGTCAAACGTTGTGTCTCCTTCCCCACACACACAAAAATAAATGAATAAATAACAACAAAGTCCTGTTGCTCACGCTTTCGTTTGTGGTCAGCTTTGTGTTGTGTGTCTGGTCGCGCGCCCCCCCCCCCCCCCCGGTTCTCTCTCTCTCTCTCTCTCCCTCCCGTCCCTCCCGACACCGGCTGGGAAAGCTGACCGGACAACTTCTGGTCCTGAACTTCCATAAACATCTCCAGAAATGTCCGCCCCGGGATATCGATCTCCGGAGAAGCTGCAGCCGCCTGGAGGGTCGGGGTTTTTTCTGTTTGCTTGGTGGTTTATTTTTTTTTTTTTTGTGATTGACCGATTGTCCCAAGAAGGCCCCGCCCCTGGCGGTTTTCCTTGGGGGGGGGGCCGTCGTAAAGCACCGTCCACGCCTTGATCCTTCGGTTAAAAACAAATCTAGTTCAAGTTCCTGAAAAAATTAATAACTAAATAAAAAGGGGTTCCCACGCAAACCTGGCAATAATGTGTATCTATACACATACAACGCTACACCCACCGCCTCACACTGAGATGGGGGCGGACGAACCCCTTCTGCTCGCGCCGAGGCCGCTTCAATCTGATCTACTCGGTTCAGTTCAGACGGTGGCAGTAATCCAGATTACGGATTACGGCACAATCTCAACGCCCACAGCAATCAGCTGTGATTAATCAACCGTGAGAATTACGGTGGTACCGCGGCAAAACGACGCGGAGAATTCAAGCGACGCAAAGTCTTCAGGTTGAAGTTTTACTGGAAAAGTGCTGTTTTTTACTGGTGTTTTTATGTCATATTTTTGAATAAACTGTGGAAACATCCAAACACATCCACAGATGTGGGTCCGCCGCCACCGGGCCGAAGTCAAAATGTACGGGGGGGGGGGGGTGGATCCGGGTCTTTCTACTCAGGCACTACATGGGACGGACCCGCTCACTCATGTGATGCCCGGCTGGGACGAAAAAAAATCCCTGCAGCCCGACTGAAGGACGACGCTTTACAGCAAATCCACGCCGGCAAAACGCATGGATCCACCTGAGCATCCGTCACAGAAACTCTCCAACAAATACGCACATCCGTCGGCCCTCGGCAGGTTAAAAGCCAAAAACGGTGGGACCGGGAGCCGACCAGGAGCCGAGGAGCCGACCGGGAGCCGACCGGGAGCCGACCGGGAGCCGACCGGGAGCCGACCGGGAGCCGACCGGGAGCCGACAACGAGTCGACAAGGAGCCAACCGGGAGCCTCCCGGGAGCCTCCCATTAGCCAACCAGGAGCCTCCGCCGGCGCCTAGCAACCGAGTCCAGCACATGACCCCTCGTTAAAAAAAAGAAACAGCAAATTAAATATTTTTCTACACTCTGATCTTGGAGCAGACGAAAACAAGATAGAGCATTTTAATCAGTGGCTCCGAGATGTTCGCGGGCGGATTTCATTGCCTTTTGTGGCTCGAGATTTACTGAGATTGGTACTTGTCTCCTCGAGAACATGAAAAACCACTCAGACGTTGGCGGAGTCGCGCGCGGTTCTTACATTTGCATTAACAACGATCAATTTTCAAAAGTCGAGCGCTTACTCCATCCGAGGCCGGATGACCAGACATCCGCTCATTAATTATTCAGACCCGCTGACTAAACAGACGGACGGACCCGACAGCACAGCATCTGTTGGGCATTTTCACTGAAGCCGGGGGTGTTGGGGGGGGCACCGGTGCCCGACACTTGACCCCGGAAGTACAATCCCTGTCACTCCGGCAGCCGAGCGAGCGGCAGCACGGGGCAGAACCCACGCCGGTCATGAATATTTCGTACACGGCGCCGGGACGCGACGGCACGAAACCCGACAACAGAAAGCTGCAGGCTGGTAAACTTAAAGAGAAAAGAAAGTGGCCCTCAATTGATATAAAATACCTTCCATAAAAAACCAACACACAATACAAACAGCCGTTCTCCGAGGCAGCGTTCAGTAAACATCGCCTCGGTGAAAGAACCGCCGCTAATCCGGACCTCTGTGGTTCGCATTTACGCCGGCGATACGAGTTATCACTTTTGATGTAGCTGTCACGATTAGAATAAGAAAGGGAGAAACGTTTCAGAAGAGATGAATTGAAAAAAATTGGGGTGGAAAAAGAGGCAGCCGGAGTGACGGAGACGGGAGAGATGAAAGGAAGGAGAGCGGAAAAACAAAGAGTTGACTGGGAAGGAAAAAAAAAGGCAAAAATGAACAAAAAGGACGCGAGTGAGGAAGATGAAGGGTGACAGACGAGCCGAAGCCCGACGCGACATCAGCCCAGTTTGGATTTAGGAGCTGGTAAACCACTTCAGTAACAGAGCCGCCCCCCCCGCGGAGGTTTAAGCGTGACGCCGGCGCCACGACCGAGGAGGGCGGATAATTGGGGTAATCTCGGTCCAGGCTTCGGGGGGAAGCCGACGCGAAGGACGAGCTTGTTTCGGGAAAACCCGGGAGATCGATGCGGGGCCCGAGGGGCTTTGCCGCGGTGGAACCGAGGAATAAGCAGCAACTCAAACTCAGGACGGCCCCCCGAGGTGGAGCCTCCATCTCCATCTAATCCGCGACCTGACACCAATCCGCGTGATGGGACTCTCGCGCCGGCCGAGCGGTGCCCCACCAGGCTTTCCCGCCGGTTTCAATCCGACACGTAAGGGTGTGCAAGTTCGTTCGTGCTGGGTCTTAGCGATGCTTAATGGGGACCCCGTCTAATTCTCTTGTTATATTGGACGGCTTAGAGCGGAAAAGAGTATAAATGGCGGGGCCGGATTTACACTTGGACACAAGCACTTAGTGGACGACCTGCGGTGCAGGGATTCTGTCCATAGTTCAGCCGCAGATTTCTTTTTTTTTTAACCCGTCGATGGCACCGCCGTGACCCGGGGCGGATTACGCCACGAGTCATCAGGCCACGCGGCACTTTCGGCGTTACCGTACAGCGAGTAACGGGCGGAGGCTCTCGGCAGCTGTTGTGTGTACGTTCTCACACCCTCCTGGGGGGCGGAGTTCGCGGCGGGAAGCGGGTTTGCGGTGGAGATGGCTCCGCTACATGTGCGACTACTAAGCCTCTCTTTTAATTCGCCTGATGTCGCGTTCGTGCTCGATAATCAGCCGGCATCATGGGAGATGAATTAGAAAAACGCCGGAGGGACGGCCATGAGGGAGGGACGGCTGGAGGTCTTGGGGGGGGGGGGGGGGGGGGCTCGACATCGGTCATTGTGCAAAAGAGGTAAAAGGAAGCGGAACGCCCTCCGAGGGAGGCGCTAGAGTCCGATTGATCGGACCAGAGTCGGACTGATCAGGACCAGAGTCCGACTGATCGGCATCTGAGGGTTGAAGTTTGATTCAGGTTCAGCTGGATTTTGCAGAAAGGGTAAAGGTTAAGGATGAAGACTCAGACTAAGATCAGGATCTTGGGCTGGAGAATACATTATATCTGTGTGTGTGTGTGTGCGTGTGTTAGTGTACACGTCTTTTATATTGTTGCGTTTGCAAATTTCGAAGCCATTGAAGTCACAGGTTGTCAATGTTTGTTATTTATTCCGGTCGACTCCGACTCGCCTCTTCCTCTTTTGCAGGCGCCGTCAGTCGCCGGGGACGACCGGCTTGAACCGCGCCGTCCACGGCGCCGGTCGGGCCGCCGCTCCCTCGACCTCCCGCGTCCCGTCGCCGGGCAGCCGCCTGCTTCTCAGAGGCGAGAAATTACACTGTGAATTAAACATGACTTATTTAAAATGTGTTTGGTTTGGCCTGCACACGCTCCTGTCTGGCTGTGATTCTGCCCCCCCCCAACCCCCCGCGGTGAAAAAGGCCGATTCGGAAAACGTAGCACTGTACGATTCACTATAAAAGAAAAAGGAAAAAGGGAAAGAAAAGAAAATCGAACTCGGTTAAATTTCTTCAGATTAATGTTGGGAGATACAACAAACCATCAGGCAATTTGAACATCTCTGCTCTCACAGGTTTCTCTTCACAGTTTATACTGCGGAAAATTCGCCTTTAACACTTCTGGGCAACTTTCAGACGTCTGTGGGTGATATAGCTTTATGGTTTTATTGCTTCTTTATGGAAATATTGTTTTCGGTTTGTTTTGTGGGGTTTGAACATGAGTCTTGCATCAATATAATGGACTAATGTGTCTGGTGTTTTATTTTGCTGGAAACGTTCCCATTAACATTTTTTTTCAACCAACTGTCTAGTAAATTGGTTAAGTCTTAGAATCAATACTGTGGTATAATATTATATAAATTATTACTTATTATCAAATTATAATTAAATAAATATATATGATTAACTTATTCATCTGCTTACTCATCCTGTCCCATGTACGTTTTCTTAAAAACGCTGTAAACAAAAAAAAAAAAATCAAATCAAGTCAAATCAAATAAAAAGGAAATTTTAGCTAAAGACTAGAATCCGTTTCCGTCCAGAGAGAAAAACCTTGTCTCGCTGACAAGAACCTCAAATAATAATTTGGTTTATCGACTGACACAGAAAAATAATCCGTAACCGTTTCTGTTAAGTGATTAAATGTCACAGCCATTTTTCCACCAAAGACTTCAAACGTTCAGGTGTGACGATTTGCATCTTTTTTTCTTTGTCTTATGTGATAGTAAACTGAATTATTAGGTTCGGACAGTTGCTCAGAAAGAACAAGCGTTTTAACGATGTCCACTTCACGGGGACACTGTTAGGGAAAACTTTTTTTGCACTATTTTCTTGTGTTTTTGGACCAAATGTTTATCTGATAGGGAAAATATGTTTATTTTTTATGCCGCAGCCATTAAAACAAACAAAAAATGAACCGAGCCCGAAAACCTGACCTTCGCCGACGGGAGGAAAGAAGAAGCGTCCGCGAGGAACCTGGGAAAAAACTCTTCCGTGCGAATCCCCCGACGGGCCGCGGACCTCTACAGCGACCACGGGGGCGGCGTCCTCGGGAGGTTACGCTTTTCATTCACTCCGCTTGCTCTCAACAAGGGAGAACGAGGGAGGACGCGGACAAAAATAAACGGATAAAAAAGGCGGCGGCGGTGTCCGGCAGGGCCGCTCCACTACGGCGGCGGGCGAGAAGCTTCCCTCTCTCCTCAGAAAACACGGCGCCGAATGAAAAGAATTTTTGCCGCGGCCCGAGGGCACAGGGAGGGGGGGGGGTCTTATTCCTTTCTTTTTATGATGAGGGCCACTAGAAAGCCAGTGGAAAGAAAGGGGGGGCAGGACGGGCAGCCGAGGCGTCTCCTGCCTCTAATGCACTTAACGGGCACGCGAGCGCGTCGATCGGCCCTACGAGCGCATGTCGGCGACCGCATGGGAAGAGGAGCCGCGTGGGGGGGGTAATGGAATTAAACAGTCCTTTAAATCCCATTTGGTGACATCTGGTGCCATTCCAGCGCTTCGAACAGTTTCCAAACTCTTAAGTGAAATGCATTAATAATTGACGCTTTCCTTCCTGCGCTCTCGTCGTCCTGAAGCTGTTCGTTGCGTCTCAGATGCAACGTGTGGGGGGGGGGGGGGTGAAGAAGAATGGCTTCATAAGTAGAATTATTTGAGACTTAATTTTGTCAATTGGCTTTTAAGGATGCGCTTTGTTAGAAAAAAAAATGAGCTGAAATGAAAGGAGGAGAAAAAATGTAAATTAATGTAAATTAATAACAGAGTCATAAACAAAAGGATCTTCTGTGAAGAGCAGAACAACAAAAAACTGAGTGAGACGAAACTCTGGCTATTGCTCAGGAACCTGCCGGGGGTCGGTAGCCAATGACATTGGAAATCACACAGACCATCTCGGATCTCGGAAAAAAACAAAGGGTGAAGAAATAAACGTGATCTCTACGATTCTTATGTGGATTCAATCTCCATTCGAACCACAGAGACCAAACCAGTGTTTCATTATGTCACTTAGATGGATGCATTGACTCCTACCGCACATTTAAAAGTGGTCAATGAACATTTCTTACATTAACAGACCACATGAGGTGGAGACGAGAAGACGAGGAGACTGAGGTTTTGGCCGTCGTGAGGTTAATGTGCTTCTAACAGAAAAAAAAAGGAAACGGCTGAGAACGACCAGCACGATGGCCGCCCGTTTTCTATTTCCAACTCGCCAAACCTTGGACACCCCACCAACGTTGACCGCGTCGCCTCGTCTGAATCCGGGTGTCCGTTTGTCGCCCCGCCTCTTGTCGGGAGAGGGAGGAACGTTTATTGAGCCGGACACTTCCGGTCACGGGCCGGGTCGCCGGGGGATGAACGAAAAGATCGGGCCTCCGCACGCTCCGGGCCGACAGGTGTCACCGCCGTCACCCACAGGGAGGATGAGTGGCGAACAGTGGAGCGGTGCATCAGGTCAGTGCGTGTGATCTGAAACGAACCTTATGTGACGCCTTAAGCCCGGAGACATGCTCCGCCGCCGTGACACCGAGGCTCCAGCGGTGGCGATGGACCTGGAAGCCCCTCGCGTGAGATACCATCACCTAAAACGACCGGGCGGCGCCGGATGCCCTCTCGCGCTCTCCGTCCCGTTCGCCCGTCCTTCGACCGGACGCCTCGCTCCTCAAAATCCGAATTCTGCTCGTCTTGGGCCGGGGTTCTGCTCGGACACGGTTCTCGTGCATCCAGTCCGAGAACTCTCAGGACTAAATGAAACCCTGATGCGTTCGAGAGTTTCGCCACTTGTGTTAAATGTATAAAGAGATGTGTTGAAACACAACATCGTTTTGGTATCTGCAGTAAAACCTGTTAAAATTCCATCCAAACGCCCGCCAGCAAAGGATTTTGCTTATTGAGAAATTCAACTCCAGCTGAAATAGTCCTAACTCAATACGTTCTTAGAGTCTTTATACTTCTAGAACCCTGAAAGCAAAGTATAAAAATGGATGGTATTTAATCTTCTGCGCTTTACATCAAAGCTCAGTCCGCTCACTTTGCCTCCTGCTGTATCAGAAGCAGCGGGTGTTGGACACAAACCCAAAGGAACCGCACCGTCCTCGGGCTTCACCGCTACACGGGGACGCTCCTCGGCTACATTCGCTGTTCTTTCACATGACCTGGAAAAACACGCTGCCCCCACGGTTCTCCTCAGGCCCAACGTGGCCCTAAGCCTCTATTCGGCCCTGATCTAAAGCTGCTATTTAACACAGATCTAAAGCCGCTATTTAACACAGACCTAAGCCGCTCTTCAATCTAATCACCCGAGAGGTGTTGGACGGGTTAAGGTCAAGGCTCCCTGCTGCCGGTCCAGCCCCGGGAATGTCGCTTTGCTCCTCCGGTCCCGGTTCTCGTTTGTGTGGGGGCTGTTTCGTCGGAACACGAGGGGGCTTGACCCGGACCGCCGCCACAAAGACCGGGACCCCGGGATTACTGAGAGCCTGCGAAGACCGATCCGTTCTTTTGGCCACCGATGGATTCACGTGATCTACTGTTGATATATAAAATAAAATACAAACCTTGAAATTTCAGTTTTTTACCGCAGCTTGAAGGTTTTCCACAACTGGGGCCTGGTCCAAACCGCAGGGGGGGAAAAAAAGCGACGGAGTGTCGACTAAAGCGTAATGGTTTTTTTGTTGTTGTTGTTGTTTTTTATCTTACAGCAGCAGCCTTCACCGTTCCCCACGTTCCCCACATAAAACCGGAACCCGAAGCATCTCGTTCCTTCAGAAAAGAGCGTCCCGCGGTCCCACCGTCTCCGCGCGCTACCTTCAAAAGATACTGTACTTCATTGTCTGGCTCAGCGCTAGCGAGCAGGGCGCGAAGGCAGCCCGTTCGGAAACGAGCACTTCAGCACCCCTTCAAACCTGTAACGCCGCCAAGCCCGGGCGGAAAAGGGGAGCATCAAACGCTTTGGAAAAAAAACAGAAAAGAAACGATATTTCACACGGAAGAACAACACTGAAGAGAAACTTTTCCAACCCTTAATCCCTCCCTCGCCCAGGCGCAGCGCGCGCTGAATACTTCCTACCTCTCTCGCCCTCGCCACAAGGGCCTGCAAACACAGGGTTGCTGAGATTAAGATTAGCGGACGTGGCTGTGAATGAGAGATAAGCGTCATCTGATTGCGTCACGTCTTGGGGGGGGGGGGGGGTGTTCCCGACCGGACGCCACAAGCTGCGAGCAACCGGAGGCGCCGGTCAACGACTCCGCCACACTGCGTCCCACGGAGAAGAACGTGCAGAGGCATTTTTGGCCACTGAGGTTGCCCCCCCCCCACACCCACGAGTCGCTTTCAATGACGGCATAGTTCATCCCTGGGACGCGTCGGCCCCCTCGCCGCCACTCAGCTGTAACCCCGAGTCGTGAGTGGCGGAGGCTCCCCCCATAGGGGCGTGGCAACGGGAGGTTTCGCCGAAGGCGGCGGCAAGGCCGCCCCCTCCTCCAGCTGCCGAGCAGCACGGGGAACGCGGGACGCCCGACGAGCGGCCGGGGGCCGGGAGGAGGCCTCCCATCCGATCGGGAGGGAAGTCGAACCGCCGCCATCGACGGCGAGATTTTGCTCCGGTGGAAAAAAAAACCAGGAGGAACGATGTCTGTTTCCATATCAAACACTCAACAGACTGAAAAAGCAGGAGGATTAAAAAGCTCAACCGAACGATGACAAGTGCAGCGACGGACCCGTTTTATTGCTCAGCCGGCAAACTGGCATCATTTACCAAGAGATAAGACGACAGTACCCCCCCCCCCCACACACACACACACACACTTCAAGTAAACAGAGTTCCGTAGCCATGATCTCCGCCCGTTCGAAAGACTATTTACTTTTAGAAGCCGACGCACTCAATTACGTTCGAGGCCGAGAATAAGAGACGGCGCCTCCTTGGGCTCTTCGATGGCACGTTAATTCGCCCTGACAGCCCCGCCCCTCGCCATGCCCCCCGCTGTTCCCGCCTGCCGAGGCGACGCCCGGTCCTTCTCCGCGCGGCGCCGCCTTCCGATACCCGGTGAGCACGGGCGCGCCGCCGCTTGTCGAGGCACTAGCAGCCCCTTGTAAAACTTTCTCCGACACGGGGAGTGGGAATAGGAAACAGAGAGCCTTCATAAATATGCAACGGCCGTCGGTAGCGCCGACAGCGCCTCTGTTTTCCCACACGGACGTGATGCAATCTCACTTTTTTGATGCGGCTATATAAAGGACACCTTCAGGAAGGATACATTCTCACAGAAACCAATATCTGACACTAATCACGGAAAAAAAAAAAAATATATATATATATATATATATATAGAACAGGGCTGGAAAATTATTAACTGATTTTCCAGACATTGTTCTCGAGGCCCGATCGCATTAATCATGTCTCCACCCCCCCAACCCGCGGCAGTAGGCGACTAACAGGCGATTGGATGATTCGATCACCTCGTTTGCAGTCGCTGAGCCGAGCGTGAAGGTTCGCCGGCGTGAAACAAAAAATCAAAAAACAAATAAACAACAAAAAAGATGCGTTCAGTGCCCGGTGGACAAATGTTTTATCAGACGGTGGATTTAGACACTACAACCTGATGGAAAACTCGTGTTTCAGATCCCGGTTTTGGCTCCGGTGGAAAAAAATAAAATAAAATTGGCGAAATGACTCCAGAGATGACGACATTTTCTCTGAGCATGAAACTAAATGCGCCTCACAAGACGAGGGCGAGGGATTAAAGTCCGTCCCCGCGTCCACCTACCTGGCGATGCCGCCGCAGGTGGGCGGAGCCCTTAGTTCGACATGAAAAAAGTTTTACGCAAAAGCCCCGAGTTGGTTCCGTGTTTGGTTTCGTCCGACACTGCAAGGTCATTTTTTTAAAGAGTGAAAAAGTGAAAAGTCAGATGATCTCACTAGAACTCGGTCCGGTTTAAAATCACAATATCAAACCAGGAAGATCCGGATAGTTCCATGTTTCCATACGTTTCGGCGAAGGACCGATCTGTCCCCGGAGTCAAGCAGAGCACCGGCTCCAAGTGAACAACGGAGAGGGGTCAGAGGTCAGAGGTTTCCCGCAGCTTAAGAGCAATCTCGGCCGGGGAGATTGGAAGGAGGCAGCGAGCAGGGGAGGGGCGGCGACCCCCCGCAGCTGAGGAGTTTCCACCGGCGTGAGGAGTTCATTTCATGATCGATGAGCCGTGACGGAGGAGGCCTGACAGCGGCCGGATCGATGACCGGGGCGGCGCCGCCAGGCACGCGGGAAGTGGACCGCGTCCCCGGAGCCGATCGCCGTGACGCCGTGCGGAGGACACGATGTCATTGGGCAGGGAGCGGGGGACACGGGGGGGGGAGATGCCAGGATCGAGTTGCATTTCAGTTATTTATTTGTTGTCTTTCTTTTCTTTTTAAATCCGACCTCGTGACAAGGGCAAGATCGGGACGTCCGATTCGTCGGACGTTCTCCAAAGCGAGAACACAGAACAGGCTCGGCAGGGAGAGTTGCCTCCGAATCCGCCGGAGAAAGCCGCGAACCCCACGGGGCCCCTGCTCATTCTCTCCGTCGTCCCGGTTCCCCGTGCACCACCGGCTCCCGGGGCCCGGAATCGGTTCCCTTCGCAGCGCTCGAGTCGGGAAAAGAAACCTGATCGGGCGGCCGGATAACGCATGACGCCCGCTGCCGCTCCCAACCCATCAATTTTCTGCTTAAATTAAGGAGGTGGGCTGGGGGGTGGGGGGGGGGCATTTACATTGTGCAAAATTTACTCAAAACTCGAGAACTTGAAATAGCTTTCGAGACGAGTTTTCTCCTAGTGCAGCATTTTCATTCTCTTTCATGTGGAACAACTGTCCTTTGGGGTGGAAAATTGAAATTTTAACAGTAGCAAATCACCGTCTCTACCATCCTGCCCCCCCCAACCCCTTTTTACTTGTCTACTGCAAAACAGTAAATTGACGAAGCAGGATGCAGAGACGACACAGCCGAAACCAGCCGATTCTATAATGAGGAGACGAGGCTTCGGCGGAAACACACAAAGTTTTACAAATCTAGATATCGATGCTGAGCCGCTGGTCCATAAACCGAGAAGACTTATTTTAAATTGATAAATTTGAGTCTAACGATATTGACGCTACTATATACACGCTACCATATTGATAAATAAATGATAATAATAAAACCTTGTGTGAGTGAAATAGGAAATGGCGCCGCGTAGCAGGGGTTTGACGCTCGGGCAGGAAGCAGCCGACGACCCCCGACCCCTGAGGAACATCACAAGATTTAGCTTTTAAACAAGCTCAGACCCACACTACTATTTTTTTTTTTTTTGCATATATACACAAATCGGAGAAGTTTACCGACCGCCTGACGTTTTATCGTTGGCCTTAACGATGGCTGATAAACGGCACGATGAAAGATCTTGGACAATTGCGGCGGATAAATGTCAATTTCACCGCAGCGCGAATTTACGGGGGTGTTGGAGGGACGCCTCCGTCCAACCGTCTTTAAGGCCCGTGCTCCTGAGCTGGGGGGGATCCGAGCTCGCAGTCGCTCCGTGGCGTCGGAGGCGGAGACTGTGTCGCTCAACCGGGCCTTTGTCCCATTTTAATCGCCTCACCAGCTCCGATATAAAGGATTTCCACACAAACAGACTCACTAGAGACAGATAATTGGGTTTTTTTCCTTTTTTCTTTTGGACAAAGGCTCGAGCATGTAAAAAGCTTCACGTCGAGCTTTAACGTCTGCTGCCGACTCGAAGTCAACAGGCCCGACAAGTTTTTGTGTCTTTGTTTTGTTCTGTTCTGATTTTCTGGGCCGATCCACCCGTTTTTATGGTTCTATAAAACTCGGGAGGGGAACGCGGAGGAGGTGCCCGGGTCCTTCCTCCATCTCGAGCCGCCCCGTTTTTAGGTTGATGAGAGGAATTAGCGGCGAGGCACGACGTCGCGACGACCCCGAAAACGCCGGATGAGATGCTGGGAGGAATATTCCAGAGCGCTTGGACCGGCGGGAGAGACAATCGGTCTCGCTGAACGCGTCATGGCTGCCGAGAAATTTATTCCAACCACTGCACAAACAGAGATGTTATTACTGGTTTAAGAATATTAAATAGAGACGGCAGGAAGTCTGGGTTGTTTTTTTTTTTTTTTTAGGGGGGATATGAAAGGCAATCAATATCAGAGAGACTCAATGAGAAACGCTGTCCTTTGTTAAGAGACACCTTCGGCGCGTTGTTGCCCATTAGAGGAAAAAACATTGACAGATCTCCTTTTCTTTATCTGGCTTTGGTCAGGTAAGTGCGTTGCACTCATTAAATCCAGGGGAAAAAAATGAATAAAAAAATCATCAGGCTCAAGCCACGGCTGCGACGGATCGGTACAAATGTCGCCGGGGACACGCCAGGAAAAAAAGCCGCCGAGAAGCAGCCGGAGACCTCGAGGACATTCAGGCGACCGTCGTGCTTGATGGAGTCTGGCTGAAAAATATCTAAAAAAGAGTAGCAGAGATGCACCGGAGTAATCGGGTAAATTAGTAATATATTGAAAAAATACAAAACACAAAAAAATGTGTGACGCCGGACACTTGAGCAGAAGAGAACGTTTTTTCAAACTAAGACGACGACCAAGCGAAAAGCGTCACTGTTGTTCTCCCGGATAAAAGGGAATGTTAACGAAGGTCAAGCGTCAACGATGAGTCGCCCGTAACCAAGGCTGATTGAGCTTCCTACCACCGAGCAACGCCGCTGGGGGGGTTGGGGGTTGGGTCCACATCAGCCGCGCTCTCAAGGCCCAGAACACGGCTCCCGTCGCCGGTTTTAATTACCTGCATCGGGCGGATCAACCCAAACGTATCCCGTCATCAGTCGCTGCACATTAAACGGATTAAACGTCGGATAAAAAGGTCTTTTCAAGCTGCGTTCATCAGCGTTCGCACTTTGCAGCAGCTCTGACGTCACTGACTCCGCCACCTTATCAAAACGCATATTTTCTCTTTTCCTGCTTGTTCTGGGTTTTTCCCTCACACATCTGGAAACTCAGGCGACATCTGCTGATTATCTTTCTTCAGACCGTGACCTTCTTCGAGCGCCGGCCTGCCCCCCCGCCCCCCGATCGGCAGGTCGCCCGATGTCCCGCCGTAATCAGCGCGGGCGCAGCCAACGTAGCCACTTAACCTAATGAGGTCGTTAATTAAGCAAACGAGCGCGTCCCAGTGCTGCACACGGCCGGTTTCACGCGGACCGGTTACGTTAGGGCGAAAAAGGACGAGGGCGGGGAAGATTTACGACGACGACCACAAGCAGGAAAACGCCAGCGACTGTCATCGGTCCAGCCGCTCGCGTTAAACCCAGGCAGTGAGTCGCAGAAAAAAGCAAAGACGTGTCGACGCGGCCGCGACGCCGAGACGACTCCGGAGGAAAAAATAAGAAAAAGATATGTGCTGCAGCCATTTTGTGGCTTTTTAAAGGGGCCTTACTTCGGTCAAGCCTTTGTAAAAGCGTCCTCTGTTGACCAGGCATCGGGGGGGGAGGTGATGTGGTTCTTTTTACTGCTGAAAATTTAAATCGCCTGTCACTCGTTGTCTTTTGAGGAGAAAAAAAAGAAAGAAAACCAAAGTGGAGAAATTTTTATTAATCTTTTATCCAATTTCATGGTGGTTTCTACCTGGTTTCGCATGAATCCGACTCAACATTCTTTCGGTGGCATCGACACAGACGGAGACGTCGTTTGGATACAGCGACGCGACCAAGCTTTCCCTGCCTGAGCCTCCTATTCAATCCAAACTCTGTGCCTCAGCTCGCAGGGGCAACCACGGCAACGTTTACTGGGGGGTGGGGGGGCTGCCGGGTTATCATCACCACGTTAAGCAGCGTGGAGACTGAAAAAAACCTGCAGAAATCCCCTCGAGTCGGGTACGAAGCTGCAACTAGGATAAGAACAGTTGAGGGTGTCGCTGCAAAAAATTTAAAACATTTCTAAAAAAAGAAAAAACTTGATTCGATTGATCTTTATTATCTTTGTGCGGCGAACAAGTTAAGAGCCGGTTAGCATCTGACCAGAAGAGCAAAGGTAAAGGGCAATATACACGGAAAGTGCAAAACAGCAAAGGTGGTTCTGTATCTCACAGAATCATCGGCAGCGAAGAGCAGCTCATTCACAGGTTATTGGATTATTAGGAATCAGACGGAGATCGATCACTTCTTTAACGATCATGAACTCGACCGAACCGCCACGTTTTACACCGACAGGATGAGTCCGGAGAAACGTTTTAATCCGACGCTTCCCTCCAACTTTCTCCTTCCTCCCTGCAGTGGTCCGTTGCCTGCAGGCTCACCTGCCCCCAACAGACGAGTGAGGAACAGGTATTTAGTCAAGTCAATTATTCATAACTTTATTTGATCACAAATGTCGAAAGCTAAACCCGAGAGACTTCGTACGGAGGTTTCAGAGCCGACCTTCGCCGCTCCGCTCCCTCTCATCCTCCGTTGCATCACCCGGACATTCCCGTCAGACGCGAACCGCTGTCGCTGGGGGCGCCGAGCTGTGACACGACCGCGAGGGGCCCAAGTCGCGCCGCATGTTGATTACACCCCCCCCCCCGAAGTCGGACGAGGGACTCGCGCTCGCCGGAAACTTCCAGCGTGTGAAAGGGCGGCTCAGTCTGTAAGGATCGGGGCAACGCTGGTTGAGGGTCGTCGCCAAGGTCTGTGGCCCCATTCACCCCCGCCTCAAAAAAAAAATTTAAAAAATAGGCCAGATCTGATCCTAGCATCAAACAGGCAGGCGCCTTATTTTGTTTTAAAGGCCGCCACGATGGCAGAGCGCTCCCGAAACCGTCTCACATGGGGGGGGGGGGGCCAAAGCGGAGCCGTCCGGCCCCATCGGTTCAGGCGGCCCCCCCCCCCATCCCCTCCGGGCAGGCCTGTTCCCGTTGTGCCTTTTTAACCATGCTAAATCATGCTCCACTCGGGTGTTTTGACATATCTGTAATTAACCCCCCCCCCCTTTGTGACCTGCTCTACTATCATAACTGGGCTACATTGCTTTTAGTTATGGCCCCTCCCCACTCGACACCTACTGACAGACCCATGAGGATTTAAAACAAACAAAATCCCCGAAACAACAACAACAACATCCATCCGGATTGGGAATGACTTAGGACCTGGAGAGTGGAGTCATGTGACCGGTAAAAGCTTGTGGGGGGGCCGGGGGGTGTGATGTTTGCAGCCAGGGCAACTGCATTACGAAAAACAAAACATTCTCCTAAACGTGCACGTTGAGCATTAATCATCAGCAATACAATTTCCTGGAATATTCAGGATTATCTATGAACACGCGTTCGGAGAAAAAAGACCCCCCACCCCCCCACCCATAGGCTGAACACATTTCTCCAGGCCTAGATCACCGAGAGCCTGATGTTAATGTGGAGATTTATTTATTCATTTCATTCATTTATTTTTTTGACACAGATTTCCCACGTCATCTCATAAAGCGCTGGGCTCGCTCGGCAGTGGCCTGCAAAAGGCCGCGAGCCGGACGCATCGATCTAAAAGTGCATTACGCAGCTAAGTGCCTAAGTTTCTTATGCACGGGTTGGGAGGGGTGGCATGGCGGTGGTGGTGGTGGGGGGGGGGGGGGGCTGTGTAACGACAGATAATGCACAAGATAAAAAAAAAGAAAAAGAAAAAGAAAAAACGATTTCCCAAAACATTTAAATCGGCAGCTCTGGAGCCGTGAGGGAGACGCGAGCGGCGACCGGGTGAGAGACGCCTCCTCGCCGCTCCGGCAAAATAACTTAATGATTGAATAATCTCACAAAGTGTCGCAGGAGGATTTTTAAGGGGGGGGGGGGGGGTTGGGGGGGGTCATAATTGAAAACGGCAGAGGCTGGAAACAATTTCGGCTACCTGCCAGTCAATAAGTAATTGGCTGTTTCAGGTGAGCGGTTTGAAGGATCCTGGGGGGTGTATTGGGGGGGGGGCAGTCATTAAAACAAAGGAGCTCTGCTGCGTTGTGGCTCATCAAACGAGGGCCACTATATGAAGAGGCAAAAAAAGGAAAGAGAGGGAGGGAGAGCGAGTTATGAATATTAGTGCGGAAGGAATCGCTGACATTTTAAATGGGTCTGAAAATAACTCCGGCTCCATCTGAGAGGCCGTTTTCAGCAGCGGCGGCGCATTTTCTCCTGCCGCCGCCTCTCACGGCGACGGCGTCCACCCTCGCCGGCCAGATTGGGCCCCCCCCCCCGTCCCTCGCTTAAGATGAGCGTCTTTCTTTCTCTTTTCTTTTTTTTCCATAATTGTGAAGCCAAGCAAATCACATGCGGCCGTGCTCCGGTTAAATGTTATTCAAATGAGTTGCCAAAAAGAAAAGAAAAGTGACATTTCAATATTTGTAGTGGATTATGCTCCAAATTATAAAAACGTTGGGGGACGGGTCGTCAAATAGCATCTCAGCTACTCTCTCAGAAAATAAACAGTTCAATAATAACATGTTTATTCGACTCTGCTGTCAATATTGACGAATATTTTTGATATAAACTGAGCGCGGCCTGTTTGTTGTCAACGTAAATCTTCAGTGAACAAAAGTGTGGTGACAGTAGGACTGTTAAATACTCACACACACACGTGCACGCACGCATGCATGCACGCGTGCACACACACACACACACACACACACAGCTTCCCAGTCTTATATCTATGTAAAACAATCTTAGGATTTAACAAATCACGCTACAGTGTCAGCTGAGTCCAGACGACATTTTCCAGGGTTTATTCTCGTCGCTCCATTTTTTTTTCACCTCTCGAATCCGAAATTAAAGTGTGACTGCGAAACGGAGAAAAAAAAAGAAAAAAGGAAAAAAGAGAGCGAGTTTTTCATTTTGCCGTTAACGAGGAAAACGAAGGTTGGAACCGTCTTAAAAGACAAAACGCCTCAAACGCCCGAAAAACAATTCAACTGAGGAACGAAGAATAAGCTGATTTGTCTCAAGATTACGCCTGACTCGGGAGATTTGTATCAGTGGGGGGGGGTGTAATGCTCCAAACAGCTGACCTTAATACCCAAATCATTGGGGAGGGCCTGGGCTAAAAAGGCGCTGACGCCTCCGAGTTTGTGCATTTTTTTTTCCCCTCAGGCATCTGGCCAATGGGATCCAGGCCGGTCGCTCTGAACGGAGGGCGGCGGTCGGAGAGCGGCGGCTGACCGCCACGGGTGGAGGCGGGGCAGCCCGAGGGGGGGGGGGGACGCCCTGAATTATGGCTGCCACCCCTGAGCGCCGCTCATGACCGAACCCTGAGAGCGTTTACTCCTGCAGCCGGTGAGAAACTGTCCTTCTTGTGATTTACGGCATAAAAAAATTTCCACGAGAGCATAAAATTAATCCACCCCTGACTCAGAAGGGTGATTAGGAAGATCTTTCTTTTTCTTTTTTTAATCCAATCATTTTACATTGTGATTCCTTTCTTTTTTTTTTTGTTGATCCGGTTTTGTACAGTGAAATCAAACAACGACAGTAACTGGAGGGAGAAAAGAGGCTTTTTCTCCCGTCAGAAAAACTCACTTCACCCTCTTCGATCGAAGTGCCTCCTTGACGCCTTTCTAAAGTGCGTCGCAGCCTTTAGTGTAACTGCCAACACTCGGTCCCTTAACTGATGAGTCAACTGAAAGAAAAATAATCAGCAGTAATTTTCACGATGGATGAATCATTTAAGGGAACAAAAATTCAAATCATCTCTGGAACACGCTTCTAAAACCTTTAGGCCCAGTTATTTCTCTTCTTCGGATGTGGACAGAAACCTACTGATGCAGCTTTAAATGTCGCTTGTCATCCGTGAGCCGGAGAACAAGGGTTATCATGGGTAACTTTCGGTTGGATATAGGCAACGGAATCATTTAGATTCTTTTCCTTCGGATTCAGATCTTGGATTTCTACGTTAAATGGATTTATTTATCTTTTTATTTTCCAGATGTGTTCACGGACGCGGCCCAGGGTCAGAAAGCGGATACGTCCCGGGGCGCTCTGGGGGGATTATTTCACAGCGTCTGTCATGTTTAGACGGAAGGCCGGAGCTTTCGGAGGGTATTTGGGGGGGAGGGTGGTTTTAATGTCTATTTCCAGGGCAAAGTGGGGGCCGTTACCATGCCACCCCAGCAATGTCTTGACGCAAGGGGGGGGGGCGCTTGTTTTCGTTAACCGGGGATTAACAGCAGCCGTGGCTCTGGCAAATCACGAGCCAAGAGAGTGAGAGAGAACCAGAAGCACCTTAAGTGGGTGAATGACTGAGCGAGCATTTGAGAGAGAGAGAGAGAGAGAGAGAGAGAGAGAGAGAGTGAGAGTGAGAGTGAGAGTGAGATGGAGGGGAGGGGGGGGGGGAGGGGGGCAATAAATCTAGGACAGGCATTGACTGCAGGGTGAGGGGTGGGAGGGAGAGCGAGGTAGAGAGGATTTCAGAGAGAGAGAGAGAGAGAAAAGAGGCGAAGAGGGAGGGGAGGTAAAAGCAGTGGCAAGAAGAAAGAGGAGCGACGCTTGGTTCCCATTGTGAGACGGGGGGGGGCATTAATCACGAGGAGGGGGCAGGAGGAGCTCGCTGACACGAGATCTCCGTAGGATTACAAGACGTACCAGTTGTTTGGGTTTTTTCGGAGGGGTGTTTTTGCCCCCGTTTTCTAAAATAACTGTCGTCCGGAGCCCCCCCCCCTGGCGCCGAGCGCCGGGCGGCGGGCGCCTTCGCCGGCGTCTCACTCATTCTGATTTCATTTTCAACCCCGGCAGCTTTTTTCTATTTTTTTTTAAACTCGGTCCGCGACACCTGCCACTTCGAGCTTTAAGAAACTTCCAACCCCGAAATAAAAACGCTGTCATTACCATGAACAGATGAGACGTCGCAGCTTCCTGAGGAGGCATAAAAGCACTTTTTTTCCTTCTTCTTCTGAAGCCTCTCCACTCTCACAAGTG
The DNA here is from genome assembly GCA_016859345.1 of Istiophorus platypterus. NCBI lineage: Eukaryota > Metazoa > Chordata > Actinopteri > Istiophoriformes > Istiophoridae > Istiophorus > Istiophorus platypterus. The sequence continues at coordinate 22,204,312 of CM029129.1, forward strand.
CACCTTGGTGCTAGCTTTGCTCAGAAAATTGCTCAAAAATAATAAAAGACGGTCAATACTCGCTGCCTTTGTCCAAACGCATCACTACTGGCATTCATAAAACCCAGAGTTCTCTACACGTGGACTATTCCCCCGCAGATTGAAAGGCTACCTGAAAGCTTGCACATCAGAGAAATATATTTTCTAGTGCTAAAAAAAAATTGTTAAAAAATTTATCAAATTTTGATGCTTTTTTTTTTTTTTTTGGTACCAAGAAAAATGTGTCAAGTACCAAAAGCTGGCATCAAATGTCTGATTAGATCCTTTGATTATTCTCTAATTGGATTACCAACACTTAACAAAATTGAGTGTTTTGGGTTTTTTTGTTTTTTTAAGCAAACTTGTGTTTAGACAACATTTACGTTCAGGGAGCTTCAAATCGATATTTTTATTACAATGCTAATCTATGGATAGATCGATCATGAGCGACGAGCCCCCGGGGAGTTACCTCCACGCTACAGCGCCGTTTGGTTCGATAGAAGCACAAAGACGCATTCAGAAACTACAGTGGCGGCGCATTTAGAATTATAGCATTTAGCAGCCAACGAGCCAAGGCTCCCTCAGGAGCTGGCGGAGACCAAAACGGAGCCAAAAGGACGGCGGTCGTCGGACTTTCCGTCCATCCGGCGGCCGGAAACGCCACGTGACTCCACCGCATGAGCGCTAACGCTGCTCAGTACGCACCCGCTGGATTTGTAAACAGGCAAGTTTTAGTAAAAAAAACACCAAACAAACAAACAATAAAAAAGAGGCAACGTCAACAATGCACAGCTCGTCCCACAAACAGAGCAGAGGCTGTACAAGTGCAGACTCCAATGCAGGTAATTAAGTCCTGACAACCGACTTTATTGCTTTCCCCACAAAGTAAATGAACAAAAGGAAAAACAAACAAAACAAAAAAACCCTTTTCGTGTCCGGTCGTCGTCTTGGCTCCAGCGCAGCTTAATTCCTCGTTTTAATGTCTTTCCAGTTAATTTAACCGTAGTGGCCGAGGCTGTGCGGAGACGCTGGACACCGGACAACCGGGCTTTCCTGTGAAACCCGATCGGCGTGGGGGCTGTGGTCTCAAGCCGCCGGCCGTGTGCCGGCCGTGTGCCGGCCCAGCGCCGGCCCAGCGCCGGCCCCGCGCCCCCTGGTGTGCCAGGCGCCAGGAAGTACGGGAAGGTGGAACCGGACAGGCGGTTCTGGTTTCTAGCTGACAAAGCAAACGTCCGTTTAATCGAGCTAATGTTGGTTGCGTCATCAATTTTGTAACCAGTTGATCTTCTCAGCCACACAGTGTGTTTTCGTTCCATATCTGTTTCTCTGCCTCTTACAAGCTTAAAATAGGAGTGTTTGTACATTTCTTCCGGAACGATCGAGACTATCTGGCAGTCAAGAGAGACCGAAGAGGAATGTTGCATTTGAGGTTTATGGAGATTTTATGATTTGTCTTATAGAAAAAAAAAAAGCATTTCTTAATTTCTAAAAGTTTCAAATGTAATGATACGACTGAATCGATTAGTCGACTCCTCAGTATGTGGTTTGACGGAAATTTAACTGGCAACTATGTTGTTAAGACTGTTCATTTAATCGTTTTTTCATTTTTAGAAAATTGTGATAGAATCATCTGTCATTTTAGAGGATCAATCTATTAATCAAGAAAATAAGTGGCAGATTAATCAATAATGGTAATAATTACTGAAGCCGTGTATGATAGCGTGTTACAGAACATTAATCCAATCAAAACCAGTGGAATCTGTTACGGTGTAGCGGACGGCAATGCACCTAGCAAAACCACACATCTCCAAAACGTCGGATTTGGATGGGTTTTTGTTTGTTTGTTTGTTTGTTTGTTTTATGGTGTATCTAGCTAAATAAGTTGGAGAATTATCGTGAGGAACAAGATATGATACGTCAGGTTTGACCCACGGGAAGTTTCACCAGGGAATTTCAAACTTCAGCCTCCATCTGAAACCGTGGACAGAACGCCGGGAAAACAAATCCCTGGTCCGGAGGGGATTAAATATATATATATATTTGCATCCTTGCATCTTTGCAGCCGAACTTGGTCCCCAAGCCTAATGATAGCAAAACACAGCTGCGCTGAATAATTATGTTTTTTAAAAAGTAGCGTCCTGAAGAGGTCAGCGACAGCAGGACGGCTGCTAAGGCACTTTGTTGTTTGAGCTGGAGCCATGTAGAGCGCAGATTATCCGACTGTTAACTCGCTGCTAATTACCAGATGCTCCGCGGGTAACATGACAAACAAGTCTGGGAGTAAAACGAATACATGGTGGGGGTTAACCCAGAAACGGCGCTTCCAGAATAAATCGGTTTCCAAGGCCGGTTCCGAGCCAAAGCTATAGGAGGATGGTGAGTGGGTGGGGGGGTTGGGGGGGTCGGCTGTGAAACTGAGCCAATCATTCTATCCAAATGGCCAACTAACAGGATAAGCACTGAATTAACTGCAGGGGAAGAGTTTGATTACAAGCTCATTAAATCTAATTTCAGCCAAAGTATGTGTAATCATTTTTGTTTGACGTGGATTTTTCTTAAAAAAAAAAAAAAGAAAGAAAGAAAGAAAAGAAAATTTTAAAAGATTAAAAAAATCTTGAGGATCCACTCGGTTGAAAGAAAGCGGATGTTTAGCACATTAACATTAGAAATCATATGTAACATACACGGGGCTTTTTTACTATAAAAAGGGCCGAACCAGCAAGAGACCCGGGGGGCGGGGGCCGCCACATTGTGGCGCGGTCACCTGGCATGACGAGATCCTGACCTTTAATCTCTAGTTGACCTGCACTAAATCGCCAATGTCATGCGGTTGTCATGCGTCCACGTGCGTCAACGCGGGAGCGTTTGCTCGCCGCTCGAAATCTGAAATGCACACGGGGGCCCCGGCGACTCGGAATAAGTCGCCTGCTCCGTTCAACGACTCGAAGATTAAAAAAAACGTCTCACATCTCAACATCTCAACCTGCCGTTGATCTTAAGCTTCGGCTTAATCGGCGGCGAAGCCCGAGCGAGTCGTGTGAAACGATGATCAGACGCCGGCGCCGTGAAAGTCCCGTAGAGTCTAATAAGGCTCAGAGGAAGACGATCGCCGTGTCCTCCCACAGTCACATCAAGTGGCAGAGCAGCAAATATTGGCTTTAAAGAATCAGAAATTTTAAATCCTCTGTGGTTTATCACGTAAAAAAAAAAAAAAAAAGGGGTAAATGATCTAAAACAGGAACTGAAATATTTCTTTTTTTAATATAAAAAATGAAACAAGATAAAGTACAGAGGGGCTTGAAAACTGCAGACTCACTGAAGCACTGACGAACACCCCCCCCCAGAGGTTTGAGAGTTGTGACTGCCCCCCCCAGCAGAGTTTTTGTGACGGTCACACATTTTGAACAGCAAAGAAAAAAAAATTGAAGAAAAAATATTTGGTTTCTGAGAAATTAAATATTAACGATCACATGAACTAACAAAAAGCGACGCCTCAGCGGGGGGGTTTCAGGCCGGCGGAGGTTCGCTCGGCGCGGAGGCCCGCGCTACGGCGCCTCCCGGGTCAGGTAGAGCGCGTCGGCGGTTCGACGCCGGTGTCGCCGAGGCGCTCGGACGCGGCCGATAGGCATCGGAACGCCGCCGTATTAGGCGAGTACTCTAATACCTACTTATGACGGATTAAGAGCCAGATGGTGCAACAGCGGATAAGCAGTTAGTGTGCTAGTAGGTGGATCACGCCCCCCCCCTCCAACAGTCACGGGAGAAATTTACTCCTGTTCCGTTCACCCTCGTGTGTGTGTGTGTGTGTGTGTGTGTGTGTGTGTGTGTGTGAGTGAGTGTGTGTTGGAAATGAGGTGATGTAGTTGTTTTTTTGGGGAGTTTTTGTTTTTTTCTAAGAAAATCATGATCGACCAGGGCAAAGCACGAACTTCAGGCTTTTAGTTCGTGGAGAACCCTGCTGGTGGGGGGGGGGGGGGGCAGAGTTGGCGGCGGCGGAGTCGGCGCAGCCGGCGGCCTTGACGGCGAGACAAGATGGTTTCAGGGTTCGTGGAAATGCAGCTTGATGCAGCTAATTTGTCCTCCGGGACAAACCATAACCATATGGGTTGGGGGGGGCAGAGAGCCAGAATGATATATGTGTGTGTGTGTGTGTGTCTCAGTGGAAAACCTGTCTCCAGCAATGGTCATATATGACTAACGCGTACATATGTACTATAAAATACGTTCCCTGGGAAAGCGTGCTGCGTTCGCTGACCGAATAGACGTAGGTCCATGTGGAGGCGTCCCAAACGCAAAAAGGAGCAAAAAGCAGCTAAAAGCAGCAAAAAGCAGCTAAAAGCAGCCAACACGTCACTTCTGACCTGTTCTCCTGGGTGGACTCCAGATCCAGTGAAATCCGTCTCTCGCTAGAACCGTGACCGAGCACCGCCAGCGCCCAAACAGAACCATCAATAAAAGGTTAAAAGTACTGTACAGCAGTAATAATACCAGAAATGACGCCTGGCCACTGCGAGCGGATTTTGCGAGAGCAGGTACTGTAGGAAAACGGATGAAATATGTTTTCAGGGAGCGATTCGCCGACGCCTTCAGTAGCGACGTGGGCGACAGGGTTGTTAGAGTGGACGTGTGACAGATGTAGGTTTGACTTAAAGGTCTGGTAGTTTTACCCGATTTCAAGGCCGTCCCAGGACCTCGGTCCGTCCGGCGACCCCCCCCCCCCCTCTTCGTCCGCCGCGTTGACTCCGGTTTACTGCCGGTTTACTGCCGGCCGTCCTGCGTTGCAACCCTTTTCCCTCAGCTCGGCTCAGTTTTGTGTTTTAGTTTTTTTATGTTGTTATTTGTTGTTGTTGTTGTTGTTGTTGTTGTTGTTGTTGTTGTCCCGGCTCATTGAGCAGAGCAATTCGACAGATATGTGGAGATCAACAACAACTCGACAAGTCAGTGTCTTTAAGGGCAATTTCAGTGAGGAAGCATCTTCTCTTAATCTTCCCTGAGCAGAAAATGTGCTAAATCTGTGTTTTGTTTTTTTGTTTTTTTGTTAACACAATCGTCTCCGGAGTTTTTTTTCCCCCTTTTCAAAGTGTCAAACTAGACTCTTTACTAAATGAATAAATAATCTCATTTTGAGAAGTGGATCCTCACGCCCATAAAAACAAAACTGGAGAATAATGGAAAAAAAAAAAAAGAGAGAAGAGAAAAGCCAGAATTGGCTGAACCGACACTCGCCGAAGGCGAAAAGATACGAACGGATATGTTATCGACCCGAGTGAAAATCCGCGGCTGTTCCCAGTTGACTCGACTCAATAAACGAACAGACAGGATCAGAGAGGAAACAAAAAGGTTCTGCGGAACGAGAAAGACAAACCGGACTCTGGTTCAGTCGAGAACGGAGGCGTTTGGACGGCTTCTTCTCTTCCTTTGCTCTTTGTCCTTCCGGCCCTCAGCGCTTCCGCTTTTAGACCGAACGACGGATCGGATGCCACGGGGGGGGGGGGGCTCTGCCGCGTGCGCCCGGGATCCTCGTCGAACAGAAACGTAGTCTGGAAACATCACCCGTCAACCAGACTCACGCCGAACGCGACTCTAACATGAACCGGCCATGAAGTCATCGATGACATCCCGGCGCTCCGGGATTTTTCCTAAATGCTTTCCTCTCGACCCGCTGCGTTCCTCGGGTCCTTCCTTCGCCACGTGAATGATTCCGGACTCTTCCATGAGGCCTCCGCTCCCTCGCCCAGTATTCAGGTTATTTTCCTCGGAACACGACTAAACGCCGCCGGCGTCCGACCGTGGCGCAGTCGTCTAGTTCTTCGCTCGCTCGGTTGTTGGTGGACGTATCGGCGCCCAACCCTCGACGTTCAGCTCCGCGATGCCATTTTGTAGATTGCAAGGTGCAAGGATTTTTGGTGCGAGGATTTTTTTTTTTTCCGTTTCAGTATTATCTTGGGGCTAAATTCGTCTCGGAAAATGCGAATGGAAATCTTTACATTCCAGAAGCTTTTACCGCGTTTGATCTACCGACTGCTGTACATCAGCAGGGATTTTACACTCAAGTCAGGAGCGTCTAAAGACTGTGGTGAGAGGAAAAGCCTCAACCTCATTATTCTCCTTAGAAAAGTCTGACTTTAAGTATTATACTATCTTGGAAAGTCCTTAAAGCTGGAACCTGATGAGTTCCATCATGCATTTCACAGAGAATTATGGGACCTGGGGGAGGTAATTAAAACTGGCGTCCGTAAATCCAGGTGCACCAATTAGCAGCTAATAAACATGATAAGATCATTTTATTTCCAAGTGTGGTGGTGGTGGGGGGGTCCCTTTAAATTGTGCGTGGTCATTACTGATCCTTTTTCTTTGTTGTTGTTATTTTGTTTATTTAAGAATAATCAATAAATACCAATTTTTTCATAATTTGCTCTCTAAAACTGCTTGAATAAATTTACATAGCTCAATGACATATAATTTAACAGAGCAGCTTGTATCACCGGGGACGACGCATTTCTAAGTAACAATTCATTAGCGTTTGCAACGTTCGGGATATAAACAGCGTCTTTCCTAATTTCAGGCGGCGACATATGACTCAACAGTGTCGTTCATTGGCGCCATCGCCAGGCCCCGGTCCCGGGTCTCGGTAGGAGGGCCCCCCCTGGAAAGACGGCTCGACGAGTGCGGGGAATAACGTGGACCCTGTGCCGTCAACATCAAGAGCTGTGCCGTACAATGAGTGTTCAGCCCCCCCCAAACAGGACATTAGTGTAAAGCACAAAGCGGCACCGAGTCGGCCCAATAACTTCGGCTTAATAGGGATTTTGGGTAAAACCTGTACAGCTGGTGATCATCGTTTTAATTCCTGCTCCGCACTTTTAGCCTCCAGCCCCAAACGGATGCCGACGCGAGTGAAATAAAAAGGGCTGCGGAGCTTTATCCACGTCTGACGCCGTTCTCCTCCCGGGACCCTGACCCGCTTTAAATGTGGGAAGCAGGTGAGTTTCCGTTTCAATGCCGGGTTTCATGAAACAGTTAAAAAAAAACCAAAGGTCTCGCGGAGGGAGCCGGGGCAGGGCTTCTTTATTCCGGGTGAGGAAACGTGCCTCCGCTGTGACACACCTGTGGTTCTTGATGACAAATAAAAAGCTTTTAATTGGACCAAAAAATGGAAAATCGTACAGAAAGACATTAAAAAATATAGAAAACAAGCCCCTTTTACCAAAATTCCTACAGTGTCTGATGCAATAACAAAATGATCAAGGGGAAAGAGATGAGAACACCTTAGAAAAAAAACCCCAAAAGAACAGCACGGCCTGACTGGGTGAGATGAAAGCGCCGCGAGGCTGCGCGTGACAGCGGTAAATGCTGCCGTCTGGAAATCAAAGCCACTAAATAATAACAGATACCGTCAAGATTCGAAATCTGGAGCCTCTCTGCCGGGAATTAGTCAGGACAGATGGTTAACCTAACGGCGAGAAGCCCCAAAGAGACCTCCTGAAGACGCGTGCGCCCACAAATTATTTAGCTGACAGTGTTTTATCTAACAATACGGCAAGCCCGTCGTGGCGTCGCCAGGGCGGCGGTGGCGGCGGTGACGACGGCGGCAGCTCTGGCATCGGATCCTCCGTTCTCCAGGATCCCTGGATCACGCCGGCGACGGAGAAAACGCCGTCAACAAACATGCGAGCGGCGTTCAGGAACTCGAAATAAAGTAAATGGAGCAGCACTCCGCTTTAATCCTCATTAAAAGCGCGGCAGCCACGATAGGTTCACTTGGTCATCCCGCCCGAGACACACAATCTGGTCGGATAACGGGCTCAGCTCCGGCCGCGTCCTGAGCGATGGGACCGGACTAACCGCCGTAAAAAATCACTCCGTCGGCGGCGCAGAGTGTCGCACCGCAGTCGGAGGGGCCGACGCCCCCCCCCCCAAGTTTACTCCGTGGTTTGATTTCCCAGGGGGGGCCGGGGCACGGCTGGTTTCAGGGAGCTGGACCTCCCATCATTCATCCGGGATCATGCTTGTCTCAAGGAGGGTTATTAGATCCCCACGCATCCGAGCACACGTCCAGAAGAAAAGGGTTCGTAACGTCACTCGTCTCCGCTCGGATGGATTCTTTTTTTTCTTAATTACAGTCCCCTCGCACACATGTAAAGCTGCAGAGCACCACAGGGCCCTTTCAGTGCGGGGGGGGGGTTACACAAGCAAACCAATCTGTTCCGTCCGAGAGCGAAGAGATTTGGTCGAAGTATTAAAGTCCACGGCAAACATTTGCTCGACACGCTTATCTTTATTCATACAGTGGGTTGTATGGAGCCGGTGTTTACGCTGTTGCCCTCCAGATTCCCGAAACCGTTTTAGCCTGCGGGTGAAGACCGAGCGCGCCACGTATGGCGGGGGGGGGGGGGGGGGCTGCCGGCCCCTACACATCGCCAGTTAATTAATTACCGAGCACCAGAAAGAGCGGCGGGATATTAGCCTTTAATATGAGACTCCGAGGGTGTGAATACAGCATTGTATGATTCGCCATTATCCCAACAGTGGGGGGGGGGGGCACTCGTGATATTATGTGTCTTCCCTGCCAAGTCGCAGTAGCTTGGCAGAACCTTGTATGAACCTCGTGCCTGAGACCGGATGCAGGTCACATCCTGCATCCGGGAACCACACAGAACCGCACAGAACCGCACAGAAAGCCACATCGGCATCAGCAGTGACGACCCAGGATCCTCGCGACATCCAGTCCTGGTACATCTCACCAACGCTCGTCCCAGCAAGTAGCCAGTTTCAACATCATGCTGCCAGAAGGTTAAGTTCTTAAGGCCAACATGCACACCGGTCTTTTTGTGGATCAATACTTGCACTTCCTGCAATCTTTGGGGGAAAAAAGGGCATAAAACAACACTGACACAAGAGACAAGTAAAACTAAAAATACAATATGTTCCCCCCCAAAACCATCAACGTGTTTGATGGGGTCAGGTTGTTAATGTTCTCTCAAATGTTAGGGCGAAGGCAGAGGAGGGGGTTGCAAACGGGCGAGAGGTCAGCAGACGTGTTGCTCGCTTGAGCGGCATCCGCCGCGTCAAAGATGCATGACATACAAACGTATGCCGCGGCAGCTTGGGCCAGTCAGGAGCCGTCTGGAAACGCCACGGCGTGCGACAGACGGGCAGCCAGACGGACGGTTGGACGAGCGGGAGGACGGACGGAGGGGTGGATGGACGGGCAGACGGACGGCGGACGCCGCGGCAGATCGGGGTCGACACGCAGCCACCCAGAGTTACAACGCACAACCATCCTGTCGGGTCCAAGTATAAGCACGCTTGCAGGATTTGCCCCATATTCCAACAGCGGAAATCATTTTGTGGCATGTTTGCACTCTACCATCATGTGGCTTGGATCAATCCCATCACTGTTTTGTGTCAGTGTGAGTGTGTGTGTTTGTGTTTGTGTGTGTGTGTCTGTGTGTGTGAGTGAGTGTCTGTGTGTGTGAGTGAGTGTGTCCATCAACATCGCTGCCAAAACCACAAACCACCAAATATCAAAACCCTGTTTTTGACAAGGCTCTAAAAAAACAAAAACAAAACAACACACTGACACTCAATTGAAAATAAACTAAGAGAACAAAAATCCCGGGGGGGGGGGGATCCGAAGCCACAACGTCTGTCACCTCCACAGAACCTCGACAAATACAAACCGAGGTATTAAACATAAAAAAAAGAAAAGAAAAAAAAGAACAGCAGGTCGCACAAACTTGTTCAGCACCTCTTCATCACCCTGTCAAGGATTTCCTTGACAGGGTGATGAAGAGGCCGCCTCCGGGTGGTCCCGATGGTCCAGGGGGCCGGTCCGACTGTGGCACACACTCCATTGTAAATGCATTTGTATGTGTGTGTGTGTGCGTGTAAGAGAGAGAAAGAGAGAGAGAGAGAGAGATGGGGGCGGCTGAGCGAATCGCAGCTCTACAAAGAAGCAACAGCACAAAACCTTAATGCAGGGAAACCTGCTGTAATCATCAGATGTGCGACTTCGACCGGCGGAAGCCACGGCCCGTGTGACTAATGCTAACGTTAGCGGGGCCACGCCGCAGGCCGCCCCTAACGTCAGGCGCTGATTCAGGTTACGCTTTTCGTTCCGGTCCAGTGGCTGCTCGCCAGTTTGGTCCGACACATTGCACATAAAGTCTCGGCTTCGTTTTCTAGACGGAATCAACGGCAAACTGCGGCTGGTTTAACGAGACCTCTCCCGTCCCACTTTCCGAATCGCTAGTTTGCAAAGTCCCGGCGCTGGTGGGGGGGGGGTTGGCGGCCCCCGGGGCGGGTTCGTAACATCTTAGGTGCGACAGTTGAACGGCTTCATACATTAATGAAAAATGAATATATAGTTTCACTGACAAATATTTCTGGTACAAACCAGCAAGGATAGCAACATTTAATGAACTATTCACGCATAGCCCTTCACCAGGCTCGTAGATGAAAGAGCAGCAGGCTTCCTGCAACGAAACCAAAGGAGGCGACAGCACCACCGAGGTCCATGACTGTACGACTTCTGGATTTCAGTGTGAAACAAACAGTACTGCAACAGGCGTGGAAATGAAGAGACATTCGATTCCAGGGCCGGAGGGTACACAACAATCAGGACTACTTAAGTGAGAGTGTTGGCTTCACTGTTGGAGGCTTAGCCAACACCAAAAGTGTCGGAACTGCTCGGCAGCATCACTTCAGGAAACAAAACTCGTCACCGATCAAAATGTCGCAGACAATGTCATTCTGAGCATTAACGACCATCTAACCTATATCTGAGCACTTTTGAAATGTTTGCAGGATTTAGGGACGGTGTCTGGTTGTAAACTTAATGTACCACAACAGGAGGCTGCGATGCCGGTGGGTAAATGGCCGTTTCATCTGGATAAAGAGCTTTCATTTACTTAGTCAGCACAAGGATTTAGCTATCTAGGCATTATGACTACCCCAGAAACATCGCAGCAAATTATGGTGGATTAATTGCTCAAAGAAGATCAGATTTGGTGAGATGGGGAAATTTGTCCACTCACATTATTTGGTAGAACAGAAACAATTATGATGATTGGTCATTACCTGTCTGGATACCAGTATCATCTTTAAGATGATGGCTAAGTTGATTTCTACATTTATTTAGCAGAAGCAGAAGCCGTTAGTTTACCCTTACAAATGAAGAAGGCCTTAATCTCCCCAGTTTGAAATTATAATACTGGGCAGTAATATGGATTATGAAAGATAAAGAGTAGGACTGAAATCATGTCGTGAATATGTTTACAATAACACACGTCTGGGAATATGCTGGATATAAAAGAAAAGTGGGAGCTGGAGATGAATGTTACTGACCAAAAATGAAACATGGGACTAAGTGTGTGAACGGGGACAAAAAAAAACCTAACAGCCCATTATGGAAAGAAATCAACAGGAAATTATGAATGAGGTATTTCAGAACTCGTTTCATTGCATCAAAATGCTATGAATAAAAGTAAAAGAAATTTGCTCTGGAGGGATTGTTGTTGTCCAGAGCTGAGGGCGTACTGGGAAGAGAGTCGCGGAAATGCCTTCCATTTTAAATACTCACTTACCACCGGGCCCATTGTATTATATTACAGGAGCGATCCCCGAGGGAGCGGCGGGAACGAGAGACACTTCCACGTACCCTTTTATCGTGGGGGGGGGGTAGAAAAAATAAAATGACACCTTTATCTTGGCACGAACCGCCGCCGCCCCCATTACATCAGTGGCAGGACAGGTTAATGAAAGTAAAACTCTGTGCAAACACAGACACGTTTTAAACGGATGGACTCTGGTAATTGCATTAGATTACCGAGCTAAAAGGTGCTGTACTGACTTGGTTGTATTTTTGGCCAAGTTTTATTATCCTTATAATTATTATTATTATTTCTTTTTTTTTTTTTTGGACTCTTCTCGATGTGGATTTACCTTTTTTGTACTTTCATGTTTGTTTGCCGAGCTGTGAATGGTTCCATCTTATTTGAAATACGGTATAAACAAGTCACTTTTGCGTTTCGGAACTAGTTTTGCCCACCTACACAAAAAACTGTATATCGGATGGGGCCAGTGGGGGTTTGCTGCTCCGCTATTTCTTTTCTCTTTTGAATTTGTACAGTTGTTGCAAATGTTTGCAATTGTTTTCCTCATCGTCTGTAACAGAACATGCAGAACACTATTGAATTTCAGCGGGACACTCGCGGGTCAGCATATCAAATTAGCACTTTGTTGAAGGACTGTTCATCAACTCCGCTAATTGTAATTTCACGGGTCGATCGGTTGAGCGGACCTTTGGCCCGCGATGACCAGGAACCGAGCCACGACCCCTCGTTTATGGCGGACCCTAGGGTGGTGGGGGGGGGGGGTGTCTTACAAGTTCGTGCGACCGGGACCTAAGAAAACAGTGCGGCGGCTTTCCAGCTTTGCCGTAGCGTGCTGATAAATCCTTAGACCGTTGGACATCTGGCATTAGATGCCCATTCGCCAAAAACGATCCCCCATAATCAGTGGGCAGGGATTCCGGATAGTGGCGCGATTCCGGCGTCGGGAGGCAGCTGCAGAAATCCACTGATTGAGTCAATGAAGATCACGATGATCAGCGGTTGGCTCCTGTGTGGCGGAGAGGGAGGCGGCGGCTCACTTGATTGGCCGGCTTGATCCAGGAAGGAGCTGCCTTTAAGACCTCTTTTTTTTTCTTTAAAGATTAAATCAAAAACAGAGGCACAAAAATCCGACTAAATCATCATGAAACCATGACATCCAGGCGAGGTTATAGAGTAAATCACATCCGTCTACGGCCTATCACAGGTTTTCCTATAGACCAAAACGGATTCATCCTTCAAGAAGCCATTTAAAAATTAAAATCTTTAAATATACAGTCTGAGATAATAAATTTGATCAGGGACTAAATGAAAGCGAGACCGAATAGGACACAAACACTTTCAAATAAACCGCAATTAATTCAGATCACATCCTGGTATTTGCCATTTGGTTACAGATTTCCTGAACCCTGATCACCACAGTCCTAATTTTGTAGTCAAATAAGAATCTGGAACAATTAACTTTGTTTGATAATAAAAAAAAAATGTATGAGGTGAGATATTCAACTCCACGGTGACGAGTTTTGACGAGTTTATTAGTTTTAGGTCGAACGCAGGTGCGTTCACTCGCCGGACAGTCGGCAGAGGAAGTGGACTTCGGGACGTTTTCCGTTGGTCAGATTAATTCGGTGCTTGATAGGTGAACAGTAACAAAGACAAACTTTTAATCAAAAGGCCTTTCAATTAAATCCAGGCATCTATATAACAGGTCAATATACAATTTGTCCATAGGCGAGAGGCCGGCGTTGGCCTCAGATGATGGCGGTCGGCCTTATGCGAGACGCCAAAAGAAATCTGACCGCGCCGCCCCCGGCCCCGGCATCGGCCCCGGCATCGGCCCCGGCCCCGACACCCCCCCCCCTTCCCCGGCTAGTGTAGCTGCTCTCCGCGGATGAACTTTGGACCCGCTCCCTAATTAGGAGGAGGTTCCCGATTTTTCCTGCTTCCCACTTTGTGAAACGGCTACATAAATATGCAGGCGCGTGGACGGACTCATTACGCAGCCCGGCGCCCTGGCGCCATCAGGAGCTGCCCCACATACGCGGAAAAGGCTCCGTCTCGTTTCACTTTCAAATTCGGTCTGATGCAAAGCAAAACCTCCGACGCCCGGCAAAAAATGGATTCCGTGTGTTTCGGAATGGGAGCAATGAAGTCTGTGCGAAACTTTTAATTGTGCGCGCCGTTATCTGCCGCTGATAGACATGTGCATTTAGGCCAGACTCGCCTCCCCCGACGTCCTCGGAGATCTCTATGACTAATTCATTATTCTAAGCCTCTTTAAGGTTGGCACTCAAAAGCCGTGTGATCACTGGAAGCAGACACAAAGAGTGTGGGACTTTATTACCCTTGGTCCAATTTACTCCGGATTTTTTATTTTTTTATTCTTTCTAAACCGCCTGTTCTTCCCCGCTGAGACGACTTCGAACGAAAAAACAAAACAAAAAAACTCCAGAAAGTTCAAACGCCGGCGCCGTTAAACACATACGGTTGACGCAGTGATGGAGAGCGCGTCCTGGACCTTTTCGGCCTTCGCCTCATCTTCGTCCGAAGACGACGCTCGCTCGCTGATGGTAGCAGCCGAGGCTGAAATCGGTCCGTCGGAAAAAACGTGAACAGTAATACTGGAGTTTTTTTAATACCACAACGTAATTTCTGTGTCAAAATTAAACTGTTTTTTGGTTGAATTTTTCTTTTTTTGACTATTTCCTTATTGGGTTCAGACCACACGGCGTCCAGTGTTCTTTCTGTTCAAAGAAAGAATCAGCTTTCCCTGCCCCATAGCACGAAACAACCCTAATCTGTCTGTGGGCGGTTGATAGGGGTTTTAATCAATACCGGTGACTCAATGATTGCTTGGCCTGCAGCTGAGGGTTTCCAGCCCCTGAAACAAATGTTCCCCATCTTCATTCGGAACGAAAAAAAAAATAAATTTCTCGCTCAACTCCGAATTTACCTGCAGGATTGTTTACCGCTCGATGATCGACAGGCTGAATTCAGGGGGCGTAGTCAGGATTTACAAAAAACAAACAAAAACAAAAACAAAACAAAACAAAACCCAGGAGTCTGTCCGCTGCCCTTACAGAATCAGATAGAAAAAAAAATAAATCCATAAAAGAGGATTTGCAAATGCAAAAGGTCCAGACGGCATCGGCTCCAGGGCTCTGTCTCTGTTCCCCGAAGCTGGACCCGATGCAGCCTGCGCACAAGCCTGGTGTTGGGGGCGTGAGGGGGGGGGGGGGGGTCCCTAGACGCCATCCCAGCCCCTCGCCCACCTGGAAAGGGCCGGAGGCCATCACGCAAATCAGGTCCTTTGGCTCTCCACTGCAACGATCATGCAACCCCTCACTCCTGGGGGAGGAGGATGGATCGTGTGTGTGTGTGGGGGGGGGCTCACCGCCTCTCCACCTGTTTCCCAGATTATCTACAAAACAGACCAATGCGTGGTCATGACACCCCCCCCCCCAACGGACCCTTTCCCATAACTCAACCCACCCACTTAACCCCACCGCCATCTGCAGAAGTTCTCTGCAGCCTGGGACCCTGTGGGCCGGCGTCGGCGGAGCCGTCCTCAGGTAAACCCTGGCCACAGATCTCCAACCGGACCGGACGCCACCCACGTACTTTTTTTTCCTGTTTTGGTTCATCGGGGCGGCGGTTACTCAAAAAAACAGACAGGAAGAGACTAAACCACCCGGATCGGGGGCAGGCCCTGTCCCGGGATAACCCCCCCGGATCCGGTGGTGGGAGAGAGAGGCGCGGTGGACGAAGGCCTGTAACCCTTCGGGGAGAACGACCCCCGCCCCCCGACATGAGACCCTGACCGCCTGCCCCCCCCCCCCCCGGAGTTCAAAGCCGGCCACGCCGTGGGCCTTTTTCCCCCCCGCTGCTGTCGCGCGGTACGACCGGCACTTTTCCAGACAACCCGCCGGCTGCTCAGCAAGCAGCCCCCCCCCCCCCCCCCCGACAGTGATCTGTGTAAACATGTCTCTGTAACACATTACAACCTCTTTCGTCACCTATGCTCAACGTAAAGTTTATACAGTATGTTCATCACTACACTGCGATACTACACCTGTGAATACACTGACGATGCATATTCTATTTTTTTCCCGACGTGAATATTCTTTCTCGGCATAACAGCTTTATTTTTCCCCTCACACGACCCTCGTCTACGTCCTGCTGCTGCTGGGACGATGCAAATTTCCCCCCAGTGGGATTAACAGATCGCATCTTATCTTTTAATTATTTGGATATTTTACATTTTCTTGTGTGTTCGGTTAGTTTTTTTGTTTTGTTTCGTTTTGTTTCAGGGGGATTTTCTCCTCGTACAATACTGAAATCTACACCTAAAATACCCATTATATGTTTTGCTGTTCCAAGCAGAAGAACACAAACTTCCATGCTATTCTGAACAAGAGAACTTCCTGATACATCTGTGCCTGATGTAGAACCGAGTTGGGACTCGAACATGTATTTTGTTTTTTTCCTAAACGTAATGAAATGATATATTTCGAATGGAACATTCTACAGCGCCGAAAAGTTCTCGGGAAAAAGACACTTTCAGGGGCGTTTCTGGGCTAAAGACATGCAAGAGAGGCGCGCTTGTTTTGCACGTCAATCCCACAACATGAGACAGGATTGCCGACGGCGAACCGCTGTGCATGCGGCAGGGCGCATGGCGCTCACATTCACCCCCCCCGCCCACCGCCTCCCTCCCCTGCCTCCCAGTCAGCACAATATAGATTATAACAATATTTTTCATATCCTCTAATTGGCATCTTTTCAAGTGAATGAAATGACAGTGAAATTAATCAAGTTCTCATTTTTGCTTGGTTGGACCCCAGGGCCCCCCCCTTACCCCCCCCTCTAATACCTCGCTTCGAGAGAGCCGAAAGATTAAACCGGCGCTGATTGAACAGGTTCTTACTGCACATCCACATCATGAGGGATTTTTTTTTATTCCCCCTGCCCCCCCTCGTCGGGCCGTGACCACCCGCCCGCCCCGACGCGTACGCTCCCGGTTCCCTCCGCGCCGGCCTCCATCGGGGGGAACCATGTATTTTACACAGCGAGCTTGAGCTGCTCGGATCAGGTCAACGACCGAGTGTACGTTTAAGACTCAAACTCACCAAAGCGTTTCCTCAAGCAGAAGGCGCAGGCATGGGGGGGGGGTGTAAAAAAAAAAAAAAAAGGTATTAATTTAACATAACCCGCTTCAGGACAGGTTTAAGTGCTACGAGTTATTTTTTATTTATCAAAGACGGCGAGGGAGGAATGTTTACCGAAATGCACGATTAAAATTCCAGCCCATGTTGCGTCGCGGTGGCCCGGCCCAAAGCAAAGAGCACGTGGGAGCCCGCAGCTATTCGTTTGCTTTGTCCGGGGCCAAATCCTATTTCATAGACTTATGGTGAAATTATTATAACGTCTTTTGGGTCTAATATAGCATAACGGAGGTTATTATTAACAGTCAGGGATCCCTATTCTCTCAAAGCCTATGCAACCTAATAAAAGAATTGATTACAGTGGGCATTGCTCAATCTGGCAGCTTGCTCCAGGGTAGGAAAAAAAAAAAAAGAGAGAAAAAAGATGTTTTCATAGGCCACAGTGGAGGCGGAGAAAAAATAGACCTAAGTCAGGACAGAAACTTTAATTCTATTATAGCAAAATAAGTGCAACAATAATGTTTTGCCAATTCGACCACGGGCGGTTTTTCGATTCGCCCGATTCTGAGTCGCGCTCAGCTGCATCTCACGCGTCAAGAAAAAACAGTTAGGAGTTAAGACTGATGTGTAGATTCAAAGACTCCATACATACAAGTCAAAAAACACAAACAAACAAATAAACAAACAAACAATCTGCCTCAGTTTACTCACGACAAGTCAGACAAACTACCTCAGTACGGCACATGATAAGAATATCGATTTGAAGTACGGTAAAAGACGGTAGTAGTACGAACGTAGAGTTAATCTGTGTTTTTCCCAAAAGAAGACCAACAGAGACTGAGTGACCCCCCCAGGGTTTACTGTGGAGTGGATGATGCCATGACCGAGCGAGCGGTTCCTCCTCTATGTGCTCTGCTATTTTTAGAAAGAGCTGAATGGGATTTTACGGGGGTTCGAGGCCGAAAGAGACATCTCACGTCTCCCAAGCTCCCAAAAAAAAGGAAAAAATAAAATAACATAACAGTGAGGTCGCGATGTAACTTATGGGTTAGAGCCCTGGCTCTTAATTGTGGGCTAGATCCTAAATCAATGGGTGGAAGCAGAAAAGCTAAAACGAAAAACAAAGCCAAGGATGCACTTAATATTATTATATGTCAATCAAACCCTGATTCTTTTTTTTTCCGACGCCGTTCCCGTTTTCTCTCCGGATCCGAGCGATCGGTGAGTTTCCCCAAATGAAACACGACAAAAAACAAAACAAAACCCCTTTTTGTCCACACGATCGCCGACGTCAGGCAAATCCAGACCAGTCAATGTCATGGCAGCCTAATTTGTGAGCCCCCCCCCCCCATTAAAAATCAATGCGAGTAAGATCCGAAACTGCACATCCGGCAGATGTGCACACACTCCCCCCTCCGCAAGTCCCAGACAACAGTATTGACCAATTTCAGGCTTCATTTGGAGACAGGCTCAACACAATAATCGGAGGCATGTGAGCTCACTCATGCATGAGCTCCCTTCACACAAAAAATAAAAAATAAAAAATATATATATATAAATATGCTCGTTTTCTTAAAAAGCTTTTTCCGCTCTGTGATATTCTTGTTAAAGTGGGAATTGCTGCAAAATTATGAAAAAAAATAAAGTGCTTCATTCAAAGTGTCTGATTTGTTCTCTTAAATTAGAAAAATTCCAGCAGTCCACAGGAAAAAACAAACCTCAGAAAATACTGCAAATTTATCCGAATTTCAGCGGAACACAAGTGTTAAGTGAACTTTGGGGGGTAAACAGGAACGCGGCAGATCGGAAATCGCAACCAGACCGCCGACCGCACCGCAGCATTAATTTACATCATCTTCAACGACCCCCGTGTTCCGCTCAGCACACTCAAACAGAACCGTACTGTACAAAGTGGGGAACCTGTCACTCAGACGGAGAAGACAGGAAACTGCCGGCGTCCTGTCATGTTTCAGGAGATTAACTAGCGGAGCTGACAGCAGGTCCTGGAGGCAGGTGTGCAGGAGGATCCACGCATCAAAAAAGACGAAACAAAGCAAAAGAAAAAGATAAATCCCAACAGAAGGGAATGGGCAGCAAACAATTACAGAGAAACGCCATCCAGAATGTGCCCCCCCCCTCCGCCTGTTGCATTCATGTCTGGAACCAGAGTGGAAAAGCAGAAAAACATCTCATTAATAAGTGCTGGAACGCCAACATTCAAACTTGATTTCTAATTTTGAATTCCAAACAAACCTCCGACTAAATATACAGCACGGTACATATTTGCTTCCCCCCCCGAGTGAACCCGCCGCCCCCTGAGTGAGGGCGCCGCAGTCGTTGATGCAGCGCATGTGTTCGCAGACTGTGTTGACACTTCTACAGCGTCTAAAAGATTCAGTAGCGGGAGACGCCGAAGCGCCGTCTCTCAGCTGTGACTACAACTCGGGGACCGTGTGTGTGTGTGTGTGTTGGGGGGGGGGGGGTATAAAAACGCCCGGGGCCCATCTGCGGGAACGTGCTCCAACCTCTGCCCCCACCGCCGCCGAGGGACCGTTGCGTGCTCCGAGGGGGCCGGAGCCGGCCGGGGCTCTAAGAGCTCGCAGCCCAGAGGAGGGAACACCGCGGCGGCAGGAGAACCGGGAGGCGGAACCCTCGCCGACAAGCAAAGGAGGAGAGCCGACGCCTCTGCTCCCACCTGGTTCATCTTCCCGGCTTCTTTACAGTCGGACAAACAACACGAGCCGCATGTATAGCGGAATCTTTACAAAAAAAAACAACAAATGCTTGGCGTCTAACGCCACTGGAGGAGAATGGCGCCGGGGTCGGCACGGCGCTCCTTTCGGTGGATCAACACATTGGCCTCCGACAGGCTTAAGATACGATGGTATGTAACGCGCGGATCATTAGCCCTCACGATGAAATCCGGGGAGCGCGGAGACAAACTCTGGCACCGCTCAAGCCGCCTCCGCCCAGGGGGCTACGCGATCGACCTTCCTGTCCAGATTACACTAAAGACTACTGAGCAGCTCCAGGGATGGATGATGAACCCGCAAGTTCGGGGGGGTCCGAGTCATTTCCTATAAATGTGAACCTTTATTTTCCTCTGAAGTCTGATGTGTGTCGCTTGACACTGGGCTTCGGTGGAGGTTTTCTAGTGGTAAAGGTAATTTAAGTTACCACATCGACCATATAACACCCAAAAGAACCGGAATAAAACTATCATCCATCACACAACGTTTGGGAAATCAAAACGCTGACCTGTGGCTTTACTGAACAAATCTACCATAAAGCATCTGTCACTTGATGGGGAATTCTAGGTTATTACCACCAGGGTCTTAAGTTTTATATTTTTGGCCATTACTTCTATCTGTTCTTGTGACTTCTTACCACTCGGTAAACGCTGAGATCTGGGAAAACGGCATCATCGCTACAACCAAGGCAACAGAAAAACAGACGCAGACGATCCAACAGGTCGGATCAGGGAAATCAGGGAAATCCATCCGTAAAATGTGACGGATGTGATAAACACACCTTTGTTTCTCTGATAATTTTTTACAGTTTTATAATTCTATAATTTCTTGCCCCGTTGGACTTGGAGGTTTTAGTCCTGTCCCAGATGTTCTTAGTCCCAGATGTTCTTAGTCCCAGATGTTCCCAGATCTTCAGTGTCACTGTAGAATTGGTGACAACAACTTTGTTATCACTGATAAGAAACGACGGCCAAACCTACTACAATAAACCAGGAAATGTCCTTTTGAATGACTGGTTTAAAACCGTACAAGTTCTGTCCGCAGACTTTGACAAGCAGCCGACTATCGTAGCTTGGCACAAAGACCAGAAACAGGGGGACTAAAGGGGGGGGGGGGTAAATCAGTATCTGCTAAGCCGTGGAACTTCAGTAGTCGATAGCTTGAGATAAAAGGGTCCAAATATACCGTAAGTAACCGTCTCCTCGGCGCAGAGGAGAGGACACGGCTCTATGAGCACAGCTCACTTCTTCTGACGCTCTGTGAAGCTATACGAGCGGCCCCCCCCCCCCATCGCCGCCGCCGCCGCCCCTCCCACATGGACAAGTCAATTGCCATATGTGGATATAATGTCACGTACCACTTTCCCGGCTCAAATCTGTGCTGCAGCCCTCTTAGAGGAATTAAAGAGGGCCACCTTCAGCGTAACCTTTTTCTTCTCTCAGAGCTCTTGCTCTTTTTCTCAGCGCCTCAGGAGAGACCACTTATGAAATATGAAATACTATATATATATATATATATATATATATATATATATATATATATTGCTATATCATGACAAGACTGCCAGAAAGAATTGCCGCGGGGAGAGGGGGAGCGTGCCGTCACGGGCCCCCATGGAATCCGTTAAAGGCCGTTAGGTGACGCCCAGCCGACGACGAACCCGGCGTCCTTCCCGACGACGGGCGTTGGAACGCCGTGCATCCCGATTCCGTTTCACAGGGGCTTCTTTTATTTTTTATTTTTTTGGTCTTTAACCGCAATTCTGTGGAAAGGTGGAATGAATGCAAATGCGGGAAAAAAAAAAACCTGAGGTGGTAAATATGTTCCCGGACCTGGCTCAGGACAACGGGGGGGCGCTGTGGGATATGTGGGTGAGAAGTGTACAACGGCCCAGAGGGTCAAGCGACGGTCACCTGCCGCTTCGTATCAACGGTTGCCCGGACCGCGTGGCCGAGCCGAGCCTAGCGGGGGGTCACAATCACTTCATTATGTATTCATTGGCAAAACACCGGTCGATGGTACCACACGCCAACTCCGCCGTGCAGGGTCGGTCTGCTCTGGTCTTGTCTATCGTAGAAGGTTTTCAAGGACAAAAAAAAACGACAAACCCATGGTGTAAACAGCCTCCGCAAACAACCTGAGATGCATGTTATATTTACGGTACTTAATTTTTGCATTTAAGAAATGGATATTTTTAGCAGACTGAAAAACCAAGTGTATTCACCCGCGGGAAAAAAAAAAAGGACAAAACACGCATGTTTTCATGATTCAGAGATTTCAAGATCCAGACCAGAGATGTAAAGGTCTTTCAAGAAAAGGGGCAATCCGCTGTAAACAAACGCCGTCCTCCTTTCAGCGGGAACCATCAACAAGCCTCGAGGCCCTTAGCAGAGGTCTCGCGCGTCACGCTACATCGGAGGGGAATGGTTCATCCACAAAAGGTTCCTTTCACCGCCGGTGAAGGACGACGTCCTTAGAATTCAGTCCGCACCAACCGCCGCCGAGCCGCCGGCGGCCGCAAAGCCATCGCAAAAATACCAAAAAACAAGGCTCCGAGCATCGGAGGGATTCGAAAGACCAATTTTACAATAAATAAATAAACAAGAAACAAAAAAAAAAATCAAGTTTTAGCCTGTTCCAAGAGTTAAACACGGAAAATCAATTAAAATAGATTGACAGGCCCACCTGGAGAATCTGCAACAGTAATTATGGCGCAAGGCTGCAAGTAAAACAAGGACCTGCCTCTTTTCTTCTTCTCCTTATTGTTTCTGGTAGGTGGTTACTCTGCTTTTCAGAGAGCACAGATTGGTTTTAGCCTTGAGCCCATCTACCACAGAAAATTACAAAAAATAAAACTCAATTCATTTTAAATAAAGATATGAACCTGCAAAAGGACGCCACGCCCCGCGTGGGTCTACCGTCATCTGATGCCGTGAGAAAACGCCGTTAAAAAAAACGGAGGCTTTTCCCCCTAAGCAACGACCCAGAGTCGGAAAGACGTTGGCTTTTATAGACGGAAAACAGGGGCACGACAACAATGCAGCACCGTCACATCACCACGGCACAGAGAGAAAAAACAGCACAAATACCAACATTGACTCATCTGCAGTCAGAAGGTGATGATTCAGACAGAAGGTGGGAAAAAGAACGGAAAACAGGAAAACCTCTTCAAAAACGTGAGTCAATGAGCCCGGGTCGTCGCGGCGCCGCTCTATCGCCGGCCCCCTGTCCAGTCGGTGGCCGGCCCCGCTGTCGAGGGGGGCAGACGCAGCCCCCGAGCAACTGGTTCATTGTAACACTGTTAGCCACGATCCGTTCGATCCGTTTAACCGGGTTAACCACGACATATTCTTTTTGACACGTCGTTCCAATCCCCCCAACTGCTCAGCCGAGGCGATAAGCTAACCGGGGTGATCGATTTGCATAGCACGTAATTGCCTAAACACCTATTAAATATGTGGCAGTTGCTGCGTGAATCACCACCTCCGCTCCGCTGAAGGAAAAGATCAAACGACAGAAAATGAACGTGCAGTTATTCTGATCCTCGACTCACAGTTTCAGTCTATCTAGGTTTTTGGATTTTTTTTTCCAGGCACAAACGCCAGACGTTCATACTCCGGTTCTGGTTCTCTCAAATTTCTTTTTTCTTTTTTTTTCCTCCCGTGATATATCTTATATAGTATAACGGTCGACTTTATATCCGCAGGCTCTGGATTGTTGGTCAGAAACACAAGCAAACCGAAGGCATCTGTAGGGCTGTTGTCAAGCAAAGAAAACATCCGTCGACTGAAATCGCAGCTGCTCTCCAACGGTCATGGGGGGAAAATGAAAAAAAAAGCTGCACTTCATCTCTGTAGATGAACTAAATCGGCCACAGTGAACCGAGCGCACTCTACCTTCGCAGCCCCAGTGAATTATAAATGAACCTGGAAAAAAAAGCTAGTATTTGCAGCCTGTTGAATCATTTCAACCTAATTATTTCTCACCCAAGTGATAAGAAAACAGGCCGGGAGCCGACCAGCGGGCACCTGCCCGTGGTTTCTGAAAATCGAACCGTATCATCAGCACCAGATCTATGGGGGAATATTGACCTGAAGCCTGGAGCGTTACAGACCGAGGTTGCATCTACATGCAGACAAGTTGGCGGCGGCGGCTGTCGAGCTGCAATATGCGAAGGTTTACACTCAACGTTCTGATGGTTTAACAGAAGTGCCGCCGCGCCGGCAAACCTCATGGGCGTGGCGAAGGTGGCGACTCGGACGTGAGCTGGAAAAAAAACCTGGCTCCTTCACTTTCCTTTTAAAATGTTTTGTCAGTTAAACGATTAACCAAAGAAAAAATCAGCAGGTTCATCCATCTATAGTGAAAACGATCATCAGTTGCTGCCCTGATAATAGAAATATAGCTCTGTTCCCCTCACGGATAATGTTTTATTTCATAAGTGCATCTAGATAGTCTTTGCTTTCACAAACTGCTAAAAGCCAAAAGATGATATCAAATGTTTCATCATATTCGCCAGCTTGTTTACCTGTTCTTTAATCTTAACTCCTGATTTAAATCTAACTCAGGATTTGTCTCTGCTCTGTTCTAATTAGGCAGCTCTCGCACAAGCGCTCGTGCACAGAGATCATCTAACTTCTCACAAGTCCGGTTCTATCGCCAAATGAGGAATAAAGGAAAAAAAAGGGATTTTTAACAGGAAGGTATCGGAAAGAAAAGTTTCATTCCGATGTTCAAACCAGAACCTGGTGTCATATTAGCAGCTTTGGGTTGGACCCTGAGCTCTGGTGCCTCTTGCGGCCGATAACGACGGATGTCTGATGATGAGTGACCAGGACTCTGGGCTCTTATCAGCGAGGAGGTGTCCTCGAGCAGAGGCCTCGGGGTGGACCCCCCACCCCCCATCTGGGCACCGCTGGACCGCCACCACCACACAACCGAGGCAGCCGCTACGGGGAGAGGGGCCGATCTCGGACGCCCGGCGGAGGTTTTCCCCATTTTCGACGCACGTCGTGGACAACGGGCGGCATCACGATTTTGGCCGAGATAATGAAGCCCGGGCTCAAACAATGAGGGGTAATAGCTTCCTTGGCGGCGCCGTGCTCTACCCTGAGCTGTCTTAAAGTCTGGGATATTGACTTTTCACACCTGGGGATTTTTTGTGCGCTTAGCTGCCTCGAGTCCGCGGCGTCCCCCTCTCCAGGTGCTTGTTACAAGTTGTTTACTTGGCGTATGAACATGACAAGAGGAGAGCAAGGTTTCTGAAAACGCCGCCGGGCCATAGTGTGTGTGTGTGTGTTTGTGTGTGTGTGTGTGTGTGTGTGTGTGTGTGTGTGTGTGTGTGTGTGTGTGTGTGTGTGAGAGAGGAACTTGAGGTCCTCGAGGCCAGGAACCTCTGAGACCGTCCTCGGAGGCGGCTGGGCCACGCGCCAAATCTGTTACCGCAATTACATTTGACAGCAGCCCCCCACACTCTCACACACAAACACAAACACAAACACACACACACACACACACAAACACACCCCCTCAGCCCGTCATCGTCCGGGAGACGCTGCGTGTCCCCGGGCCGCCGAGCGCGAGGGGCGTCCGACCACGGGCGTTTGGGGAGAGAGATTTGTGTGTAGGCAGAGTGTTGCATCGCGGCTGCTTCGCCTTGGTGGGAAATAAAATAAAAAATAAAAAAACCATCAAGGAGAGAACATTCCTTAGTGCACACGTAGGCGTTTCTTTTGTGTGGTAATGAAACTGAGGCAAGACTTGGTTATAAAAATGAAAAAAAATGAGTAGGAGAGAGGCGATGTTGTGAAAAGAGCCAGAGAGGTGCTGTAAATATGGGGAAGAATTGCACCCCCCCTCGACTCCATGCAGCTTAACATAGGTGTAACGTTCACCCCCCCAACTCGTCTGAGGTCTCAATTCGAGCGTCTCCGAGGAGGCGGGGGGGGGGGGGTAGGGCTCGCGAATGAATAAACAGAGGCCGCACTGTGAGGCGTCCCCCGCTCGGTCCGCCCTCCCTCGGCCGTTCGCTTAATCCACGCGTTGCAATGTCATACTCCGGCTCACAGCCGGGGACGGGCCTGTGTTTGCTTCTGCTGCTGATGCTGCTGCTGCATCAATAAAAAAGAAATAAATAAAATTAAAAAAAAAAAAAAAAGGAGATGGATGTTAAAGGAGGATTAGTGGGGGGGGGTTGTTTCTCCCGGAGTCCAACTGGATTACTGGGACAGGTCAAGAAATCATCTTCTGGTTGTCCGACTTGGACGTTTTTACACCCCCCCCCCACACGTCACCCATGTGGGACGGGCTATAGGTTTATCTACTGTGCAAGAGGCCCCCGACCCGACCCCCCCCCCCCCGGCTGCAAAAGAGCCGACTTTGTGTGCACGCGTATGGGAGAAGAAGTCAAAAAGGGGAGCCGGCGGACCGTTGTGTAACGACGCGTTGTGAGTCTGTGGTTGTCCTGAGCAGCAACCTCGACCTGATGTACACACGGTGTGTGTGTGTGTGTGTGTGTGTGTCACCCCCCCCCCCCCAGCTGTGTTATTTTGCATCGTTGCTTCTCGTGGTGCTGCAAGATCAGGAGAGTGTATATATACAATAATAAACACGATGGGGCTGACATCACTCGGTGCAGATTCTTTATTGCGCCCATGGCAACTTGTGCTGTGCCTGTGATGCTCGATATTGAACTTACATAGAGAAAAACCTCATGGGGGAAAAAAAAAAAGAGCAAAAAGTACCATAACGTTCCTACAGGCGCTTTCGCTCCGGCTGAGAAGTTCTTCTATGATGTGTAACAGGGCCGTGTGTGCATGTGTGTGTGTGTGTGTGCATGTGTGTGTGTGTGTGTGTGCATGTGTTTGCATCCTCCAAAAATGACCAATCACAACCTCTGGCCAGCAGCAGCCACCTCTGCAGGAGCTTGTCACAAAATTTGAAAACATTTTTAAAAAAAGCACAATTTTGGCACCATTTACTAATGCAACACAGTTCAGATCCTGACAGACGGAGGGTGATGGAGGGTGATGGTGGGGGGGTGGAGGAGGTGGGGGGGGGGGGTACTCACCATATGAAAGCGCCGCCACACAGATGAGGAGAGTCCATCTGAAATCCCGTACACCTGACATGGTAGAAATCCCAGCGGGCGGATGTTTAAATCCCAGTTGCTCCGGTCGCTGATGGTGGATAAATATTAAAAAATCAAAAATCAAATATCAAAAATCAAAAATCAAAAATCCTCTCCCCCGCAGCCGCTGCCGTTTCTTCCGGGGGTCTCGAGTTGGGTGATGCGCAATAGAAAAGATATGTATCTGCACGCGCGTGCGTGTGTCGTGTGTGTGTGTGCGTGAGTGTGCGTGAGTGTGCGTGTGCCAGCGCTGTGTGACACCGCTCACTTCGAGGGCTCCAGATAATGTTCCTGTCCAGCTCCGGGCTCCGGCGGCGGGTCTACACCGAAGCCACGGCCGAGCCGCGTCCGCTCCGCGCCGTGGAGAGAGCGGCTCTTCCCCGCATGAGGCTCAGCAGGGGGGGCGTCGGGGGGGGGGGCGCTGGAGAAAGTTACAAGTATCCGGGCTCCTAAATTGTGGCAACTGGAGGGGGGGGGCGGCGGGGGAAGGGGTCGGCGGCGGCGGGGTAAGAAGCCCCAGTGGTTCCCCTGAAACGGATCCAAGTCCCTGCGCGGAAGCCAACGAAATTCAGCCCCTTAGAAAAATCATCGGCGGAGAGATGACGCGCGTCCCGGATCTAGAAAATAGCCCAAACAGAACCGCAGGGATCCTGCGCGTTTAGCGCAAAAAAGAGGGGAAAAGGGGCTGGACTGGTCTAAATAAACAGCCGAGTCAGTCTGCGGGATTAGTCATTCTCCAATTAAAAATTCAAACATGAAATTCCCTTTGCGCAAATCACGAGAGGCGGCGGAGGAGAGAAATTAAAAATATATCTATATGGGGGGGGGGGGGGGTCCGCACCGCTCCGTTCCGCTCCGCTTCTGCTGTCACCGACTTCTCCGGGCTCGTTTTAAAAACCCGGCGCCGAGGAGGAGGAGGAGGAGGAGGAGGAGGAGGAGGAGGAGGAGGTGGAGGAGGAAGGTGGTGGGAAGACGTTCTGAGCCGGTGCCGGCGGAAATTCAGCCCCAGTCGAACCGAAGAGGTCCGGTGTGTGAGGGGGGGGGGTCGGTATTAAAATAACAGAAAACCTCGCTGCCTCTTCTTCTTTCCCAGCACCAGCACCAGCACCAGCACCAGCGCGGCGGCTCCGCTCTCCGGTACTTCACCTACCGCAGCGACGGCCGCTCAGCTGGGAACCATCACGGTGACACGGCGAGAGGAGCCGGCGGGAGAAAACCCGAGGAACGAACCCAACGAAGCCGCCGGAGACGAGGACAGAACCTCCCCCACTTTCCTCCGTCTCCGTCCCTCTCTGCCTCTTCTCCTTCAGCCCGCGTCACTTTGGGGCTTCGGTACCGGAGAACGGGCGCATCTCGGCTCTTATGCCGCCGCTTCCACCGGAGTCTGAGCCGCGGCCAAGTCCGACCAAACTCTCTCTCTCTCTCTCTCACTCAGCCCTCTCTCTTTCTCTCTCTCTCTCCCCCCTCCCTCTCTCTCTCTCTCTCCCTCTCTCTCCCTCTCCCCCTCCCCTCTATCTCTCCCTCTCCCACTCACTCACCCCCCTCTCTCTCTCTTTCTCTCTCTCCCTCTCCCACTCACTCACCTCCCCCCTCTCTCTCTCTTTCTTTCTCTCTCCCCCTCTCTCTCTCTCTCTCCCCTCTCTCTCTCTCTCTTTCTCTCTCTCTCTCTCTCTCTCTCTCTCCTCTCCCACTCACTCTCTCCCCCTCTCTCTCTTTTTCTCTCTCCCTCTCCCACTCACTCACCTCCCCCCTCTCTCTCTCTCTTTCTCTCTCTCTCCCCTCTCTCTCTCTCTCTTTTTCTCTCTCTCTCTCTCTCTCTCCCACTCTCCCCCTCTCTCTTTTTCTCTCTCTCTCTCTCCCTCTCCCACTCACTCTCTGCCCCTCTCTGCCCCTCTTTCTCTCTCTCTCTCTCCCTCTCTCTCTTTCTCTCTCTCCCTCTCCCACTCTCTCTCCCCCTCTCTCTCTCTTTTTCTCTCTCCCTCTCTCTCCCTCCCTCTCCCACTCAATCACCCCCTCTCTCTCTCCCCTCTCTCTCTCTCTCTCTCTCTTTCTCTCCCTCTCTCCCTCCCTCTCCCACTCAATCACCCCCCTCTCTCTCTCTCCCCTCTCTCTCTCCCTCTCACTCACCTCCCCCTCTCCCTCTCTCTCTCTCTCTCTCTGGGTTTCGGTGTCCCCGGTTAATCGGCCACTCGACCGCACCTGTCTGCGGCTCTTTCTGCGGGACGTTTGCGGGCCGGTGGGTGAGGGGCTGGTCCGCGGGCCCGGTTCCGGACGCCGTCTCCGTGGTCTTGAGCGTTTAACTCGGGTCCAAACTAAACGTGTTCACCTTACAGAGCCGCGGCTCGCGCCCGTTAAGTCCTCTACCGTGTGCACGACATGTCCGCTGTTGACCTTCAAAATAAAAGACAAAACATTTGGCCTTATTTTTATTTTATGAAAAGAAATTTCAGTAGCGGAATGAAAATTTATTATTATTATTTTTGTTTCTGTTACAACTAGTAATAACAACAACTATCATTATGATTATCATTATTATGATTATTACTTCTACTACAGCTAATAACAACAATAATAATAATAAGTATGTGAGGTTAAGGTCAGTAGTTATTATTGCTACTACTGCTAATATTATTGCATACTACTATAATAATAATAATAATAATAATGATAATAATAATAATACTGGTTCACAGGATGAAATAATCCGATGAAAGTATTAAAACCAGAGAAGCATGAATTTAGTTATTTAGTTAGTTAGTTAGTCAGTCAGGTAAAGACTGTTTCATACCAAACCCTAATTTTTATTCATAGAAGCAAACACATTGTAAAAGACTCACAAAATTAACCTATTTCAGAATTATATGGAATGAGACTTTAACGTAAATGTCTGTAAGGCCTCGGATTAAATTCCCTGCACATGCGCCGTCTGGCTCCGGAAAACTCCCGCGTAAACTCTGTCCCTGAGACGAGGCCACCAACTCGGGGCCAGTTGGCGTGCTTTTATTCTAAAGGGCCGGGTGCTGAGTTCCGGTCTCGTCCGCCTCCGTCGCGGTGAACTTGACGCAGCCGAGCACCGGCATCACAACCGAGGAAGAGGAGAAGCACGTGAGCGCTCCCCGCCTCCTCTTCGTCAGGAGGCGGAGGTCTCGGCCGAGGAGGCGCCGGACGCTCCGGTGACGGCGCCTCGTCCTTTATTAACAGCTTCGACTCATTAAGGCTCCGGTGTGAGCGACGTAATCGATCACGATCACTTCCTTTTAATTCTAGTAATGGAGGGGGGGGGGTCTATATTGCCCCTCCCACTTGCAAAAACGTCCTTTTAAAAACTCCCCCTGAAGCTAATTGGAGGCTTCAGCTGCTCAGGTGAGACCTGTTAAGTGTCAATCTTCCAGGTGACTTTTGTTTTTGTTTTTGTTTTGTTTTTGTCTGTTTTTCAGCTGCAGCCAAAAAAGAGAAAAACAACAAAAACTTGTCCTTGGAAAGACAGACGTAAAAAAAAAGAAGAAAAAAAAGGGGGGGGGCTCTCCCTGAAACAATGGAGGATCGTTCCCCTCGTTTCCCCCCCCAATAAGATTCAGGGGAAACTTTTGAATGGTTTTAATTTACCTATTTTTTTAACCTGTGACCTGGCTGTTGTTTCGCAGCAGGACCCAAAGTCGTGACCCCCCCCCCACCCCCCCCCCCCCGAGCGACGCTGAAGCTGTTCAGCATCGCGAGACGTAATCAATTTTCCGCCCACACGCCGCCGCCGCCGGTGTTAATAGTTACCCCTGTGCTTTTAATGTAATGTCAAGGGAAATATCTATCATCAGAAGTGCCTATCACGGGGTTACATATAGAAGGTAAGAGGTTAATTATCTGGCATAAAGCCCCTCTTCAGACGCGCCCTGCGTACGACGTTGCGGGCGAACATATGTAAATGCGCCGTAATGGCTTTATTCTTACATGACAGGACCATTATGTGGAGTGGGTGAAAGGGACCGGCGACACCAAGGGCGGCGGAGGATGCCCCCGGCTGGTTGTTTTAACCGTCCTGCTTGTTCTATAACGTCCGACAATGCACGAGCGCACAACGACAGGGTTTCGAGTCCAGGACTCTCGTTTAATCCCCGTTCGCTCCCACAGGTAGCTGGAAATACGGGTGAGTGCTTGTCCGGCTTCCGCGGGCGTCGTACACGTCTTTCTTTTTATCCCTGTTTGGGAGGATGATGCGGTTACTGACTGATCGGACTTAAGATGTTGCCGGCACCAGCCCGGGATCCATCCCCCTCCCTTTGTGGACGCTGTCCACGTTACAGCGCTCATGTCAGGTCTGTGCGGGAGCTGCCGTTTCTGCCATCGTAGTGAGGGTTGAGTCCGTGGAGATGGCGGCGAGAAGGAGGAAGGAAGACCCGAACCTGGTTGGCTCGGCGACAGCAACCCCGCCCCGTGACGGCGCTGCTGCTGAAGGCCGGCGCGTTTAAAATTTCACGGGTTGAAACGGTCGGTTCACGCAGCAGCAGCGGTTACGTCACTGCAGAGGTTTGCAGCTGCAGGTTTTCAGAACCAGGCAGCGATTTAAATGTGAGTCAGAGTCTTAAGTCCAACTACATGTTGGATTTGTGTTGGAAAAAGCTTCGTTTGCTTGTTTGTTTTGTTGGTTAGTGGGTTGGTTGTTTGCTTGGATGGTTGATTGGTTGTTTAGTTGTTTCAAGAGTTGGTTGGTTGTTTGGATGGTTGGTCAGTTGGTGGCTGGTTGTTTGGTTGGTTAGTTGTTAGATTTGTTAGTTATTTTGGTTGTTAGTTGTTTGGTTGGTTGTTGGTTGGTTCTTTGGTTGGTTGGTTTTTGTTTGGTTAGTTTTTTGCTTGGTTGGTTGTTTTTTCGGTTGGTTTGTTGTTTTATTTTTTATTTTTATTATTGTGAAATAAAAACTGAGTTCATTACTTTATGTGCAAGTTAACAATCCAGCAAACGAAAGAAAAATCAGAATCAGTGTTTGCTCCCATGTCGTTTTAAATTTTAAATTTTGTTTTCAATGAAGAAAGGTGTAGCGCTCATTCTTTCCTTTTTCACAGACGAACTGCTGACAGGATGAGGTTAACAGGCACGCCAAGTCCTGATGCCCCCCCCCAAAAAAAACCCCTTTGCTTGTTAAGCTTCTCGCCGTAGCAGCTAATTCATCAGGAACCACTTATGCAAATCAAGCCACTTGCACTTTTTGAGTCTGAACACCTGAGCTGCAGCCCGGCGGCAGGAAGCCAGGTGAGAGCGCCGGCTGCCCCCCCCCCAGCCGAGGGCAGTTTGAACAGCAGCCGTGGGCGCCGCTCGCTGCTGGTATGACATGACTGCTAATGGCCTGCTGATGCATTTTCGATTTGGCGAGCTGTCATTTCATCCTCTGACATTTACAAAAGACTAATTGTCAAATGAAGGACTCGTTTCCTCAAACTCCGCTGGCTTTGAAAAGATAAGGGTCTCTCATGCTGATAACCCCCCCCCCCCCCCGAGGGGTGGGGCGGATTAATGCCACCTGCAATTACACATGAAAATTGACAAGTTTTACACTAAAACTACTTATTGAAGTCAAATCTCGCACCTTCTCCGTTTTCACCTCTAAAACTGGAGACGTCAAATTTGTCAAATTTGCTTTAAAAAAGAAAAAGTCAGTCTGTGTCTGAACACACGGGTTCGTACATTTCGTCAGATTTCCTCCTTTGTGCTGGAGCTTAATGGATTAACATCACAGCTGGCTGTGCTGAATAATACTTGTACTGCTGAATGCAGCTGTTGCGCCGCTGCGCTCGCCGTCATCCGGGCGACGCGACACATCTTTGTCTTCGCGTTGTCAGCAACGCGGCGCGGCGTCCGTTTGATGCCCCGGATCCTGAATTAAAAATGTGCCGCGGATAACTGATCTTTTTGTCTCAGTTTCTCTGTGATTTATTCTGACAGAATAACTGAATTTAGAATCAGCCACAATTTGCTGGTTCCCTTTTCTCTCCTCTTCTTTTTTAAACTTGAATATTTGTGTATTGTTGTCTGCATTATG
Source organism: Istiophorus platypterus (assembly GCA_016859345.1). Taxonomy (NCBI): domain Eukaryota; kingdom Metazoa; phylum Chordata; class Actinopteri; order Istiophoriformes; family Istiophoridae; genus Istiophorus; species Istiophorus platypterus. The sequence goes on from CM029129.1 coordinate 22,237,018, forward strand.
GTTCGTCCTTAGAACCATTATTGTGACTTCTGTTGTATTTCCTACAGGTAAAATGGTTTCTCATAAACACATGAATTTCTGCCCTTCACATGAAACTCTTTCTTTCTTTCTTTCTTTCTTTCTTTCTTTCTTTCTTTCTTTCTTTCTTTTTCATTCTTTCTTCCCTCCTTCATTTTTTTGTTATTCACTGGAAGAGATTTCTGTATTTCTGTGTTTTTATGTCGCTGCTTTTCTCATTGGTTCATAGCTGGAAAAAGTGATGTCACCTACTTCAATTCACCAATCCGGAGTTAGTCACGGTTTGTATCTGGTGGTAAACGCCTCCTCCGTTATAGGATGGACGGCCAATTAGATTTCTCCCTCCAAACGTTCATGGTCCCCAGACAACCATCCTCTGCCTTTTCCTCTAGCACCTCCAGCAGTTCTTATACTTCTTTAGCACCAGCATGCAGTCGCCCCTCGAAAGGTTTTAAGCGAAAATTAAAATGGAAAAAACTCTCATTACAATGTGCATTGTACTGTCTTTCTTCTAAATTCTTTGTAAAAGGAATGTGGCTCGGTTTCAACAGCTTAAAACTATAGTACTGGTCATTTAATGCAGCCACTTAATTTATGTACAACCCAAGCAATGACTACATAACATAAAAATGGGGTAAAGTTTAAAAGGTTCCGGATGCTCAAGCGACATAATTTTCCTCAACCACGCTTTCTACCGTATAATGAAAAACGTAATGATGTGAGAACTGAATTCCTCTGAATTCATGGCCCCTCGGTACGGTAGCTCTCCAAGTATATCATGGTGTGTTCACTGTCTTTGTGGTTACGGTGCATCTTTCCTTTTAGCAGCGCCGATGTAGAGATGTGCAGAGGGAAAAAACACGGAAGAAGAAGAAAAAATGGGGGTGGGTGAGAACAGCAGATAAGGGCTGTTTTTTACAATTTTACCCCCCCACCCACACCCCACCCCCCAGTCTGCGTCCCTTAAGGAGATCCCTGCTCACAGGAAACCACAGTGGCGGCACCGCGCAGTCAACGACCCGGCGTTCGCCCCGCAAGCGATTAAAACGATCTCGTCAACGGGGCCATTAGTTTCCCACAGAGCTGAGCATGGACTCTCGTTAGGCGTGACGTCGGGGGGGGGGGTTATGTCTTTATTTATACTTAATTAAGTGAGGTATGGACGAGAAGTGGACGGCTGCTGTTCAAACTGTCCGAGACCGGATCCGAGACCCGAAACGACGAACGCTCGTACGCAGATGTGTGTCCGGGCCACGGTGCATCAAATTCAGACATCGCTTAGTCAATAGCCCTTGATTTGATATTTCCTGTAATTTATTTAATGTAATGTGCCAGGTTAATGTTTTGGGGTCAACATCAAACAAAGCGGCTTAATCACTGGAAAACATAGCGCTGGCGGAGGTTCAGTTTTAATCAGAAATGTATGAGATAATATGAGACTTAATTGGTCTCCATGGGGGTTAAAAAAATTAAAAAATTTAAAAAAATAAAAAAAACTGGTGAATAAGGGGAATAAAAAAGACAAATTAAGAATGAGAGAAGTTAAAATAATTAGAGAAGTGGCATTTAAAAAGCTATATACTGTATTTGCACTACAGTAAGTCTAGTACAGCAGCTTGATTCAGATGTGTGAATTATTTACTTAGTTTTTAATTTTAATAGGTATAGTTATGAATAGCCAGTGTATTATCTATAAAACAATATAACAAATTATATAATCTTATAAATCTTGTAGTTGTACATGATATATGCACTGTAGTAATAATACAATATTATGAAACGTATTTATGATAGAAAATCAGAGAGAATACTATGATATAGCGTGCAATATAATAATATACTGTAAATTCACAATAATATCAATATAAGATATATATTATATGGTATGTTATTGGGCTTCGCAGCGATATAAATGATATGATGCCATGTGTAATAAGTTAGACTGTCGTCAGAGTGAATGAATGAAGACGCCGTTTTCATTTTTTCTCGTAGGATCATGCTACAGAGTTATGTAACTGTGGGTTACACTACATTTATCGTAGTCACTGTATTTAGCTGCCAAAGCTGAAATGAGTGAAATGAGTTTAACTTAAAATATACATTTTTTGTCTTTTTGCAATGGTTTGGTGTGATTGTGATGTTTGGTTTTGTTTCTGTGTTTCTTAAAATGTTTTAATTTTTTAATTTTCACAGTCAGAAGCTGTTTATCTCGAAGCTGCCACGATTAGTTCTTCTGTGTTCACGCAGCGACTCGGTGCGATGCGAGCGAGGCCGCAGGTAGAGGCAAACTGTCAGGCGATGCTAGAACGACCCCATCGGGGGGCAGAAACTCCGTTTGACAGCGACCCCCTCCCCCCCCGCCATGACCCGCCTTAGACATACAAATGCAAGTTCCTCTTATTCATTCCAGAGCAAACCCTGAGCTCCTGTTGCAGTGGAAACGAGCGTCTTTCCAAGCAATTAAAGCAGAACCTGAGCAAGACCCCCCCCGACCGAGAGAGATGAGTGTCGGACCGGCACTAAAACTAACTGTTTCAGCAGATTCGTCCTCCTGGGGCCATGGAGCTATTCTTATACGGAAAGCCGCTGCCCACGTTTTTTTTTCCTCGGCTTGTCCGAGGCCGAACCGGGACGTGCGTTTCCGGATTCCTACGTTCATCCAAGTCCGCGTTACCACAAAGGACCATGAAATGTTGCATTTGCGAGCTTTTAATTCTCTTCTGGATCCTGGGATTTTTATGCACCTCGCAGCGGTGTCTGGAGATCCCCTTTGAAACCCGATCCGAACGCATCGCTCTCGTCAAACGTCTCCCATGTGGGCTGACAGATCGAGGATGGCTCGTCCCAGGCTCCTCGCTGCCGTGCGAGGGCCCGATGTATTTCGGTTGCTCTTTGAAGGCGAGGAGGCTTTTCCTCGATGGGGAAGGAGCGGGAATACCCTGAGACTGCCGAGCGGAACGCCACGAACACGAACATCCATCGCAGGTTGGAGAACAAAAGATGTATATCAGACACTGCCGATAGTTCTCGCTTTGTTCGAGAAAAGAACAGGTTCTCTTCTTCATTTGGGTTTGGATTTCCACCACAGTCGCAAGAAGAAAAGTGGTCGGATGCGAGGGTTTCTGTCCAAGGCTCAACAGAGGTGACGGACGCGAGCCCGTGGAAACGCCGGCCACGGGACGAGGAGCTCCTCCGAGCTCGCCGACGAAGAGGAGGAAGAGTCTGAAACCGAGGTTCAGCGGAGGTTTCTGATTCCGTTCACGCTTTTCTTCTTTTTTTTTTTTAACCTGACTCCTCACTAAAAACTTGTCAGATAAAGGGAGGAAGATTTGATCAAAAAAGAAAAAAAAAGATCTTCTGTTTTAAAGGTTGAAAGACTTTTGCAGAGAAAGTTTTCCCAGAATGAGTCACACATAATAACACTGTCACGAACACGAGCCCCTTGTTTCCTTGCCGCCTCGAATCGGCTTTGCTGAGGGAAAATTGCGAGCTAAACCTGTCATTGCTCCGCCACGTCTGTGTTGAAGGAAAAAAACAAAAACTCTCAAACGTGGAAGGAAATGTAAATATACATATGCATATAAAATGAAGTGGAATCACTTTAAACAGTTGCGGCGAAAGAAAGAAAAAGAAAAAAAGAAAAAGAACAAGCGCAACCACTTTGCGAATCGGATGAAAGCGAAATCGGCTCCGTAAGAACTTCAGTCCGGTCCATCATCACAGAGCCTCTTTTTCTTTTTTAAACTGACTGACAGACTTGATGCTGCCACTCTCGGTCCTGTTTAATGTCGGGCTTAGATCTGAGCTTTGATTCCAATGAGGCAACAGTGAAAAACTGTGTTTCACAGGGACGGGATAAAAAAAGAAAAATTGGGGGGGGGGGTGAGCGGGTTCTCACAGTCCTGGTCGGGACCAGGTCTCGGTGTTTCCAGCAGAGGCGCTCAGATCCCGGGTCTCCTGGAAATCACGCTCCTGTTCAGCTAATTTCCACCCGCAAAAAGGTTTTGAGGCAAACTTCCTGAAGGGGAAGGATTTAGATGTCGCCACGTAACATATTTACCAATCCAAAATCGGTTTTCTGCGAAAATTTCCGATTTTGTGGCGCAGCATCGTTAAAGCTTATATAAATAAAAAAGTATCAACGTGGGTTTGGGTTTCTTCCGATCTCTGCTGGTTTCCTCGAAATTGCACCAAGATTTATTAAAAAGAGGAAAAAAAAAATAGTCCTGCACATGAGCCCCGGATGAAAGAGAATTGTTTTTTCCTTTTTTCACACCGGTTTTTGTGTCAAATTTCTCTTGACTTCAGTTTTTAAGTGATTAGGATTAATAGATGTTCGTCTGCCTGCTGAGCAGCACCTGTTTCCTTTTTCTTTTCCTGTGTCAAACATCTGTCTTTCTTGCTCTTTAAAATACCATTTAGCAGAAAAAGGACATTTTTTAAAGAAATTTTTTCCTAATCTTTTCTGCCCTCAGTTTTGTCTCTGGTGACTGAAAAGCCTGCTCAGTTGGGTTGAGGTCAGGCGACCGTCTCGGGCTTTGAAGAATATTCCGGTTCTTTGCCCCGAGAAGCTCCTGGGCTTCTTCCGCGGTACGTTTCGGGTCATTATCCGTCGGCTCTGCCGCATTTGGCTGAATCTGAGCAGATAGTGGAGCCCTGTACACTTCAGAGTTCATCCTGCTGCTTCCATCATCAGTCACATCATCAATAAACACCAGTGACCCAGTTCCGTTGGCAGCTGAACATGCCCATGTCATAACACTGGCTCCCTCGTGTTAGACAGACGATGAGGTGGCTTCGGATCATGAGCTTTTCCTTTCCCTTCTCCGTCCTCCTCTCTTCACATCATTCTGGTACAAGTCAATCATGGTTTCATCCATCGAGAGACTCTTGTCCCAGAGCCGTTCAGGCTTTTTTTAGCTGTTCTCTGGCCAAGTCTAATCTGGCCTCTCTGTTCTTGAGTGTTATCAGTGGTGTGAACCTTGTGGTAAATCCTCTGCATTTACATTCATGAAGGCGTCTCTCCAGTGTAGACTTAGACATCGATACACCTGCTCCCCGGAAAGTTTTCCTGAGCTTCCTAGATGTGGTGACGGGGACTTTCTTTGCCGAGGAAAGAATTCTGCCCTCATCCACCTCAGTCTTTTTCCGTGCTCGTCCAGGCCTTTTCCTGTTGCCGAGCTCACCATTGGTTTCCTTCTTTTTAAGAATGAACCAGGTTGTTGATGCGGCCTCTCCTAAAGCTTCCACACCTGCCTGATGGGTTTGTTTTGTTTTTGTCAGCTTCCTCCACATGTATCGACATCTCTTGAGAATAAAAGTTTCAATGAACAATGACTTAATGCAGATTCAACACTTTTAATCCACTCGAGACTTTTTATCTGCTTCATCTGTCAGGGTTCAGGACAGGGTTCAGGGTTCAGCCTCAGAAAACGAGGGACTACGTTTAAAGATGGCTGCGAGGCCTAAACGGTTAATTGGATGTTTCCGTGAAGCCCCTAGACTTACAGATGAAAGTCTAAACCTCCTTCACGTCTCGATTCATTCGTCTAAAATCTGCCGTGGCGGCGGAGCAATGAAAACTGTGACGCTGTCCAAATACTTCTGTACCTGACCGTCTCTCTGCCAGAAGTTTCTATCCTGAGTCGTCCAGCACGTCCAACAAATCTCACTGGTAACTTAGATTTTTAAATGGCTTTCTTTTATCTTTTAAGACTTTTTTTTTTATCTCCCTTTGCGGCGCCCGACGATTTCGGATCGTTTTAATCCCGTCGGAACACAATGTCACCAGCTGCCACAGCCCCGCGAGCAGAACCGCACTATTAAAAAAAACCAACAAAAACCCGTGGCGATCCGCGCCGCAACCATGTTTCCCATCTGGGCACGAAGGGATTTACCGACGATTTAACGTCGCGCCGCCGGCTGCCGGAGAATGATGACGGCCTGTAACGGGTTTCTCAGACAGTTGATGAAGGAGATAAAATTTTGGAAATTTTACATTATGGCAGATCCAGTGTCACCTCGTCTAAAAAACTAACCAAACGGCCCCCGTCCCAGCCCCGACGGTTGTCCGGTCGGAAGCAGCGTTCCAGTCGTGTAACAACGGGATTCCTGGAGGAAAAGGGCCGGAAACCAGGGAAGACCGGGGCCCTGAGCTGCACGGGGCTTCCCCCTCAGCGGGAATCGGACATCCAGCCAATAAAGTGATAAAGGTCACAAAGGGCAAAGAGCGCGAGGGGAAAGGAGGGGAACTGAGGGGAAGGGAGGGCAGCACCATTAAGGAAAGCCTAGATTACTGAAAGCCTCACTTTAGTCCACTTAGTTTAGCAAAGACCTTTAATCTTAATCTTACCGAGAAAAATTTCCCAAGTAATCTTTTCCGGATGGTAAATATTCTCCCATATGTTTGCCCCCCTCCCCCGGCCGACCTCTGATCCGGCCACGTGCACAGACGTCAGGCCGGAGAGCCGCGATGCCTCTTTTGTGCTCGGTCCAATCGGCAGGTCGAATCTTTCGGGGTGTTTCAGGACTCCCCCGGTGTCCGGTGCCGTCTGCCTGCGACGGTAAAATACCCAAAGTGCAATACCTCACCTCAGGCGTGTGTTTTGTACAGGGACGAGGGGGAACCTTCCCCCCGGCCTGTTTCTCCGGCCTCCCTTGGGGCTCCTGGCCAGCTGACTTCCTGTTGGCCCGCCCAGGAAAAAAAAAATCGTGCCGATGAATCTCTTCAGGACTTGTGAAATTTTACGTCTGGCTGTTGTGAGAGGCGGCTGCCGGCTTCACCACAACCGGGAAACATACGCCATTTCAACCGACTCACAACGAACTATACGGCTGAATTTTCTGTTCATTTTTCTGATGTTTTAGCTTTGCAGGAAGACGGCGCCCCCGTTTATTTATTTATCAGTTCCCGGCCCGGTTCCCAGCGATCCCGGCTTTCGGCAGGAAAGGCCCCGATAACCCTGAAGCGCGATGCCAACTCGGCGCCGGGCGTCGGCCAGATGGAGTCAGCGACGGACGGCTGAATGCAGCGGAAACATAGCCAGATACTCCCCCTGTCATGAGGGAAAAAAAAAAGTTGGTCTGGGCCAAGACGACCGGACTCATGTTCAGAAGATGAATGAAAGCACAGCTCCAGATGAATGCGAATGTCTCTCGCTCTCCCTCTCTCTACACACACACACACACACATATATATTTATGCTGGATAAACAGGTCCAACAACTTTATAAGGTGATAAAATACCAACAGTACGTTTACAGCTTGTTCCACTGCCTCCAGGGGGAAAAGAGAATCAATTAATATGGGTTTAATCTTTGTTTAACAGGTCTGGAATCAGGCTAGAGTGGTACCATAATATGGTATGTATTATATAAGGGGTGTGTGTGTGTGTGTGTATGTGTGTATATCTATATGCTATATCTACATATCTATCTATAAATATATATCAAATGATTTTTATCCAAGGATTAAAAAAAAAATAATAATTTAATTCATTGGTTTGTCCGATTACTTCTGAGCATCTCAAAATGAGGAACAATGTGACGGTGCCACCGTCCAAATATTTATGACCCAAAACTGTATATGTCAATATCCCACTTGATTCACCAGGAAAGTGGTGTCAGACTTTCAGACCCCATCGAATACACGGCGTATTTTATGTGTTATATATATTCGTTGTGTTTCAACACCTCGTCTGACATTGAAACATTCTCCGGAAACTTTGGAAATATTCCCGCCTGCTTGGCGGCGGCACGCTCCCGCAGCCGCGCGTTGCGAGCCGCGCGTTGCGAGCTGCCTTTGAGCGGTTTATTGTATTATTGAGGTTTCCATTCGAGTATCGGAGCGGCCCCTCTGCACTTTGGATTAAAGAAGATCTTCACCACTGCTTTGATTAAAATATAACAGCAAGTGACGGTGTCGTTAGGATATTTATCGCCGTGACAACAGTCTGAGGCCTCTCATGTCTGTGTTGCCCAAAGATTCATCATAAATTCATAAATTTACATCTAAGCTAAATTTATTGAACTTAAACTCATTTATTAGCGTCATCTTTGCAGCCCACTCATTGCTACGGGTGTAAAAATAAAAAATCAATCAGCGTCTAAGATGAAACTTATCCTGAGGCGGTTGTTTTCTAAAAATGAAAGCCCTCTGGGGCATGAGGGTGGACGCCGGACGGCGCGGTGGCGGCTCTCCTGTGCGGCGGCAGCCTCATTTCAATCGTCTAATCCTCCGATCAACACCTGGAAATTACGACGCCCAACCGTCCCCGGACAAACAACCCCCTGGCGTCACAACAGCCCTGTTACATCACGGCGGGGAAACGTCGGCCGCGTCTCTAGAGATCCTGGTGGCGAATCGGTAACGACTGGGGTCTCGGGCTCCCTGGAAATTGCCCAGCTTTCTTGCGGGCTGTGACATCCCGTCGTGGGCGGTCCTGGTGTCCCTGATGGTCGAACGGCGGGACGGCGGGGGCATGACACCGGCGCGCCCGGGGATAAGGGACTTCTTGTTGCCGACCCTCATCCCTGAAGTATTTCGGTTTTGGTCTCCGGCTTGCGAGGACGGGGGCTGGGGGGGCTCAGGTGAGGCCTCGGCCCCTTTCTTGTGCGAAGGCATCCGGGTTATGCCCCTTAGCGACTGGCGCCGGACCCCAGGACCCGGAGGAAACATCCTCCGCTTGCCGCTGCTCGTTATTTGGCGCTTTGAAGGAGCACAATGCCCTTTTTTTTCCATATCCGTGACTTGCTGTGTCGCAGGCTGTGATTATATACATCTCTCATGGTGTGTTCTGTTTTTCCATTTATTCATATTTTTCCGTCCTGTACATTCATGCCTTCGGGTGGCGAATGTATGAAACCCATTTATTTGTTTAAAATATATAATTTGATTTTACGTTCCCTGTCACACTGTTTTGTGTGACTGGAACCGGGAGAATCGTTCTGGAATAACGACACGTAGTTACAGCTTGTTGTACAACAGTTCATTAAAACAACAACAAAAAAAGGGACATTCAGTTCTGCATTCAGGTTGTAAATTGCTTTATTTACATACAGACAGTAATGTGGATATTTCTCAACCTGCCAAAAAAAAAAATTAAAATATGTCCTTCTTATCTTTTTTTTTGAATGACTGGGTTTTCGTCAGCCTCCTCAGTTTTTCCGCTCTTCCTTCTTTTATCGGAGCCTCTGGGATGAGGCCCCCGTCGAAACCCCTCCCCGGGTTTCTGATGTCCACGGTCGGGGCCCCGCTAATCTCCTCCTTCAGGTGACATCACGCGAAGGGGTTGGATGCTGCGCTTTTATCCATCAGACTCGGAGAGTCGGTCGGCCCAGACCCGGGGGGGGCTCCACCAGGTCCCCTCCAGCTCACTTCTAACGTCTACGAAAGTCTGACGACGCTTCTCAAAGAATCTGCTGCACAATGCGCTAATACCTCATAGTGAACAGGCCCTTTGATTTTCAGTGTCTTGAAAATGCTTGAAAAAATTAATAATAAGAAGAAGAGGAAGGAGGATAATTACAATAGTAACAACAACAACAACAATAATAATGATAATAATAATGATAGTAAACTTTATTTATATAGCACTTCTCAAACAGGAAATGCAGCTCAAAGTTCTCCACAATAAAGAGGTGACATTAATAAGAACAGACATGAAATGTACATAAAAACAGGGACAGGATGAAAGTGATAAAAATAAAATATTGTAAAAAATAAATGCTTTAAAACACAGTAGAAGACAAATTTAGACTGACGTTGTTTAGTAAGTTTTCGAGACAACACATAACGTGGCGGTACGATCGTCGCGTGTCGTCTTGAACGTTTCCCGTTTTTTTCCGGTTGGGTTTAAGAATCAAATGTTCCTCCGGAGGTCAGGAAAGTTCTGACTGTTTGGGATCCTGGAACTTTTTCAAAAGCCCGTTCCACACGTCAGGTTCCTGGAAAAAAAGAACAGATTAGAGGGGTTTTCAGAAGACAACTGCCTGAATGATAATAATAGAAAAAAACAAAATCCTTCAGTCCAAAACTGAATCCGCGAGCCACCGAAAAACAACACAGCCTTGGCCTGACTTCTTTTGTACGTCGGCCGCGTAACTGAAACACAACCTGCGTCCTCGCCGCTGGGACGTCCCTCTCAGGAATATACGCTTTTGAGGGTTGGGGGGCGACTGCGGAGTTTTCCTTTGAAGCCAAAGCAAAACAGAACAAAACGAAAAACACATTGTTCCAACCTGTCAAAATGGCATCGGGCTATCGGCGTCGGGCTATCAGCGTCGGGCTATCGGCGTCGGGCTATTGGCGTCGGGCTATTGGCGTCGGGCTATCGGCGTCGGGCTATCGGCGTGCTGAAAATTATGGCGCTGGACAACGAAGGCCATGTCTGCTTAAAGAGTTCACTCAAAAGGACCTGGAATATATATTTACACCCCCCCCCCAAAAAAAAATACAAGGTCTGCATTTCCCTGTTAAACATACAAATACACAGTCCAGCCCTCAGCCTCTGGACCTCTGAACGCCGGAGAGGGGGAGGACTTATCATTTGATAACCATGGGGGGGGGGCACCGGATAAGAGGGACCGCTCTGCTGCCCGTTTTCCCGGGAAGAGATGTTTCATCATTCCGCCCTCAGACGAGCACCTGGGCCGTGACCAGGTTTCACCTGGGACTCGCCGCCGCTTAGGCCGACAAAATAAAAAAGATTCCCCACGGGACGAGGCAGGTGAGGGATATTTTTGAACAGCGGGCTGGAAAATTAAAAGTTATCCCAATGACCTGTGACGGCGGGTCTCATTTTTATCCGGGGAAATATTGGATGAGAGCGATTTTTTTTTTTCCTCCACATGTTCAGAGCCGGTCACGTGGACCCGTCACGGTCGGGACGGGCGTGGTCCCCGCCCCCAGGGCCCTCACCTGCCGGCTGGACCCCACCCACCACCTGAGGGGGAGCAGATGTCCCTGTCAAGGATAAACATGGGATTCAATTATATTGATGTATAAAAGTGATACAGACTAAAGAGGCAGAAAGAGAGAAAACCTGCAGCTGCGGCCAAAATAAGAGAAGAAAAAAAAAAGGGCGTCGTAACTTTACAGCGTTATTTGATATTCATGCGATGTAGTTTGGCAGCGACGGAGCGGCGACGCCGACCCGAGTCTCCGTCGCTGTCATCATCCGGAGATTAACGAGCGGCAGCGCGGCTCTGGGTGAATGGCTTCATTGTGCGTCAGCAGATCCGTGTCAGGTGTGTGTGTGTGTGTGTGTGTGTGTGTGAGGGGGGGGTATCGGGTTTTCAGGTTGTTGGGTTCTGCATAGTTGTGACAATTTTCCACATCAAGTTTACTTGTCCAGTAACACCTGTTCTCTGATTGGACGACGACGGTCGCATGTCTCGCCTGAGCGGCGTCCAGTCACGGACAAGGTGGCCTCACCTGGTGATGTCGCATCGATCTCAAAAAAGAAAAAACGGGGGGGGGGGTTGGCTCCGCCCTGACGACCTTTCCGACCCAGCCAGCTGCCAGGTGGTGCGCACGGGTACCAAAAGCCCCCCCTCCACACACACACACACATTCCTGACATTCCCCTGCCTCCGTCGCTGTACTTGCTGCCTGGCCCGTGTGTGTGTGTGTGTGTGTGTGTGTGGGGGGGGGGGGCTCAGGACCTTCTCCACTGAGATGCAGATACCTGCGCCCCCCCCCCCCCCAAAATAACCCCACGCTATTTCATTCGCTGTCGTCTGTTTATTGATCTTTGCACCAAGGACTTCAGCCGCTTCATCTCTCAAGGTAACTGCTCAGGTGCATAAGGTTTTTTTACCTTTCTCCCATTGTGGCATCTGCATCATCCGACCTTCTCCTTCTTCTTAGAAATTTTTTTTTAATGTCGGCCTGAACTGAAGAGCAGGAACTGGAGCAAGAAACTTATCGAGCGGAGCAACGTGCGAACGCCCTGCACACATTATATGTTTATGCCGTTCGTATCGGGGCGGGGGGGGGGGCACGTGCTCGTGACGTCGTTCGGTAAACGCACCAACCTCTGGTTTTACGGTATCACAGCTGGGACACACATGACCAACGGGAATGTAGAGAGGGAGAGAGAGAGGGAGAGAGAGAGAGAGAGGGAGGGGGAGAGAGCAGAGGCGGATCCTCGGACGTCCGTCTCGTGGACACAGGTTCCTTAAAAACCTCAGACCTCGTCCATCAGACCACATTTGTTTCCGCTGTCGGGGGCAACCTTTTGTTTTTTTCCCACATTTCAGTTTGTCTGATGCTGTTATTTTTTTGATTTTATCTTTTTTTTTTTTTTTTTTTTAACTGCGGGACTTTCAGATGTTCTATCTTGGAGAAGGGGACCCCTGCAGAACGGGGGACCGGGGGCCACGGGGCCACGTTTCTCGCTGCTGAACCATTTGACTCGCAGAGGTCGAACCAAGCAGTTGCAGCTTTCATCTGTCTTTCTTTTCTGTTTCTTTTTCTTTTTATTGTTTATTACGTCTGAATATATTGCGTCTTCCCTTTATTGCGAAGGCAGAACCGAGCCCCGACATCCACTTATTTATTTATTTATTCCAATTTGCTTGTATTGCTACGTTTGTCATTTCCAGACCACTTGGCGTAGATGTAGCTATTGATCATGGTGTCTCCTGCGGTGGATTAAATGGGATTCTCAAATCCCGCTTGGGCACTAATTCATACGATGTCCAGACCGGTGTCAGAGCCGTCCAGTTCAATTAACTTTTATGGGGATTTAATGAACCGCCTCCGACTGGATCCGCATCCTCTTCCATCAGAAACCACACTGTCATCTGTAGCATTTAACACGTCCATTTCGCGTCAGTTATCCTGGCCTGGGTATTGAGGGCAAAATTCAATTTAGTTGAGCCTGCTCTATATGTGTTTAGATCACAGACTTTGGCTTTGTGGATTAATAATTTAGGACTTTAATAACTGATCAGGCCAACAAAGCCATAAGGATTGTAATTTTTTTTTTTTTACCACCCTCATTCTCCTCTAATTATTTTTTTCAGCAACTCGCCCGCGGTTTTCAGATGGAGATGAATTTTAGATGGACTCTTGTTTGTGCAGTACCGCTTCCTGTCCAGTTGGTGGCAGCAGCGCTTGCTGTGGGATCGTCGATCCCCCTGAAATAAAGACGCAGAGGAAGAAGAGGAGGCCGGACAACGAGGAAGTGCCGCAGGAGAAGAAGAAGAATGCGACCTTCGCTTGCACCACGTAAACTACTAAATCAGAGTTCAGGAGCGTTGTGCGCTCAAGCTTTATCCAAAAAAGGAACATTAAACCAGGATTGATTGATTGATTGATTGATTGATTGATTGATTGATTGATTTATTTATTTATTTATTTATTTGGGGGGAGGGTAATTTTGTTTAAATTATTTCAGTTGGATTGGGGACATAAGAGTGCAGCTCTTATAATTGGCCAGACTTTTCACGAAGAACTCGAATCCAAATGAAATAACCCTTTTGTTAATCGCCATCACCCTTAAAAGACAAAACTAAAGAAAAGTGAATGGTGCTGTCTCACTTTCCTTGAACCCGGTAGAGATCAGAGTGTATTTTTATGAGTCTTCCTTCAGTAAAACACCCCAGTATTTGGGAGGGGGGGTCGGGCCTTTAGCATGGAGGGAATGGGTGTTTCATTTTAAAGCTGACCCCCCCATACAGTGTCTGTGTGTAGCACTAAACGTTTAAGATAAAGAAATCTGCTCATTCTTTGCAAACAGACGATTCCAGTCTGAGTTAACGGCGCCTGGGCTCCGACAGAAGAGTCGTTTATTCGCGTCGTGTTTCGGGGGATTCGCGGCGGATCTCCCGTCTATTGTTGGTTCCCTTCGCCGAGCGGCGAAAATCCCGACGGTGCGCGAAGGCGGCAGCGTAGGATGAAGGGACCTGGTAACTGTCACTAAGCTAAAGCTCGTCCGCATCAGCTTTGTCAACATGTCCCTAAATGTGTCTCTGGGCTCTTTTCCACCCGGGCTTCACCTCGTAGCTTCTTCAAAAGCCTGTTAACGCGTTTCGACGATGCGGTTTTTCAACGAACCGAGCTAGCGAAGCTGGCGTCCTTTTTTCTTTTTCCTTCGTCGTAGCCACAGTCGGTTGAGCAGCTAACCAGAACGAGCCGTTGTTAGCTAGCCCGGGTTAGCCTCGGCGAACATGGCGATCGTGTCTGGCTCCTGTGCCAGAGTGAACGGGTCCAGGAACGGGCCCTCGGTGTCGGCCGCGCCGTCCGCCGCCGTCGGCCAGTCCCAGCCCATGATAGCGGTGTGGGAATGGCAGGACGACCAGGGCTACTGGCGGCCCTACAGCGGCCAGGTGAGCGCCTACATCGAGCGGTGTCTGTCACCGCGGGGCCAGAGAGAAGCAGCGGGAGCGGGAGCAGGAGCAGCGGCAGGAAGAGGAGGAGCAGCGGGACCGGCGGGACCCGGCTCGACGAGCATCTGCCTCGGACAATCAGACCCCAGCCTGTCGCCTTATCTCATCGACATACCGAGCTTGAAGCAGTTCCGGCAGGACACGGGTGAGCCCCGTCGCTTCACACCCTCCACGCCGGCGTCGAGTCGTGATCGTTCGGCCCTCCCCTCGGCCCTCCCCTCGGCCCTCCCCTCGGCCCTCCCCTCGGCCCTCCCCTCGGCCCTCCCCTCGGCCCTCCCCTCGGCCCTCCCCTCGGCCCTCCCCTCGGCCCTCCCCTCGGCCCTCCCCTCGGCCCTCCCCTCGGCCCTCCCCTCGGCCCTCCCCTCGGCCCTCCCCTCGGCCCTCCCCTCGGCCCTCCCCTCGGCCCTCCCCTCGGCCCTCCCCTCGGCCCTCCCCTCGGCCCTCCCCTCGGCCCTCCCCTCGGCCCTCCCCTCGGCCGTCCCCTCGGCCGTCCCCTCGGCCGTCCCCTCGGCCCTCCCCTCGGCCCTCCCCTCGGCCCTCCCCTCGGCCCTCCCCTCGGCCCTCCCCTCGGCCCTCCCCTCGGCCCTCCCCTCGGCCCTCCCCTCGGCCCTCCCCTCGGCCCTCCCCTCGGCCCTCCCCTCGGCCGTCCCCTCGGCCATCCCCTCGGCCGTCCCCTCGGCCGTCCCCTCGGCCCTCCCCTCGGCCCTCCCCTCGGCCCTCCCCTCGGCCCTCCCCTCGGCCGTCCCCTCGGCCATCCCCTCGGCCGTCCCCTCGGCCGTCCCCTCGGCCCTCCCCTCGGCCCTCCCCTCGGCCCTCCCCTCGGCCCTCCCCTCGGCCCTCCCCTCGGCCCTCCCCTCGGCCCTCCCCTCGGCCCTCCCCTCGGCCGTCCCCTCGGCCGTCCCCTCGGCCGTCCCCTCGGCCCTCCCCTCGGCCCTCCCCTCGGCCCTCCCCTCGGCCCTCCCCTCGGCCCTCCCCTCGGCCCTCCCCTCGGCCGTCCCCTCGGCCGTCCCCTCGGCCGTCCCCTCGGCCCTCCCCTCGGCCCTCCCCTCGGCCCTCCCCTCGGCCCTCCCCTCGGCCCTCCCCTCGGCCCTCCCCTCGGCCGTCCCCTCGGCCGTCCCCTCGGCCGTCCCCTCGGCCCTCCCCTCGGCCCTCCCCTCGGCCCTCCCCTCGGCCCTCCCCTCGGCCCTCCCCTCGGCCCTCCCCTCGGCCCTCCCCTCGGCCGTCCCCTCGGCCATCCCCTCGGCCGTCCCCTCGGCCGTCCCCTCGGCCCTCCCCTCGGCCCTCCCCTCGGCCCTCCCCTCGGCCCTCCCCTCGGCCCTCCCCTCGGCCCTCCCCTCGGCCGTCCCCTCGGCCGTCCCCTCGGCCGTCCCCTCGGCCCTCCCCTCGGCCCTCCCCTCGGCCCTCCCCTCGGCCCTCCCCTCGGCCCTCCCCTCGGCCCTCCCCTCGGCCGTCCCCTCGGCCGTCCCCTCGGCCGTCCCCTCGGCCCTCCCCTCGGCCCTCCCCTCGGCCCTCCCCTCGGCCCTCCCCTCGGCCCTCCCCTCGGCCCTCCCCTCGGCCCTCCCCTCGGCCCTCCCCTCGGCCCTCCCCTCGGCCGTCCCCTCGGCCATCCCCTCGGCCGTCCCCTCGGCCGTCCCCTCGGCCCTCCCCTCGGCCCTCCCCTCGGCCCTCCCCTCGGCCCTCCCCTCGGCCCTCCCCTCGGCCGTCCCCTCGGCCGTCCCCTCGGCCGTCCCCTCGGCCCTCCCCTCGGCCCTCCCCTCGGCCCTCCCCTCGGCCCTCCCCTCGGCCCTCCCCTCGGCCCTCCCCTCGGCCCTCCCCTCGGCCCTCCCCTCGGCCGTCCCCTCGGCCGTCCCCTCGGCCGTCCCCTCGGCCCTCCCCTCGGCCCTCCCCTCGGCCGTCCCCTCGGCCGTCCCCTCGGCCCTCCCCTCGGCCCTCCCCTCGGCCCTCCCCTCGGCCGTCCCCTCGGCCGTCCCCTCGGCCGTCCCCTCGGCCGTCCCCTCGGCCGTCCCCTCGGCCGTCCCCTCGGCCGTCCCCTCGGCCGTCCCCTCGGCCGTCCCCTCGGCCGTCCCCTCGGCCGTCCCCTCGGCCGTCCCCTCGGCCGTCCCCGCGGCCCTCCCCGCCGCCCGGCCCCGGCCGTCCCCTCGGCCATCCCCTCGGCCGTCCCCTCGGCCGTCCCCTCGGCCCTCCCCTCGGCCCTCCCCTCGGCCCCCTCGGGTCCCTTGGCCCCCTCTGGCCCCTCGGGCCCCGCGTGCTCCTGCCAGCAGTGCTTGAGCCACAGCAGCACGGGACCCATGCCCAGCCGGTCGCGGCATTCCTTCTCGTCGGGGAGCCTGAACCGGCCCAGCCTCCAGGGGACGGGGAGGGCGGCAGCGGCCCACCCCGCTTCGTCCGTCTACTCGCCGTACCCTAGGAGACCCCTCTCTGTTGGAGGGATGTCTTGGGGTAGCCCCTGGCCCCTGCCACCCTCCGGCAGCCAACTGCCGGCGCCGCTGTTGAACAGCTCCACCAGCGCAAATGGTTTAAGGTTGGTGTCTGACATCTGTGTTGGATTGTGATTTGGTTTGCGGCTCAGCACGGACAGGCTAGAGTAACACAGCGGCAGTAATGCGCACCTCTGACTCACTTAGCCGTCTGGGGATGCATGTCATGGGCTCCTCTCGCCACCCTTCCTTCCCCTTTGTCCTTCCTGTCTGTCTCCACTTTGACCCATGCTGTAAAACAGGAATGACATAAAGTTATCCAGAGCTGCAGCCCTGCAGTGGTATGTTTGTTTTGGCTCCGTTTGTGTGACTCCTTCAATGTCATCCCCAGCCTTTCTTCTGTTCTGTTCCTAACAGTGTTAAAAAAAACTGCTTCAAAGACAAATTGCTTACTTAAGAGGTATTATGAATATGCAGCTCACTTCTAGTTTCTCTGGGCTCCAATTTTCTTCCACATTAGGTTTTATTTAGTCTGTTCTCAGCCACTGGCAATCAATAATGTCACTGTAAAATGCTAGACACTGTGTTCTGTGCTATGAACTCATTCTTGCAGTGGTTGCTCACACTCCCCAGTGCTTACTGATGAAGGTATTAACCACCAGTAACAGATAACAGCATCTATGATATTGTCTTATAGCCTAGTAAAGCCCTACCTAGTTAGTATACAGTGGCTTCAAAAAGTATCAGGCCTCCGCTTTCTGCACTTTATTGTGTTGTCTATTTAATTTTAAATTGATGATATTGCCTTTTTTCCTTGTCATCTATATTTGGGAACTCGCTGGAGCAAAGTGAAAACATGTTTTCAAGGTTGTTTTTTTTCCCCCCCAGATAGATTTTAAACCAAAAAGTGAAATCTCTCATTTACAAAAGGACTCCAAACCTTATCAGGTGAAGCCCGTCTTCTTTAATCAACCTTGAAACGTGTCTGGAACTTGAGTGGCGTCTGCCTGTGGCAAACTTAATTTATAAGACACAGTTTAGAAAGGTAAACACCAGTGTGTATCAGTCCCAACAGTTCACAGTGCATGTTGAGACAAAAACCGAGACACGAAGTCCCGGGGAATCTCTGAAGACTTCCGCGATAAAACTGGGGTGAGGCTTCGATCAGGGCAGGGGTATAAAACCATTTCTAAAGTGGTGGCACTAATTGTGAAATGGAAGAAGTCTGGAGTAACCAGGACTCTTCCCCAGAGTTTTCCATCCAGCCAAACTAGAAGGGTTTCAGTCTGGGGGGTGACCAAGAGCCCAAAGGTCCCTCTTACAGAGCTTCAGATGTCCTCTGTAGAGAAGGAAGAACATGCTGGAAGGACAACCATTCTTTGCAGCTCTCAATCAGTCAAGCCTTTTATAGTAAAGTGGCCAGACGAAAGCCACTTTGAGTAAAGAGCATATGACAGCCCGCTTGGAGTTTGTCAGAAAACATTTAAGAGCGTCTGAGAGCACGAGGAAGAAGATGCTCTGGTCTGATGAGGGCAGAAATCCAGACACTATATCTGGCAAACACCAGCCATTGCTCATCACCTGGCTAATGTCGTCCCTACAGTGAAATATGTGTTGGCAGCATCATTTTGTGGAGGGGGGGGGCCCTCTTAGCAGCAGGGACAAAGAGACCGGTCAGAACTGAGGGGAGGTTGAATGTAGCTAAATACAGAAAAGGTCCAGCTGCAGAGCGCAAGTGACCTTAGACCGGGCCGACAGTTCGACCCCTCAGCACGGCAATGACCCGAAGCGTGAGGCTGCGACAGCACTGGCGCGACTTCGGCGCGAGCCACTCGACCGTTCGCAAGTGGCCGCTGGCCAAAGCCCGTGTGGAGAGGCCCCAAGACTCGCAGCACAGTCCAGACGCTTCCCGTCCGATCCGACAGAGCTTGAGAGGATCTGCCGGGGAAGAGCGGGATAAACTGTCCAAATCCAGGTGTGCAAAGCTTGTTGAGACTTGCCCGAGGAGGCTGGAAGCTGCGACTTTTCTCCCCAAGGGGCTTTGACAAAGCAACGAATTAAGCCTCCGGATACTTTTCTGAATGAGAGATTTCAGGTTTAGGTTTGAATAAATTTACTAAAATGTCAAAATAAATGAAAAGCCCCCTCCCCATTAATTTTTTTTATTTATTAATTTATTTATTTTTAAACACTGGCCACTTTTTCTCCGTACGTGGCTTTGTGATCACATTGCACGTCATTAATGTTATTGCTGCTGCAGTGCGTATAGCAGGTTTAAGATACCAGACATGCAACCCACAGCTTCCCGTGGGCAGGAGGGTTAAGTGATATCAAGATGACCTCGTTTTATCGGCCACACATTTCCTGCCATTGTGTTATTGTGTCCTCTTTTTGGCTGATGAGTGATGATGATGATGATTTGTAAATTATGTGAAATTATTTTTTCTATGTCATTTAGCTATAACACTTTGGTTTTTCATCATACCACTCATCGACTCGCATCTAAGTCACCTAGTGAGCTAAAATGCCAAACATTTGCTGGACCCAGCTGATAAATCGCGAGGATTTGCTATTTCCTCAGTCTTACGTCAATTCCATATCTTCCTCGGATAAATCAGGCAGTTGGGAGATTTCTCACTGGGCTTCGGGGAAATCCTGAAGGGCATTTTTCATTGTTTTGTCACACCTCAGTACAGACAGTTGTTCATTATATTTTTCCCGGAAGGCTGTTTTGGATAGTAAACTAATTCTTTGGGTGCATATGCATCAATATATTGGCAGTTGAGTCACACTCCCTAGTTGCGTTGTGCACCTGCGGTCGATGCTCGGTTGGTAATCAATCTTAGGCCCTCGTAGCGATTTGCCGGACAGACTGAAGATGGTCATTTTTTTTTTTCCAGATATTTAAGTAAAGTTGAGTAAAGCTTTGCAGTTAATTCAGAGGGAGGTTTTTCTTTTATTGTCTTGATCCTGTGCCAAAGCTTTTCCAAATGTCACTGTGCTTAGATGCCCTTATTCTGTGAAGTGAAGTGAATCAGAAGCTTAAATAGTTCTTACAGTCTTTGTTTTGTACTGCTCGCTTGTTTTGTTTTCTTAATTATTATTTTTATACTGACTGACTGTCCCTTTCCGTGTTCCCCATCCTGCAGCGTTCCCTCCATCTCTGTGCAGCTGAACGGATCCACCAGCGTCAGCTCCGCCCTTGCAGGTAAACAGGCCGCTAACCCTTCATCCTCACCGTTACCTCTGTCCTGTCTGCCCCCCCCCCCCGTTCCACACTCTTTTAAGTCGATGACAGTTTGTTTTTGTTTTTTTTTTATTCAGCAGAATTCAGTTAGTGGCTCCAATGCCACCCCCTCTGCATTTGTCTTGTGGGTGTCAGTCTGTTTAGGGAGAACACGAAGGAGGGAGTTTAAAAAACAAAACAAAACAAACAATAAAAATGAGCACGTCCTAAATATAAGGCAAACTTAAAAAGCATAAAACTGAAGGGAGTGGGGGAAGTGATGCCCCTTTTTATTGTCCAAACCATCAGACTGTCTAACAATCAGGAAGAACTCTATATGCATCTATGAAAGCGGCCCCCACACAGGCTTGTCTGTTAGTGAGAGCCTTCACAGATTTCCTCATGTTGTACAAAAAACGTTTGGTCCTTGATGCAAGAACTTGATTGACTCCAAGTTTTCAGTCATGATGCTGAAAGACAGTTGTTGTCCCACAGCACCACCCACCCTGGTTCTTAAATGACGGCTCAAGGATAAACAACATAATGGATGGGTACACGCGCTATTACTCCTATGGCTAATACAATACATCCTTTTATACCAAAGCTCAGATAATTTGAACGTCGGTGTAAAAAAATGCATCGGTGACATTTACTAAATTTCACACGACGGCAAGAAAGGCAACAGCAGGTTCTTTTCAACATCGGCACCACTTTGTTGTCACGGCTCCGGGAAAGGTGAGCGCGCTGCATGTAAATGAATTGATATGAGAAATGTTCCACTTACGTTCACAGTCATTTCAGGAGTAAAGTTGTTTTAAATTAAGCAGAAAAACAGAAATGCTTACCCATACTTGCCTTGAGCTTATTTTTTAGTAGGACATTGCTCTTTACGTGGTTCTCAAATTAAAGATTTCACAGCTGCATTTTGAATTATACAAAAGTGAACATTCATAATCCTAAAATACCTCTCAAATTCATCTAAAATGTGTACATTCATCTTGTGTTACCTCCTGGTTTTCTTTTTGTCCTCAGCGCAGACATGCTTGCTAATAGCATGGTGTTAGCCCCCCCGCGCCCGAGCTCCTCCTCAGGAATATCATCTGTCAGTGAAGACAGAACACACATCAAATCTCTGCTGACATTTAAAAACACCTGCAAAAAGTTTGCGGCAACTTCCATAGAAACTATTTGTAATGCAGTGTGCATTCATTCTGCTCACAAATGTCAAAGTAACACAAAATGATTTTTGTCATTTCATCATGTTTAGATAACAAACAGACTTGACAGAAACCGTCTAATTTAAGATAAATCAAAGCCCCACTGTCTGGTAATATTGAGCAGCTGTATTTATCAGATACAACTACATAGACTCACTAAGCATTTTATTAGACTCATACACCCGTTTATCCAATCAGCCAATCATGGGGCAGCAGTTTAGTGAATAAAAACCTGCAGATACGGGTCAGGCGCTTCGGTTAATGTTCAGGTCAAACATCAGACTGTGGATTAAATGTGATCTCAGTGACTCGGAGTATGATATGATGGTTTGTTTGAGTGTTTCTGAACCTGCTGATCTCCTGGAATTTTCACACCGAACAGTCACTGGAGTTTTTACTCAGAACATTGTGGAAAAACAGCAAAAAAAAAACATCCAGCAAGCTGCCAGTCTTGTTGATGAGAGAAGTCAGAGGAGAATGGTCAGACCGGTTGGAGCTGACAGAGACGCCTCAATAACTCAGATAACCAGCCTGTACAACTGTGGTGAGCAGACAAGCATCTCAGAAAACTGGTCGAAGACTTGAAAAACCCAGCCCGGTCTGATTGGTCTGGATTTCAGCGGAGGCAGCAGATGGGCCGGGCCCTTAATACCAGTAAACCATCATATGAATTCCATTGCCTGATTGAGCATTGTTGCTGACTATGTTCATCCCTTTTATGGCCATAGTTTACCATCTACTAATGGCGACTTCCAGCGGGATAATGCTCCATGTCACAAATGTCATCTCAAACTGGTTTCCTGAACACGACAATGAGCAGAACACCTCTTGGATGTTGTAGAACAGGACACTGGCAGCGTGAATGTGCCGAAATAATGTAATGCAAACATGTCAACATGGACCAGAATCTCAGAGGAAAGTTTCCTTCATCTTGTGGAACTGAGCCTGTTTTGAGACCGAATGGAGGCTGAACCCAGTGTTAGTAATGGGTCCCTAAGAATAAAGTGCTTCTGAGTTTAAGTAAAAATGGAAGTGGCATATCTATTTTATTAGCTCGAGATGATGGGCAAGTTTGGGGGAAAAAAAAGCAAAAACCTAGCAATCTTAATCGATGTATTCAACAGTGAAAAGATTTGTGCTACGAGCCTTGGAATGAATCAAGATAAAACTGTGGTTCGAGGTCGGTATCATGAGAAATGGAGGCCGTGTGCACTGAGCTGTCGCCTCATTACAGTCGAATAGGAAAAAATTTGACATGCTTGTAAATTATAACCCGGTTCCTCCGCGGACTTAATCGATACAGTCAGCGCGTAGGAAGCTCGGGGAACCAGAACCGCGTCGGTGGAAAGCAGCGCACCGTGACTCCGGTAAAATCATTCCGACTGGGAAGGTGACTCGTGTGGTTTTCATCTCCAGATGTACAGTTTTGGAGCTCATTGGTCAGCGATGAACATTAATGGCAATCACTGTTTTACTTTATACACTTAGTTTCATTTGTGATATAAATAACACTCCCTCCTTTGCTGTTGGAGGTGGATTTTTACATGTTGAAAAAAAAAACAAATTTATGTATTAACCCATGGTCTGAAAATGCTCAATTTGCATTTATTTGAGTTACGTTTGCTAGAACGGGTTTACACCAACATCGGTTTGTCCGACCTTAAACAAGTCACAGCAAAGCATCGTTTACCTGAACGTTGCCGTCCTTGGGCTGTCGTACAGGTTTTTTTTTTTCTGAGTGGAAAATATGGCAGCCATTCTCATTGTTATCGTCAAAGGTGAATGCTAAAATACAATGTGACAGCGGCACAAGAAAGGAGTCTAACTCAGCAGCGTCGGTTACATGACAACGTCTGCGTTTCGTCTTCCTTCTTTCTTTTTAAAATTTTTTTTTTTTTAGAGCCAATAACTGTCACCATGAGCCGCAGGTCATAACAGACCAAGTACGGCTGTAGTTGAATGAACTAAATAGACCGAGGCTGTGTTTTATTTCTTATGAGCTCAGCTATTCATTTGCAATATATTGAAACATAGCCTTGCTTTAAAATGATGCCGCCTAATCTTTTATCTTCAACACCGGCCAGGCTGCCTCCATCACGTGAACCGTTTCACACGTTTTTTTGTTTGTTCGTTTGTTTTCCACGATAGTTCTGTCTGACCGCCAGCTCTCAGGCGCCGTTTGTGCGTAGCTGATGAGATTTAAGTGCCGTCGATAAACCAGGGATAAATGTTAAACGAGATCAGTTTATTTTTGAAAGGTTTCGATGCTGCGACTGACCCCAGTGGTTTTGTGAGAGAGAGAGAGAGAGAGAGAGAGAGAGAGAGAGAGAGAGAGAGGGAGCGAGTTAGTGAGTGAATGAGGTCTGGAGGGTGGAAGCATCGGCTGCTACTACATTTCTCATACCTTTTTTGATTTGTTCCTTTTTCTACTCCCGCATATCTCCACTCGCTCTCAATCCTCACCTTGCCCCACTCTGCCCCACCCCGTCCCGCCTCGACCCCACCCCACCCCTCCCCAACCCTCCCCTACCCTACCCTGCTCCAGGCATGGCCTCCATTTTGATGTCAGCAGTGGGACTCGGCGTGCACTTCACCACTGCCCCCCTCCCTCAGCAGCAGCAGCAGCAGCAGCTACATCAGCAGCAGCAGCAGCTACAGCAGCAGCAGCAGCAGCAGCAGCTACAGCAGCAGCAGCTACAGCAGCAGCAGCAACCTGCTCCTTTCTCTCTTCCTCCTCCTCTCCTCCCCCCAGCCAGCAGGCCCAGCAAGCCCCACAGCAGCAGCAGCAACAACAACAGCAGCAGCGGCAGCAGCAGCAGTTCAGTTAGGAGAGCAAAGAGGCAGCACAGGAGAGGTAGCTACTGCGCCACCTCCGGCCTTCCCCATCACTTTCTTTTGGTCCAGTTGTCATTGCCACTTGGGCTTTGGGAACATTTCATCCTGCATCCCGACTAGCTCTCATTCGTCTTCAAGTGTTCATAGGGTGTGTTCATCCTACTCTGTTTTTGGATTTAGTTTGGGGGGAGGGGGTGCTGCTGCAACTGCATTTTCATGGGACTATCATTTCAGGAGATTAGGCTTCCCCAGTGTGCTTTTAACCCGACTCTAATTCAGCCTTCACTAACCTCTCTGCTGCCGCCCCCCTCCAGCTTCGTCTGTATCGACTGCTTACTTGCCATAAAATCATAAAAGCTCCGCAGCTGTTGGTCAGTGATGCGAAGTGCAGCGCTAACAACCTTTTAGCATCTCCCAGACCATCAAAACAGGAACAGTTGCTGGGACTCTGAAAAATGTGGAACAGTACAAACACCTGCCTTTTAGCTGTGCCAAATCTAGCATTAGAATTTTTAACGAAACGTTCAAGTTTGATGGGAATGTTTTTTTTTTTTTGTTTTTTTTTAAGTCCAGCCATATGTCTACAATTTTTACAGATGGGTGACAAACTAATGGAGGAACCTGAGTAAAAGAGAGCAGAAACATGACAAATGTAGAGGATTCTGTCCAGGGCGCGTCACTGGATGTAAAACCAATGGAACAGGAGTTTTTTTGGGTTTTTTTTTTTTCCACAACAAAGATACCAAAAAGCCCTTAAGCTGTTCTCACGGCTCAGGCTGGAACGTCACCGTACTAAGACCATCCATGGGTTTTTTTTAATGTTTTACTTTGATTCGTCACCCATCTGGACGTCGGCGAACCATTATGTAGATGATCGTTCGCTTCTGGTACTGAAAACATCACTGATCTGCAGCTAGTCACATTTTCAAATGTCCCAGGAGCCACTGCTGCAGAAAAAAGCAGTAGTCATTAGTCACTAGTGTTTTAAATAAGTCATTGTAAGTCAATGGCAAATAAATTGGCAGCCGGTTTTTTACAATTTCTAGTGTCCCATTTTTCTCTCAAATGGGAGAGTTGGCTTCTTTTCATTGTTTTATATTTTTTGGTTTTTGACTGTTCCTTGGATAAAACAAGACATTTGATGATGTCTTCAGGTGTAGAAAAACTTCCCCTGGCATTCTGAGACTTTTTTTTTTTTTTTTTTTAAACAGACCAAACAATTTAATCATTAAAAAAAAAAATTGCAGCACTAAACACACCGAGTACCTTGCCAGTTTAAATCAATCTTTTGGACATACTGTGCATTCTCTCCACCCTAAACTTAGTTCACATTAAAAGGCTTTTGCTCATGAAAAATAGATACCATTTGTTGGCCACCAGCAAACGGGAAGAAAAAAAAAAAGCACAGTATGTGTTTTGACACAACCCGGCTCATTTAAATTGTCTCCCATGCTTTGTTGCTCATTTGTATAATGAGCTTCATTTCATTTCTGCCTAATTCATTTATTCATTTATTTATTTTTCCCATCTCTGCATTGTCATGACCAGAGATGACACTTCACCCCACCCTCTCAGGGTCTGCCACCCCCTTAGCTCAATACCTGTATTTGAAAAATTAATATTGGACACGTCAGGCATAAAAAGTGGTTAATGTCTGGAAACTGATCAGTCAATTTATTTTTTCTTATTTCTCAGGGAAAAAAAATGGCCAACTTTCATAACATTTCACAATCTGGAATTAGATGGAGCCGTCCTGTGTAATGTAATGAACCCAAAAAGACACTTGAAGATGAATGTTTCGCTTTCAGAATTTTGTTCCCTAAACAGACTTGACACTCATGTATCTGTGTGTGTGTGTATGTGTGGGAGAAGTGTCTGTGTCCATCGCTCACACTGCTGGTTGTCATTTTTCATTAATACTGTTTGGTTCATTCTGTTATCATGTGTTCAAATTGTCCCTGTGGCTCTGCAGAAATGTGT
This sequence comes from Istiophorus platypterus, assembly GCA_016859345.1. Lineage (NCBI taxonomy): Eukaryota > Metazoa > Chordata > Actinopteri > Istiophoriformes > Istiophoridae > Istiophorus > Istiophorus platypterus. The sequence goes on from CM029129.1 coordinate 22,263,104, forward strand.
TAAAAAATCTTAGGGATGTTTCATCAGCCACAACCTGGAAACATCTTTTTGAATATTCAGCAGAAGCAGAAAGAGAAGAAGTATAAAGTTTATTCGTCTAACGATCGACTGAAATTTTCAGAACGAGATTGTGATTTCGCTCGACGCTGCAGAGAAAGTCGTTCCATCTCATCCCAACAGTCTCACCATATCCCGCATGGCCCTTCCCTCCCGCGGCAGATGGTCGGACTTTTTTTCGTGCATGCGTTTGGCCCGTTTTCGGCTCATTCGTCATTCTGTGTTCTTTTTTCTTTTTTCTCTTATTCTTTTTTTATTTCTGCCCTGTCCCTCTTCCAGCCTCAGCTCAGAGACCCGAGGAGGTGATTCAGCGCTACATGGAGGTGGTGGCTGGAGTGCCGGATGAGGTAACTGTTCCAGGTTCTTCTTTTTCAGATCCACGTGTACATGAGTCACCGTTTTATGGGCCGTTCGTGAACTAACAGTGGTGCATGTCACGGAGGGTGCAACATAAATAGAGGAATTTTAGCTTTAAATTTTTTTTGAATTATTCTTATGGCTGTATGCTGCTGCTGGCCCATTGCATTTTTCTATTTAATGGCTGTGACACTTAACACAAAATCGCCCGGTGTCCCCTGCAGGACTGCATTATCTGCATGGATCAGCTGTCCAATCCGTCCGGCTACGAGACACCGTCCACGGAGGAGGGATGCCAGAGCATCCTGCCGGACACGGTGGGGAAATTCATCAAGTGTGGACACACCCTGCACATGCTCTGCATGCTGGCCATGTACAACAACGGAACAAAGGTACCAAACTCACAGCGGCTGCTGTTCTTAATCATGTGGACAAAATGTTGGCAAAGTCACGCTGTGAGGTAATGCGGTTAGAAGTAGGGTTTGATCTGGGGAGTCGCGGCGTTAATTTGTCAAACACGCGAGATAAACGATATTTAGTATAATAAAGCAGTTGCCCAAAGGAATAGTTCGACGTTTTTATGAAACCAGGCGTATGTTCTTATTCTGGCTGAGAGCTAGATGAGAAGATTGACACCTATGTCGTGCCTGTGCGTGAAGTACAGAGCTGCATTCATTAGCTGATTAGCTCAGCATTTGAAAGTGGTTGATGGTAATTTTAAGTATATGCAATTTGCAGTAAATGAGATGAAACATCTTATACCATTGGAATGGTCCTTTAAAATATCCACTAAAGTTTTGGCAACAAGCTCTGTGCCTGCCCAGAATATTTTCTTGTAATGCTTGTGGTCATTTATTTACGATGAAGTATGAGATAAACCTTAAACCAGATAACTACGACACATTCTGTACGTATTATACAAACATCCATGTTCAACTTGTCGATCACAGCAGAGGAACGGTGTCATGGTGACGGAGGGGACGGTGAAACAAAAGTTTCATCAGTGGATCGATGTATATTTGATGAGCATTACCTGGTTTGTATTGACCCCCCCCCCCCAGGACGGCAGCCTGCAGTGCCCCTCGTGTAAGACAATCTACGGAGAGAAGACCGGCACCCAGCCCAAGGGCAAGATGGAAATTTACAGCATCGCCCAGTCGCTGCCAGGCCACCCAGACTGTGGCACCATCCAGATTATCTACAGCATCCCTCCTGGCATACAGGTACGCCTGCGCGCTGAAGATGAGGTACTGGCTGGAAAGTACAATTGGGGGTGGGGGGGGGGGGTGTCAGACACTGTCCCCCTGCACCGGCCGGATCTGGCACGCCACAGAATTTCATAATTCCCTCCACATGTTTAGAATATATTGTTAAATCCAGGCCAATGATTAAAATTTTTTTCCACTCAATCATTTATTTAACAGTAATCATTAATTTTCTGCCAAGGCTGAAACATCTAAGCATTTTTAGTTCTCTGATTTACCGCAGAACACATGATACCAAAGTCTCCTTCTGAACCCCCCAAAGAAACAACATTTTTCCTTTTTTCTTTGCCCAGTTTGTGGATGATTAACTATGCTCACGTGGAGTTTAATATCTTGTATGAGGAGAAAGTTGCTCTTCTCTACTCTACTAAACACGTAGAGCATAATAACTAAGCCTCAGAGTGTATATCTTGAAAATTAGTGTTTGTTTATTTAGAAAATGTCTATACATTTGAACCGGTTGAGGTGGTCCTCTCTAGGCGATAACATTCCCGACCTGTGGCCTCCGGTTAATTTGACTGTAAAACCCCTGTGGTAACTTCTGAGTAGGTGATATTATTACTATACTGTGTATTGTGAATATGAGACTAAATTGTTTCTGGGAAGAGGGTTTGAAAAAGTGAGCTGATGTTTTCAAGGACTCAAATTAAACTTTCAGGACAGCGGATATTCTTGTGTTGAATGCAGAGGTTGCCTATGTAACCCCATCTCCTAAGGGAACTTTTGGATTATGGGTTGTTTTGCGCTGTAATGTTGCTAGGCTAGCAAGTTGCACTGTAAACAAGTTTGTTTATAGTCTTCCTTTTAGAGTTTGTCACCCCCCAGAAGGGTTTATTTAGCCCGGATTAACCCCTGGGAGTTCCCGATGGCTCGTGTTAAATGTTTTGCTGCCACAGAGGAGTTAATTTCGGGAACCTGTGAAAAACAAGTTGAAAGTTTCCAGATGTTTTGACTGCGGAAACCGACGAGGGACTAAATAATTTATGAGCTGCCAAGAACTACCAGTGTCACTAAATGTCATGATACGGAGCTGAATGGGCAGAGAAAATCACTCAGAACCGGTTCCGTCAGCCCGACTGAAGAGTGAATGCGGGATTTACATTCCACTTAAAAGAAAGTATTTCATCACTTTCACAAGATGAAAGGCTCTGAGGATGAGGGCTCATATTAAGTCGTTGGACTAATAGCATCTCAAGGAAACTTTCCCAGCGAAACTAGTCGGGAAGTATTTAATTTCTTCAAAGAGTCCGTTTTTCATAAACAGGCGTCAGAAATTTTAATGTTCGGGCCGATGCGGCGCAAAAAGGCACATTACATGGAACATTATTTTAAAACCGAGGACGCCGAGCGTAAGGAAACGACCGGAGGACAAACTGCAGCCCGGGCCGAAGCTTGTTCGGTGATACGGCCCGAGATTTTTCAAAATAAATGTTCAGCAGACTGATGCTCAGGCTCAGCTGTGGAAGATGAATCCTCCTCTGCCCCATTATGCACGGTGGCAAAATGACAACCCTCCTTTATTACTTTTCCTTGGGGGGGGGGGGGGCACACACCCTTAATTTCTCTTGGTTTCCTGCTGTAACGAGCGAGGATGAACCGCAGAGAGATGCTGATCTAAGGCGGCGAGAGCTCGAACCTGATTTGTATCGAGTCGCCGCTCTGCCGCTAACGACCTCCAAAAGAACGGTTATTGGCTTATTTTATGGTTCCGACTGAACTGACGTATTAAACTTTATAGCTTTTTCCATATTCATGGGTCTGTGTTTGTCCTCCTCCACCAGGGCCCGGAGCATCCCAACCCAGGACAGCCATACACCTGCAGGGGCTTCCCTCGCTTCTGTTTCCTACCGGACAACGACAAGGGCAGGAAGGTAAGAAGCAGCACGTTTGTTTTTTGTACGTTTCACAGCCAGGACTGATGCGAGATTTAACACCTCGGTTTCCACCTCCAGCTCAATGAAGATTCGTACACCGAATCTGTAATTCTACACTTTATTAGTAGCGGCGGGGGGATCATACTTGATCTGTGTACGGAACTGAGCGGAGCGGCCATAGGCGGAAAAACGTCCCGTCAGGTCAGTCACAACGTCACTGGAGAACCCGAGCTGATCAGAAAGGGACCGGTCCGGCCCACCGGCGGCACCCGGCTCGGGTTCCATTGACACACAACAGCGTTTCTCCACCAGGACCCAAGTGTGGCTCTGATTAACGTTTTTGCGCTCATTATAAAGTTGAGTTGTTTCCATGGTGAATTACACCCCCCCCACACACACACACACACACACACCCACACACCCACACCCACACACCACCTCACTGGTAACTGCAGCTGTACACCCGTCTCTTATTTATTTTTATATATATATGTGTATATATATATAATTTAAATAATCTCTTATGTAATTCACCAGTGGAAAATTTGGGATTTAAATAATTCCAGTCCTAGTTTTTCTCTCCGCCGCGCCCAAGACTCTCTCTCCCCGTTGCGCTCTTCGCCGTACGACGACGATTGTGGAGATAATGAAAACATCCCCGATCGCACGCGCAGCCTCCCCTGCGGCGCGTTTGGGGGGGGCTCTCGCCGGTTAGGATCAGAGCGGCGTTCAGGGAACGACGTTCATCTCCTCCGGTTCGGTGGCGTATCTGTCGTGATTAACCGCGGTTACATAATCCCGCTTTCGTTAAGTTGTTTGTGCGTAGACCGCAACATCTGTGGCTGCCGGTGATGGCAGCTGCCACCACTCAGAGTCACTGTACCTGGTTCACACTAGGTGAGCAGTTAAACAAACAGTCCTCCAATAAAGCACAGTGCATATGCAGAATACTGGCTGTGTTCAGTCAGCTGTTAATCTGGACCCACAGCAATGACAAACCATTTTATGTCACATGTGCTTAGTGTTATTGTTAAAGGGTTATGTAACCGATGTGAACACAAAGCACCAGGGCCGCGTCTAATGATTATTTTTCTTATCAGTTAATCCAAAGAGGTTTTCTCAAATATTTGTTTATAAAATGTCAGAAAGTAGTGAAAAGTCCTCGTAACGGGTTCCCACCCGAACGTCTCGTTTCGTCTAAACCCCAAAACATTCAGTTCATTTTCAAGTAAAAAAAGAGGAAAAAATAGTAAAAGCTCTCAGAACCCATAACCAGGGATGCGTTTTAGGTGTTAGCCTGCAGCTAACAATGATTTTCATCACTGATCCATCATCAAGGCGGGGGGGGGGGGGGGTAACTGTGGCAACTGGTGACTCTTTTAATTTCATTATGGGCATAGACTTTCCTTTTAAAAAGTTAAAAAAAAAAATTCATTCATTTGTGATGTACTGAAAGAAGGAAGACATTTCTAACTAAACCAGGTCCAACATGGTCTTAGCAATTTTTCCTGATAGTTAAGAGGATAACTACCAATCACAGTAACCAGGTTAAAAAACGAGTTTGAACCTACGTGATGCTAAAATGCTTTAAAAGGCACAAAAGGCTTTAGGGGTGAAAATAACCATTATTTTTATCATCAGCATCTCACCCAGTCATTGTCTGAATAACCTTTTGTCTGTAAGATGTCAGAAAACAGTTAAGAAAATGCCTGTTTCAAGTCCCCAGAGCCAAAGGGGACGACGTCTTGCTCATTTGTTTTTGTCCGACCAAAAGATTAAAACTCAGAGATATTTAGTTTTTATTTCACATAAGAAAAAGAAAAATTCACGTGAGGAGTTGGAAGTTTTGCTAAAAGAGGGACGTCACTGATTGATTCCATTATCAGGATAATTGCCGGTTGTTTTTATGTCAGTTGTTTCAGCTCTGAACTTAATGCATAAACCCGCCTCACATCTGCTCCATCTGTTGGGAAAAAAACTAAACAAAGGTGCTGGAGCTGCTGAAGGTGGCGTGGATGCGGCGCCTCATCTTCACCGTGGGTACGTCCAGCACCACGGGGGAGCCCGACACGGTGGTTTGGAACGGCATCCACCACAAAACGGAGATGATGTCCAACCTGTCGGGCCACGGCTACCCCGACCCCAACTACCTGGACAATGTTCTGTCTGAGCTAGCCTCTCAGGGCGTGACAGAGGACTGCCTCAAGCCTCCAGGCGGCGGCGGCGGCGGCGGCAGCTAGGTCACAGCATCCGGCTTTACACACAAACACACTCACACAAACTTCCACGTCTCACTGCTGACCGCTGAGTTATCCCTTCAAAACACCACCTCTTCGGCCGGGGGGGGGGGACTCCTTCCATCTACGTCTGTTGTTTAGTGTCAGTCAGCGTCTGCCCACGATATCTGAGGGGAGGAGTGAGCCGGATGAGGCCTGGAAGATCCTCTGGAATGGGTTAACGCACAAGCGCCACATTTCCTCTCATCACGTTTATTCCAGGAGAATGAACTCAGAGAAAACCGGGGGCCCCTCTTCCCCTGAGCCTCTTCTATCAAACCTCCACCCAACGGGGGATTGTCTCGGTTTTTTTTGTCTTTTTTGTTTCTTCCATAAAGCCTCATCTCTATCCCCCTTGTCCAGTTACCATGGGAATGGCAACTCTCACTGGGGGATAAAAAATCTCATTCAAGCACTTTAGTTGTGACAGTGCATTTAGCTGAGGTGTGTGATTTCCCGGTAAAGGGCAGTTAACTTGTTGCAAATTGGGAAGTTATGCAATTAAAGTGTTTTCTGCGGAAAAATATGTGGGGTTTTTGTTTTTTTAGTTCTATGACACACTTAAACTTTAGTAGCAAAGTGAGTATATATTAACCTATTTGATGAGACGGGGGCAATACTTTACTGTTGTAAATAAAAAAAAAAAAAAAATGAATGAAATAAAAGTATGTAAACGAAAAAAAAAAGTAAATAAAATACATAAACAAACAGGATGTGTCCACAGATGCCTGTTAAGGAGGATAAAGCTGTATATTTTTTAACATTTAACACTATTTCCGATTTGACTGTCTAATTTGAAAAGCAGATGTCTAATGCACTCACATGGTGATTTTCTTAAGTTTTTTTATCTCATGTTTTGAATTTGCAGTCATCGAGCCTGTGGAAGTTTCCTGAGGATTTTTTTTTTTTTTTTTTTTTTTTTGGGGTCATTTAATATTATGGTTTGTGTCGCCATGTTTGCGAGAAGCGACACGGTCACGCGGTTTACGGCTCGACGACCTCAGTCCTCGTGCCCCAGAGTGAAGGGGCGGATCGCTGGGATTTAAAAAAAAAACAAAGAAATTTAAGGAAACTTTACAGTGTGACAATCAAGGTCAGTCGGACCCGTCTTGATTAAAACAAGACGTGTGTGAACAAGGATGGGTTGAGTGTTAAACTACGCCCCAAAAAAAAAGAAACGGCTGCAAATTCACCTCCTGCACTCACATGCATCCTTCCACTCGCGGTTACTGCAGTACAGTCAATGAACCCGGTTTTGACATGTATACAAGCAAAACCGGGGAGAAAAATAAGTCTCTGCAATAAAGAAATACGGTGAAACGAATCCTTGCTCCATCTCAGACCTTTTTTTTTGTGTGTGTTGAAATAAAGTCCTTTTCCTTCATGACCTCAAGTTAGAGATAAAGACACCAGCAGTCCACTTCCTGGAGCGTCTTCGGTTACATTTCGATCCACTGATCAGGGTCGTGATGAGAGTGCGAGTTGATTCCTCTTGCGGGGCTCATAATCCTTTGCCACGTGGGGGAAGAATATTGTGGTGTTCGCACCCCAGGGTTCCCCTGGTCGTCTGAAACAGCCTCATAATGCGTCGCTGTCGTACGATCATTAAGAGCGATCATCAGCCGTAATGGCTCTCGGAAGACGGCCGCCTGCGGCATTGTAGATTATAGAGAGGCACCTAATCGAGTCCTGACTCCTGGAGACGGTAATGGGGAGGGGGGGCGGGTTCAGACAGTCGTAAAGTTATGACCTATGGGAGAACATCTGCAATAACAGCAGATCAGAGTAGAAAATATATACTGTGGCTCCTCTATGCTTGTCAGAGTTTCGACTCAGAAAATATGAGGTAAAGTGTAATTTCTCAAGAATTAAAAAAAAATTAAATGAAGTTTTAGAGCAGTGTTGTAAAGCTTCATGATTTGGCATTTTTGGTCGTCATGAGGAAGAGAAATGTCTTGGGCTGGTCACACTGGACTCATGATCAGTCTTATAAGAACCCTGAGCTAAGCAGGGAACGTGGTTCCAAAAAATCTTTCGGTCCCCATGAGTCCCCAGAGTTCAGCCCGATGGTCTCTTAGGACACTACTACATCGTTTCAGTCCCCCTCCGATAGGTGGGATGGCTTCGTGGAGGCTGTGGTGAATCCGTTGCTCTCTCTCGCTTGGTCTCTTTCCTCTTTTCTTCTGTCCATCTGTTACCTAAATCTGTTCCATCTCTTCTCTGCTAATTTGCTGACTAATTTTTCCCCAGCCTCGCCTGCAGCGGGTTGCGTTCAGCTGACGCCATTTGGTTCAGGGCTTTCGAGGTGTGTCCTTTTGACGTTGGCTTGTCATGGCTGGAGGTGTATGGGATTTTTTGACATTATACATATTAAAGATCAGCTTTGCACCAAGCTGCAATCCCGTTTGTGTCACCATCGCACAAATATGTGGATATATAATATTTTATCTTAAAATTTCTTTTTTAAAATCCAAGTACCCCTGGTTGGGAATCACTGCACCGGAGATTCAGTTGCGTTCAGCTGTTATCAGACAGCCCCACAAGTGTTGATGGATTCTGATGCCATGACGACTTGTTCCTAACAGAGCACAGCCTATTTTAATACACTGAGATGATTCCATCCAAAACCACAAATGCAGTAAATTCTTATGCAAAATCACCAAAACTATTCCAGCGCTGGCAGAAAACTGTGTGTTCAGAATAATGGCAGGAAGAGGCTGATTGAGAAAATATGTTTTCCGGGGCCTTGGGCGGGTGAGAACTATTCCTGTCTGCCTTCAGTGTCTCCAGCTGCGCTGCTCTGGCGACGTCTCAGCAGTTTTTGCCGATTGCCGGCTGCGGGGCTTGAACCCGGCTCTTCCCGACGAATAAATGTGTCTTTAACCACTCAAACATTTATTTTCTAGCGGAAATGTTGAAGAGAAGAACACGACCGCTTGGCAAGGAGATTCGCTCTGACTCTGCCTTAATGGACTTTTAAGTGCAAACCGGTGCTTTGGGCTCGAGGTGCATGTGGGGGAGGTAAAGAGTTATGGATCAGGAGGGTCGAAACTCGGGCTGAGGGCTGGGGAATGGGGTGGTGAGAGGCTGGATGCCAGACAGTCTGCGAGTCGGGCCTTTTATAGAAGCCTGTGCAGTGAAGACTTTTTAAATGGACAGACGAACGAGGGTAACAAGCTTTAATAAAAGGAAGTGGAACCGTAAAAGCAGAACTGCGTCTGTTTTATTCGATTGTCTGTGTTGCGGTTTCCTCTTTTATTCTTTTGTGTCCTTTGATGACCTAGATAAAAATAGACCCATTTCGTTGATTTGGAATGTGTTAAGTTAGGTGTTGATCAGAGGAACTTATGTGCACAATCAAGGGGGAAGGACGAAAATGCGGCCTTAGTGCAGACAACTTGATTTACAGCTACTGATGTGAAAAAGCATGAGGAACGAGTTCAGATGTCTAGAGAGTCCAGTATCTTTACTTTGTTTACACTTTCCTTCCTTACTTGGCTTAATACAACCGTTAAATGGTCATGGAAGCCACTTTGCCTGGAATTTCCGGGTGATCGTTGCCAGAAAACAGAATTAATCTCGGTGAAAACCGGTTTAGTCTACACTCATCAACCTCTTTATTAGGAACACCTTATTAATACTGGGTAGAGCCTCACCATTGGTCTCAAAACCTCCTCAGTTCTTGGTGAGCTGGACTCCACAAGGTGTTGGGAACGTTCTTCTGAGATTCTGGTCCACGTTGACGTGACTGCGTGGCATCATTTCTTCAGATTCGTCAGATACACCTTCACGCTGCCGGTCACCTGTTCCACCACGTCCCAGAGGCGGTCTACTTGATCCAGGTCTGGAGACCGGGGAGGCCACTCAAGTCCACAGAGCTAATTGTCGTGAATCCGTTCCAGATGACGTTTGTGACATCGAGCATTAGCCTGCTGAGAGTAGCTGTTAATAGATGGTAAACTTTGACCATAATGTGTAGTACATGGTCAGCAACAATACTCAGACTGGATGTGGCATTGACACCATTACTGAAACATATGTTTGAAAAGAGAAAAGTCTCTTACGGTGCATAATCACTCTGGATGGATGTGGCATTGACACCATTACTGAAACATATGTTTGAAAAGAGAAAAGTCTCTTACGGTTACAATGGCAGAGGTTGGTGTGACTTTTTGTTCAAACTCAGAAAAGAGAGAAAAAGTTTTTTGTCTTTCAAAACCTTTAACTGGGGAGAAGATGAACAACAGCAGGGACAAACAGCAAACAAAACAAAACAACAAAAAAAAGTTGTGTAAAAATAACATTACACAAAACTGACAATCCAGTGTTTAACAATATAAATGGAAAAAAAAAATGATGGTGAAAGGGAGCGACTACAACTGTCTTCCTCCTCCTCCTCCTCCTCAAGGTGAGTGTAGCATCAACCGGGTAAATGCAACAGCCACACTAAGTCTGAAACATGAACGCTGTAGATGATTTGTTGTGTAAAATAACATTACACAAAACTGACAATCCAGTGTTTAACAATATAAATCAGCCTGTGGCACAAATTCGCAGATCTAGTAGATAAGCTAACAGTCAAGCTAACGTAGTTGGCTTTTGATTGGCAGTTCAGGGGGAAATTTATGGGAAACGTAACTTACAATAGTGAGCCAGTGATTCTCCATTTTAACTCCATTCTCCATTTAACGTAACTTACAATAGTGAGCCAGTGGTTCTCCATTTTGTTGGTGTTAAGTGTTGAGGCTTCAACAAGAATATCCAGCACACATTCACAACTATAAGTGGAGCAAGAAACGGAGAAGCGGTGGCTCAGTATTGTAAGAGAAGTTTCCTTTCAACTGCTGAATCTGAACATTTTTTCCTGTAAAACATTTCATTTAATGAGAGAAATATACTGTCTCACTCTGTTTTGCACCTAAAAAAGTTAAATTGGGAGAAAAAAAAAAAGAATTCGACCACATGCCTCCTGTATTTTCTCTCCAGGAACACACAAGGAAACAAAACTCCCGACAGAATGAAAGTGCAAGGCAACACATTTTATTTCAAAGGCCTAATTGGCGTTAAGGTACAGCGTATTAAATATCGTTAGTCCAGAGACAGTCATCGCAGAGTAACATACCATTCTTTCCTTTACATGATACATTCAGGCTGACTTTAAATGAGATATTTTACATGTTGTTAATGTGGCGCTAACATAAAAAGGCCGTTTACTTAAGGTCTGTCCTCTTGTTTTGTTTTTTTTTGGTTTTTTTTTTTCGTTTGTTTGTTGATTTTTGTTTTTTTTTTTTTTTTTCTTTACTGCAGGTGCTTCCTGCCACTGTGGAGCCGGAGAGCTTCCACCTGTCGGGCAAACGTCTGAGTCCATTTAGCCTCCTGTAATTTCTGATGGCTTCTGTTCGCCCCCCCCCCCCCCAAACACCTAAGTAAGACACTTCATCGCTGTTGTTTAATTTGACTCGAGTGGTTACCTGTAGTTACTGAGGGACTAGTAGCATCTGTGGTTAGTGTCGTGACAGTTCCTCCTAGGAGCCGTATAACAGAATAATGTATTTTACATCCCTGCACATAATGTTATATTTCAATAAATATAATAAATAAAAAGTACAAATATCTGAATATTATGGAACCAGATCCCTATCAAAGACATTTTTTTTTTTTTTTTGTCAGTAATACATTGCAAACCAAATGGTGGATCCGACAACGTGACTCAGTGGCTGGACACTTCATAAATGCAAGGGCAAAAAAAAAAAAAAAAAAACATGACTTGATTAATAAAAAAACAAAACAAACAAAAAATATATATATATCACTGCCGTGATCAGTTTTTAGAAGGAAACTGAAACTCGAAAGCCGTCCTGCTGGTAACTGCGTGAAGGCAGGAGACAGAAAAACCAAGCCAAGCTTTTTTTTTTTTTTTTTTTTTTACCCCGCAACATGTTTGACCCGCATACATTCTGCCGTTCCTCCCCAACTCTGGGCGTCATTCACAGAGTCGAAACACCCCTTCAGCTCCCTATGTTCGGTCTCGGAGACGTTGCTTAAGCTGAAGCAAATCTGACAAAGTGTTAGTGTCGCATGTGGAAGAGTCATAGCGTCACCTCCTCCTCCTCCTTTTTTTTTTTTTTGTTTTTTTTTAAATCCCTTTGCTGCAGTCGAGGTCCGTCCTTCAGTAATTGACTTTCCCGGGAACCTGCAAATTCACGCCGCTGTAGTCCACCATGTACATGGGCCACTGCTGCAGGCGTGCGAGAGAGACAATGACGGGGGAAAGTCGGTCATAAAACGGTGGAGGAAAAATGATTCCATTACTGCAAAATAGAGGCCGTCGACCTTGCCTCAAAACCAGTTTTAATGCGAGATTTTAGTGGAGACAGTAAATGTACACAAGGCAGGGGCCTGATGCGGTTCAAGGTGCTCCTACGTTTACATTTCCCTGAAGGTAAACTTGTTAAAAAGTGTCCTGATAATGTGCTTCCTGCTTCCTTTACTCATTAGTCTTGGCCGGATCATAAACTATCGAATGTTTTAATAGTTAATGAATGGTTTTCTATTTTTTAAACACTGGTGGATAGTTTTTGATGAGCAGATAATGCTGGAGCCTCTGGTTGCACCATTTGGGATCTGAATAAGGAACAGGCGCATAACCAGGGTCATGACCTTTCTAACATCGATGGCTCATACATTAATCTCACTAAACTGGAAAAGCTGACAACCTCCGGGTCCTGTTCACTGGTTGAGAAGCTTAGGTCTGTTCTGTGTGGTTAACCAGAAAATGTGAGAAAACGTGTAAAACCTTTCACTGAAATGGACACTTTAATCATCATCTTTACCGTTGTCCGTAAATGCATCACATTGCAATTCTTCAGTTGGTCCCTTGAGCTGGTTTTGCGCAATACTGGTTTGTTTAAATCTGCAACTTTGAAGATTTCATCTAAATAAATGTCTGTGAAGTCACTATCTGTCACTAAATGACGTAACACAATGGTGACAGGGCCCGTGGCCCACTGATGAAACTACTGCAGTATTTTTACATGTATATCTGCAGTATTACGAACTGGGTGTATTAAGTTGCTGCTAATGCAAATGAAAAATTTCCTGTTGCTGCAGCTTCACAATAAAAGCATCTAACTGGCAAAGCAGGAGTTGACTAACATTTTTAATACAGGAAATGCTTAAAACCGACCACTATCGTTCATCAGTAACGCATCTACAAAACAAGACAACATTTGGTTCCTGCATTTTGTTTTGGTAAGGGAAACGTGAAGCATACCATCACTGGAATCTGATTGGTCGATATCCCCAGGTCGGAGGAGGCCGGTACTCGACTGCTCTCCTGGACTCTCTTACGCTTTCGTCGGTTGGTGGAGGCACCTGTTGCTACTGGGGACACACAGAAGGTGATTTTCACTTTCAGGCGCCAGCAGTTGGTGTTACGGCAAAGAGTTCGACTCCCACGGACACAATCACAGGAAGTAAGAACGGGACCTACCTGTGTTACAAGCCTGGCTACAGATTTCTGCAAAAGGCCTGAGTGAGAGAGAAAAGTTGGGTCATTCAAGGTCACATCCCACTTGTTTTTTTTCCAGAGATGCAATCAAAATATATGTATTTTTTATTAAGAGATTAACACAGATGCATTAGTTCGGGCTCCACTCGTTTCTTAGCTCTAAAGGGAAAAAAAAGCTGATATTTTGCATATTTTAAGTCTCCATTCTTTCATCGCAGCTTAACTGCTTCATTGTCAAAATACTGTTCGCTGTTTCGTGTTATTTACGTTCACCGCTGAGGAAGATTCATGCTTTGACACCTGGGGGCCAGGGATTTAAATCCAAAGCATAAATAAAACAGTAATGAGCTTAACTACCAGGCGGCGAAGAAAAAAAAAAAAAAAAAAAACCCGTAAATTCCTGCTGAAATATACGGTGCGGTGACAAGTGGCAGGCTGCTGAATATTCAGGCATCTCCCCCACTCACTGCAGCTGGCTCTTGATGTTGAATGTTACTTTATCGGCGGCTTGAAGGATTTTCTCCAGGCACACGATGTCGTAGGTGTTGGGGTTACGGAAGGGGATGTCGTCAGGAAGGCCGCCAACCTCCACGGACTCCGGGCTGCCGCGGATCAGCTTGTACGGCACCATGACGGAGCGGTCTAAGCCCAGAGCTTCACCTAAAAAAACCCACAAACAAAAAAACAAACAAACAAAAAATTAAAAAAACAAAACAAAACAAAACCACATAAGTTAAGCTTTTCTTGATCACCTGCAAAGAGCTGGGGGACAAAAAGAATAGATGCTGGTTGTTGTTTTTTTTTTCTTTTAGCTCTACATTAAGAAAAAAAAAACCTTAAATACATGCAAATAGATAAGAAGTAAACTGAAAATTATAGGTTTGTTGAGTAAGTGCAAGTTTCCTTTTAACTTTATCGCCGTAGAAAAGAGCAAAGCGAACTGCCTGAGGAAAAACGAGGCAAATATAAAGAAGTAATTATTCTAATAACAGTGCTGTAGAACTAGGTTCGTATTTTGCATCTGATACGAGGCTTTTTTTTTTTTTTTAAAGTTTTCCTGTCTTTTTTTTTTGTGTATGATTACTTCTCACATATTTACCCCGGAGCATGTTAATGTTCATTTAAGTGATTCAGAGAGGCCATTAATCAAGCGTAAAGAGCAGGAAGCAGCTCGACGAGGATGATGCCAACGTTCAGTGCAAACAAACAGCAGCATTTAATTCTGATGGCAGATTATATTTTAACCCCCGAAAAACGTGCCGCCTGGCAGTGACACATTAGGCCTCATTTATGAGCATTTTCATACCGTTATCTCAAACGTCTATTTCAACTTCTTTTCTTAAGTGTTGCTTTATTTAAATGGATCCCAGTGAGATTCCTCATCGGGTCAGATGTGCAATTAATTAAGCTTGTTTTAAAAAGGACAAGATTCATTCACAAAAATGTCACTTAAAAAAAAAAAAGACCATCAAGCTTTCAAAGGTTTCTGCCGTCGGGAGTCAGCAGATGACGAATTTAACACCTCAGTAGGAAATATTAAAAATATTATTACAGCCGTCAAGTCACCGACGAGCTGTAAGGAGGTGAAATTAAAGAAGAAATATCAAGATAACAAGTTACATCCTCGATCTTTGTTTGAAAAATATGAGGTGGTTGACGCGATGTGACTGTTTCAATGGACCTTCACCTGGACTGTGACCTGCATCAACCTCAACTAATATTCCTGACAGGAAAACCTAAAAGGAAACGATCCTGTCTGTGTTATCTCGACTGGTTTATACCTAATTACCGGCTTAGCTTTAAATCAGTCGTGGTTCTCGCACGGGTTCCATCGTCCCTGGTCTTAAAAAAACTTACAGGAGCGGCGCCACACAGAAATCCAAACGCCACCTACCGTATTTCTTGTTGAACAGTTCCTTGACCTGCTCTCGAAGGACCACCTTCTCCCCCATGCGGTTGATGTCGTCATCATCTGTCAAGGGGAACGGGCGTGGTTAACGTCAGCTTTTCAAAGTAAAAGTTCTTGTGAGGCGACGAGAGGAAAAGAAAAACAAAAATCAGGACAATATGAAACATCTCCTACTCACCACTTATCGAGGCGTAGGCCTTCTTTAGTAAAGTGACTCGTCGAGGTGCTGATGAAAATCAATGAATGATACATTAACATCATTACATTACATTAATATTAGTTCTCCATGCAAAATTTATGGTAAATGAATGAGACTCAATGAGGAATCGAACTCTGGTCCTACCTGGTTTTGGAATGAGTCCTTGAAAAGGTCTGGAAAAAAAGAAAGTGACAAGGAGATGTCGTGTTAAAGGGTTAAAGGATGTGAAAAAATGTTTAAAACAGTAACTAAATATAATAGTTTTTAACTTTACAGTTATAATGTTTTACTCTGACTCATTTTTATCCGTTTTCATGATAAATAAGGAAGATTTTGAGCTGACGTTTGTCCTCGTTCCAGCTGCCTGCAGGCAGCCAGCAAGCACCTGCAGAACCTGTGACACTGACGACTGGAACTGATGACTGATGACCCCCCCAGACCCCCAGTGTGTGTGTGTGTGTGTGTGTGTGTGTGTGTGTGTGTGTGTGTGTGGTGGGGGGGGGGGGGGGGGTCTGTAACGGGGAAATTTTAAAAACAAGTTGACAGATTTCAATTCAGTTTTGTGCAAAACTAGAAGATGGGCCAAGATACTTGATTTTGCTTTATGCTTGAGCAGTTTCTGTGATAAGGATATGATCAACATCGCCTGATTTGACCATTTTCTGTATTTTGATGCCGATCAGGTGCTAAAACTATTATTTAATCAACATTAAAATATTGTACGACAGTGTGCATGACTGAATAATTAAATAAGTCATTTATCAGGCAAAAGAGGCTGAATATTCTCTTTTTCTAGCCTCTCAATAATGAATATTCTCCACTTTTCTCTGCAGCAGGTGAGAATCTGAAGATGTTTACATTATTTTTTAAACTACTTCCTGACATTTTATGGCATAAAATTAAAATCCTAGCATATTTAAGAGTGTTGTTGCCTTGGGGGCAAAATATTGTGCTTTCAAGCTGTTGATGATTGTTTGTGTTTTTTCTGTCTTACCATGGCGTTTTAGACCATACACATTGCATGCCGATTATAAAATGGCTTTCAAAAAGTTCAATTCCACCCATCTTATTATGGAAACCTATCATTAGTTGTGTTTTTTGGCTTCAGTAAACCCTTAATTGTTACTTAAGAGACTGAAAAAGGGGAAACTGGTGTTCTCACCTGGTGATGGTGAAACTGATTTTGTCGGCGACCGCCAGGATCCTCTCCAGGTTCTGGGAGCCAAAGGTGCAGGGCTTCCTGAAGGGGATCCCGGGGGGGAGGCCCTCAATGATGACCGAGTCCGGGTTGTTCTTGATCCGCTTGTAAGGCACTTGCACAGGGTACTTGATGCCCAGCGCCTCCCCGTACTTCCTGTTGAACAGATCCTGGACCTGCTCTCGCAGCGTGTTGGCCAGGTCGATCCTGGACAGCTTGGACTCCAGGCACTCTGGGGACGGGGGACAGAGGACGCGTTGAAATTTCAAACATCCTTTCCAACCACTTTACCTCCTTAGAGTCTCCTGCATTTACAGAGCCTTTTTCACTCGATAAACAAAGATTTATGTTTAAACAATAGAATCTTAAGCTTCAAAGTGAAAACTGAAACCTGGACGCACCTGAGAATCCAGGTCTCTTGGACACAGCTGCAAGGTCCTCTGTTACCGATGCCGTGTCCTTGGTGTCCAGCTCTTTTTTTTCAAAAACATACATAAAAAGGTTAAACTTTTTTTGTTGTTGTCCTCTGAATTTTACTGAACACAACAAACGCTCAGAGCTCCTCGTTGCAGCCGTGGAGCTTTGTCAAAAAAAAAAAAAAGAAAAAAAAATAGCGATACAGCAGCTGCAGGAAAAATCCCTGCAAGCACGTTTCTTTTTCCTTTTAGAAGAGCGGATTTTAAAAATAGAGAACAAACCAGATATGACCCCATAATTTACAGCCTGCAGAGGCCAGCGCAAATAGTCAAATTCAGGTAAAAAAAAAATAAGATTAATAAAAAAAAAAAAATAAAAAAATATACATATATATATATATATATATATATAAATATATATAATAGGTATTATATATTATATGTGTGTGTGTGTGTGTGTATGTAGCCCAGTATTTGCCTCTGGGGTTAATAGCATCTTAAACCTGTCTGCTAAGATACTAACATCCTCAGAGCTGGAACTATTGTACTAAGTTGAATGGCTGCAGGTTTACATTCTCCTGAAATGGGCTTTAAAAAGCGCTGAAGGTTTGTATGATGATTCTGATCAAGAAAACTTCGGTTCAGGCACAGTAAAGTCGGTAAATTTGCAGTTTCACCATCCTCTAGAAGAGTTTTTGTTATTCATTAAAACATTCATTAAATCTAATATCCAGAAAAAAACTGCTTTCAGCGAAGTTCCTGCTGCGATTTGTAAACTGGTCACTGTCTCAGTCTGCACAGTTTAAATTAGAAATGACTAATGTTGGCGAAATAAACGGGACCTGGGAGATGAAACAGATAATTATGTATTCATGCACAAAGCGGCTTCAGTCTTTTTCAGCAGGGCTTTTAGGTAAATAGGCCATTTACGGCACAAGGCTAGTGAACAATATTGACTTCATGATTTTTGTTGTTTTGCTGCAATCTTGCCAAACAGAGCCCTGATGTACCTGGAGAGGAATTTTAACAAAAGCCTCTATCAGGATTAAAGGGAAGAACAAGTAATATGGCAGTGGTCGATTTACTTTCATTTTTCAGTTTAAATATATTATAATATATAATATACTTATTATAGAAGACGGGCAAACCTGAATCACAGACGGGGACAGAAGGCATTTCTTGTTTTACTTGCTCAGTTAACAGCTCAGGCCTGGGGAAAAAAAAGATTATTACTACATTTTCTGAGAACTGATTTAATTCCGACATTAAAGTGTCGGTTCCTCATCTGAGGACAACCGTGTAAAACTGTTAATACAAATAAAACTGAAAACTAAGTGTCAATAAAAGAAGTAAAATGAACATGCAATGATCTATAACAACTCCTTCACGTCCTCTTACCTTTTGATGACAAACTGGATCTGACCGCTTGCGGCCAGGATCTTGCGCAGCTTGGCCGCCCCGAAGCAGTTGGGCCTCCGGAGGGAGATTCCCTCCGGCAGCCCGGTGACGTACAGATCCTCCGGGTACATCTGGAACTTGGAGTAGGGCACCTTGGCCGGTTCAGGGAGGCCCAGGGCTTCGGCTGAGGACGAGGACGAGAGAGAAAGAGTCTGAGTACAATGTAAGCAAGTACAAACCTGCAGGAGAGTCAAAGTTATTTGGAAGGGAAAAAATAAAATAAATAAAGGTCAATGGCGGATTTGTTACCAAGTCCATTGTAGACCAAGATTCAAAGTTCTTTAACTTTAACTAATTTAATATTGAACAAATTTAATGAACATCTGGCTGAACTGTTGGCGTGTTTACAACCTGTCCGCACGTTTCCTGTACTCAACATTATAATCACCAAAGAAATCGCTAAGATTATCAATCAAATTATAGACAAAAATAAAGATCCAAGGTGTAATAAATAAATATAAATAATAAATTACTCTTTATGTAGATCATGACTTCTATCATGTGCTGCTGGTGACCTGTAAGTGTTACTAACACCAACAGGACTCAAGTGAGACCCACACCCTCTAAAACCTTATGTGATCTTGTATTATCCTGGCCTTTCAAAATAAAAATCATTATTTTCACATTATTGAAAGTTGAGCTGGCTCATTGGAGCTAAAATCCGAACAGGAAAAAATAAACTGGCAACAAATTTACAACACAGTGATGCCATTTACATAATAATAACCAATTATCTCACCGGTTGTCAGTTTGTTAATATGGGCGATGTCTTAGCAAACAAACAACTTAAAAAAAAAACAAACAAACAAACAAAAAAACACTATTCACACATTGTCTAATTCTACATCACATCAATGCTAAATATTACAGTGTTACAGTATTACAGTAGTCTGATTTTGCTGATAAGCTGCTTCTTTCTTAAAGTATCTACACATTCATTGAGATATGAAATGGAGATGAATGTCTTTCTTCATCCCCTTCCAATTTGCCTGGAAAAAAAACGAATGGACGTGTTGAATTATTTAAAAAAAAAGAAAAAAAACCTAAATGTGACGATATCAATATTCAATCAGACTTTAAAAGCTTAACGTTTTAATCTGGTAATGGGGTCTGTGCATATGTAGGAGATCAAAATCTTCTTGAAAAAAAAGAAAAAAAGAAAAAGGCCCAGACATTAGCCCCCCCCCCCTTCTCGCTGCAGCCTTCTTACCGTACTTCATGCTGAAGAGGCTCTCCACTTGTCTCCGCAGCTGAAGAATCATTTCACCAATGTCCTCCACCAGACTCCCTCCTGGAGGAGGCCAAGATATGAGAAAACATTTTACACCACAAACGTCAGAGGAGAGTTATCACATGCCGGGCTAGGGGCGGTGGGGGTGGCGGTGGGGGCTCTTCTCACCTGCGAACATTACTATTTCTCTCCTCGCCAACTTGATTTTTTTGATGAATGCTCCCCCGCCCGCACACCGTCCTACGCTGATACCAGTAATGACAAACTGACTGTGCCGCGCATTAATCACAGGCGACCATAACGAACGGACTCAGGGAGGACGGCCGGTGAAAGTGCTGGGATGGGGACGAAAAAACAAAGCTGGCAGTCGCCTTAGAGGTGGATGTGACTGTGCATCAGTTTAACCGTAATCAGAAGTAGTGGAATTATCAGTGTAAGCTGATCTCTAAGCGACATTTTAAACAACAAATCCTAATGATTTTTTTCATTTCTTGTTTCTGTTGCCAAATACGGGATCTTTGAAATAATCATAAAAAAGAAAATTTTATGTGCAATTCATCACTTAACATGCAAGTGCTAAAATTTGAGATGAAAAAAGCCTTTATATCAGACATATAAAGGCTTCTTTCACAGAGCTGGAGAGTATCCGTAGGGTACGTTGTGCAGAGTAACGTTGTAACTGTTGTATTTTTGTATTTTAATTCCAGTCCGACTCCACAACAAGTTAATACATGAAAGACAAATCAGATAAAAATGCTACAGATCTGGATCCTATATGAATCTTAGATATCAGTGGCGTCCGACAGCAACCCCCCCCCCACCCCCCGCAACCTGTCCCACCTTCAGAGGATCTTCTGATGCCCTGGGAGGTGGCGCCGGGCGACAGAGCTTCGGCTGCAAGAGGCAAGAAAAACGTGAGATGGGCAAAAAAAAATAAAAATACTTGGTTGCTTTCAATATTTACACAACAAGAGAATTCAGCGATGGATGACTGCAGCGTTGTTAATGTCTTTATGGTTTACCATAAAAAAAAAATTCTAAAGTCTCAGTGGCCTCTCATTAAAGGAATGAGGTTTGGTCCCACTTTGACTGAAGCTTTCTCAGCAGTTCTTTTGCAGTAATTTCTACATTAATACATTTTTCTTTCTGATATAATGGATAAAAGTGCAGTACAGTAAATTAGATCGAACATTAATCAGTTTATATGTGATTTTTGTCTTCACCTGCTATATTTTATTTTTTATATATTTATTTATTTATTTCAGCCAAATAACCCAGACTCACAACAACATAGTGCAAGAAATAAAGATTATAAACTAAACAGGGTTAATATTCATTTCTTGGTTCATTTTTGGAAGTCAGTGAAATGCAAAATTCTTCCTGCTGCTTTATACAAATTCAACAATCAGGACTCACACATTTAATGACAATTATCAACTGAATGGTCAAGATGACATAACCTCAACTTAATCACCAAAGCTCCTGATGAGTTATTTAATTTCAAAACAGATAAAAAAAATTAAATAAAAAAAAAAAAAAAAACTTGTCAGAACCTATAAGAGCAAATAATAACAAAATGTGACATCTGCTGCACGTACCTTCGTTTTCGTTCCTTTAGTGGTCATTTGTGAAAGAAAAGAAAACTTAAACAAAGCACAATCAAATAAATAAAATAAATCAAAAACGCCTCTTGAAAGGACCATTTGCTACAACCAAGATCACACTGAGTAGACTCTTCATTCTCTGCAGCACCTGCTTCGATTTTTGGAAAAAATAAATGGCCCAAATTTAAAAGGTAAAATTAATTATCAAAAAAAGAAGCCTTAAATACATCACGGAGTACCAACTGCTTGGTGTGAGCAGGTTGCCAGAGGTCATTTAATCAACTTTTGGCAATTTGACATTTTCAGGGTCGGTGCAAGAACTTTCTTAGTTAATCACCAGCAAACTTTTAAATAGGCTTTTGGCCTCTAAACACTGGGCGCCCTCCCGTTAACCATGTTTTAATGTGTCCTTCTGCACGGCTTCATAAGCAAAGTGTACTGTGAACCATATTTTAAATTAATCCGAATTAACGGTTTTTGATAAATGAGCCGAGTGGAGCGCAGGAGGAGAGTGTAGTCTACTCGAATGATCTTGTTAACTTTACTCTAGTCACCTATGACTTAAAGGTGAGAGAGGTGTATCAGTCTACAGACAGTTCTGTGTTAGATGAAGGGGTTGGGGGGGGTCAAGTGTCCTGACGGGATTTTTCCGGTGCAGTCTGGTCTTTCTAACATAATATCTAACACTAATTGTTTCTGGGCTGCAGGACTTAGAGGACAAAATAACTCAGAATCTGGAAATGTGCACGATGCATCAGGTTTTGTTTTTTTTTAATCATTAGACATTATTTTTAGTTTGTGCTCCGACGTGATGACAAAGGTCAGGGGCGGCTCAGAGCCACTGGGTCAGCGATTTAGCTAGCCAGCTGATACATGGTGCCTTTCACAGATGAGAGCTCTTACTTGTAAGACTGGGAGCAGAAAAGCTACAGTGGGTCAGAAGTGGGGGGGGGATTTTTTTTTTAAGGTAGGGGTCATCACTACTGGGGGACCGGGAAAAGTGGGAGATAAAGTGCCTGAGAAAAGTGGTTTCATACGTGCTTGCAGCTTATTTAGCCCCCTAAAAAAAGGGCCAGAGAGTGGGGGTGGGTGGGGGGAGTAGCTGTGAGTGCTGGGTCCTGGACGGCGAGGAGGTCGGTTTAAAGCTGCAGGCGGAGCAGGCACTCCAGGAGCCGTGGTGAGGTGGAGGTAAGACGAAATGCGGATGGGGGCTGGGGGGTCAACGCGGCCGGGGTTACCTGTGTGATTTTCCATCGGGTGGTGGGGGGCTGGGGGGGCGGTGGCGGGGGGCGCGGGCGGCGCGGGGGGAGCAGCGGGCGAGGCCGTGGCTGGACACGCTGCGGCTGCGACAGGCTCGGCCACAGACTCACTGAGCTCCTCGCCGCTCGTTCCAGCATCTGGGGGAACAAGTGTTAGTTTGAGATCAGTTTTAACGTGTTGTTACTCGGTTTAACACACAAACACTTAAAAACACTTCTGATAAAACATAAATTTGACCAAGTTGCTCTTTTCCACAACAGGAACTTAACTACCTGTAACTTGGAGCTTTCCCGTAACCTGAACTTCTAAGAATCGGTAAAGCTTTTGGTTCCAGGTTCTACCTCGTTTTTCTGTTATATTTTACCAACCAGGACGTTATGGATATACATAACTGAGAAGGTGACACTACTACATGTCACGGAAAAGGGATAGATGTCTGTAATTCTTATTGTGTTGGCAGGTGAGTGCAGCTGCGCAGACAAGAACCAAAGGATTTTCGGACGACCTCAGAGATGGAAGATTTTACACAAAACAAAGACAGAAAAAATAGAAAAGTAGCAGCTCAGCGGCGATGACATGTCGCGACCCACACCGCTACCAGTTCCCGGGAAAGAACATGGAAGTTTTCAGGTCAAAAATGAGGTTCAAGAACTTTCCACCAGAGGAGGAAAAGTACGCTGGAAACAAAACATCCTGTGCCAGTGGCTTCACATTACGTAACAGGATGTAAAGTTCCTGCAGATCAATAGTCGGGTGTGTGAGGCCTGTCCAAGTACTGTGTGTTTTTGAGTGTAGCATCTTCTCCGCCTCCTTCCTGCACGCCAAGCTGCCCCCTATGGGGCATCCACTGCAACTGTGGTTCTCAGCAGTTACCTGAGGCAATTAAAATTACCTGCACTAATGGCCCCCCTAACCTGACAGAATACAAATCCCCTGAAGTATGATCGATATAAATTAAAGGAATGATAAAATAATTTGAAGTGTTTAAAATAAGTTGTCTTTGGTCTAATAATTGCTAAGAACCACTGTTTTAGTGTGTGTTTTTTTAACCCCCATTGGCCACAGGGGGCAACAATGAGCCTATTCCACATTTGCACATCAGAGGTAAAGAAGATTCCAGACTGAAAAAATTGTCCTGGAACACACCACACACTGGTGAAATATTTTATAGGAGACCTTTTTTTCTCAAACCATTGTATTTTGCTTTTACAAGGGAAAAAAAGGGCCTGAGGATGAACCAACTGATTATTCTTCCTCACCCCATTAAAAACCAGCGTACAATCACTTCCTTAAAACTTTGTTTGCTAACTTGAAAATGGAATAAAAACAGTCAAAGCTGTGCCAGCAACTATCTTCATGCATCAGCCCAAATCACAAAGTGGGCTCCCATTAAGAAGAGCATCCCATCCTCTCCGACTGCCGTTAAATTCCGACTTTTTACCCTCTGAGGGGGAGAACTTTCTGACCAAGGAGCTAAAAGGACCAAACTGTCCTCTCAGCAGCAACAAGCAGTGAGTTTGTTTATTTAAAGGCACTCACAAGTGATTTTTTTTTCTGCTGTCTCCCTGAGGGTAGGTAAACCTGAGTGTGCACTGTGCAGCCTTACTGATATTACAGTGCATACAGTGTCTTTGGTTACTGGGGTTAGACAGCGTAGCAGGAGGAAGCAGCGACACATGACAGTCCACACATGCAAGATCCTCATGGATCGAACTAAAGCCTTCGCTGAAGATCTAGTTTTACATTTGGATGACACTGTATGGTAAACTTGTGATATGTGAATGAAAGTCTACGGAAAAAAAACCCAACTTTGGCTAGCGTGTTTATACCCTAAGAAGCGAGTGATTCAAAAGCCAATGGTCGCCAAGGGCACGTGTTCACTTACCCGGCACCGTGACTTGTATGATTTCCCCATCTGGAGGCTCCGTTTTAATCCTTTTCAAAGGAATGCAATCTCCCGATGGACCTGCAGGGATCGAACAGTTCATTTCTGCCCTGAGTCGTCATTTGTGCCCCCCCCCCTCCCAAAAAAAGAAATCAGCCTGTGGCGCCGTGTTTTTGTTTTTTGT
The DNA here is from genome assembly GCA_016859345.1 of Istiophorus platypterus. Taxonomy (NCBI): domain Eukaryota; kingdom Metazoa; phylum Chordata; class Actinopteri; order Istiophoriformes; family Istiophoridae; genus Istiophorus; species Istiophorus platypterus. Next base: position 22,287,787 of record CM029129.1, read on the forward strand.
TTTGTTCTTTACAGCTGTGTAAGACAAGATTTAAGTTCGGCCACGGGGTACGTCTGAACCGAACGGACCATTGAACACAACAACAAAGAGTGTAAACATTGCTTTAATGTTGCTTCATATGAAGTAGTTGGTGTTTTTTCTTTTAATACACATACCTGCTTCACAGTCGGCCAAGGGACTCACGCATGCACTTGTTGATCTGTGAGGCAAGATATAAACACGTGGAGGATTACCACATTGAAAAGTGCTTTTTTTTTCCCTAACATGACTCATTTCAGCTGACCCCTCAGAGCCTGGGTGGCGGGACGTCGAACCGGCCATGGGCCAAACACTGGTTACTTGCTATATTTAGACACTTGAGATAAATGATCTTTGTTAATTCGTGCAGGTTTTCCTTATATTTTGCTTCATCTACACAGCAACAGACTGCTGTTATTCTCTGATTTAAATAACCAGCACATTTTTTTTTTTTTAAATAAATGCATCCTTCTTAGTTCACCTATTGGACAAGACATGGCACTGCCCCACCCCACTCCGCCCCCCAGCACCTACACGCTATAAAACTGTAGCCCTATTACATATGAAATCACAGGATATAAAAGAAGATGAACGGCCAAAAATGAGGCCGAATTAAAATGTAAATTAAAGGCTGTCGCTGAAATTAAGCTCATCACAGCTAATGTCACGGCGGCAGTGAAAAAATGATAAATTTTGTAAAGCAGTATATCTAAACTGCTTAAGTCGTTCTAAACTGTGAGTAATGGCGGTTATAAATGAAATGCAATGTAATTTGGCTGCGTACCACTGTCTCGTATTTCCAGATTATAAACACAGTCTGTTTGTGTGTGTGTGTGTGTCGGGGGTCAACGCTAGGTCTTGGGGGGGGCTGCCTGACCTGCTGCTGTGAGGGTTGCTGACCAGCTCAGCGGCGGCAGCGGCGGCGGGCAGGAGGACAAGGTTGTCAGGGAAGCCGTCGTCCGGCGTGGAGCCCAGGTCGTGCTTCCCCTCCTCCCTCACGATCTTGCCAGCGGCTTTGATTAAAATCACAAAGGCAGGAGAAGATAAACAAACACTGCATCCCATTAGTGGGGGGGGGGGGGGGTTAAATATATAAATAAAGTCTTGACAGGGTAGTTTTCCCGTTGGATAGTTACTGTAATTAATTGTAAAGATCCTGACAAATGTTGCACAACCTGGGGGTCAGGAGGAGGGTCTGTGGATCCCCACCAAAGTAATTATGTTTTATCCAAAGTTTCCTTTGAAAAGATGTAGTTCATTTTTCATTTTAATGAAACATTCAGGCTCTACTTGGGCAATGAGTCAAACTAGCACTAAATTTTTATCTCATTTCAAGTTTTGTTTGTGCACACTACAGTTTGCATGAAACAGGATTTCCAAGCTGATAATTGTATTGATATTTCAGGGTTTAAAAAAAAAATTGTTAAAATTGTTGTTGATATATTTGTTCATTTAAATTTTCTTTACACAACATATAAAACAAACACTTTGGAAAATGTTCCCTGTTCTGTCTTTAACAAACGAGACCAATTAATGACCCGGGCAGGACATTTAACAGTTGGTGGACAAACCATAGAATTCGTTTCAAAAGTGAGTTTCAAAACACGTCATTTTGCTTTTCCGTACTTTAATTTTCTTCTCATTTTTCTACCGACATACACACCAATACAAATACATCTGCAATGAGTTCACATGGGCGCGGCTGATTTATTGACCAGGCTTCAGTGCACAAGAATCCGGTGGACAGTTTGTAGATGTGTCACAGGTCAGGGGATTTTGCAGTGGGTGAATCACCTTGATAAAACTCAGGAGGGGACTTCTGCTGCTCCGTTTTTGTTTCACAGACACTTCATCAGTTCAATGCTACTTATATACGATATAATTTGCTGCATTTGATGAATTTACAAGAAACAAAAGCATAATGTTCAGTAAGCGTCTATGACAAACAGAGAAATTTCTTACCCTGTTTTGCCATCAACATTTCTCCAGAGAAAAAAAATGTGCCGTTCTAGAGAGAACGTCACATTTTCAAGTATAATTAGAGATGTTGGCACGAGAAGTCGCAAATAGACAGATTAGCTGTGTTTTATTAATGAGGCCAAATCACGGCTCATATGCATGAGAAAATTGGTATTAAAACAAAACAAAACAAAACAAAGAAAAAAAATTAATCACAGTCTTACCGGTAAAAATCCTTTCATCGAACATTCTGGAATATAAAAAAGAAGAAAGAAAGAAAGAAAACAGGCTGTTAGTCACTGAGTTCAAAGAGCCTTCCAGCTCCTGGGGCAAAATAAAAGTCATGATGCAAACACTGTACATACGGAGGAACACATCATTAGCTGCTCTCTGCACAATCGGCCTCAGTCAAATGGTCATGTAATTCCTTTGTTGTCCCTGAATTCCTGACTGACTAAAAATAATTCTGTGGATGCGATACACTGTATTTCTGGCGTCCACCACTACCCATGTCTGCCACTGGCAAATGCTCCTCCTGGTGTTTAAGCACAAGTAGTCTATGGACGTGACTATTTATTTAAGTCTGGTTTTATTTACATCTGCTTGTAAAACTGCCAGAGATCAAGATGCAGCTTCTGAAAACTTCCTGCTGGTGAAGAGGGGTACTATTTGTAGATACTGTACATTTATAATTAATTTACTGCCTTATTAAAGCCATATGACCTTATTCTATGTTTCTGGGTCAATGCTGAACAAGACTGACAGTCTACAGCTTTTTACATGAAGCTCATACCACGCCACAAACGACCAGTTACCCCTCTCAGTTTTTTTTTTTTTTTTTGGTTACTTTTTTTAACACTAGTGGGGCAAAAGGTTTAAAGTTTGGTCCAGGGGAAAGATAAATCCAAAGGGTTAATCCTGTGTGTTGTATGGAGGCTGTGTTGGGATGTATCAGACCCAACCCCACGCTGTCAGACTTGGTTAGACTTTTCATCAGTCTAAGCTGCAGTTTGTCAGGCTCAGCTCAGCATCCATCAGCTGTGCTTGTCGTACTCAAGCTCAGCTCCACTTTGAGTTTAATGCTAAAATAACAGATAAAAATAACAATACCCATTGAAAAGACTCAAAAACTGACAATGAATTGATGTTACTAACAAGTTTTGTCTGCGTGTTCAAAGCCTGATGTATCTCATTCTTTTGTTTCTCTGCTGTTCAATAACCATGGGCATGGATTTGATATGGACAGTGTGGACATGTCCCCGAAAATATCGAGCTGTTATTTAATTTTCCCCTCCAATATTTCCTTTCCAATTTCAAGCAACTGTACCATTTTAGCTCCAATCAAGTGTTACAGGTGAGGTATATGCCGAGTTACCAGGTGTGTGTGCTTTCTGAACCAGGTCCCTTTTAAAGAACCTGGGTGAACCCGGGTGTAAATAACAGCTGATGTTATCCGATAGGAATCTTCTGTAATAAATCCAAACATTTACTGTATTTAAATTTAGTGGGAGATATATTTACCACTTGATGCTGTCACCAGTCCCTTGCCCCTCTTACCAAGGGCAGAGTTATTGCTGTATGTGGGTCATTCGCACATGAACATTATTCATAATGTAAAAGAGCCACAGCTTGTCCAACTGATCTGTTTGTTTATGACAGGCATCATATTATTCTCAAAATCTGCTCACACAGAAACAAAGACGGGTGAGCTGCAGCCACTGGGGTGAGCTCTGATATCATAGTGAGAGATCTCGGGAGCCGAAAACAAAAAAACCCTTCCAACTATAACAAGAGTTTTGTTGCTGCAAAAATCTGCCACATTTCAATTTCAAATAAATATATTTTTCAATTTATCTGTTTAAAATCAGAAAAGAAAAAATCACGATACGAGTCTGGTTTCAGTCAAGCTCTATTATCAAATACTTACTCAATAAAATAAACTTCCTGCAGAGTCAGATTCTGTGTGTGCGTACGTGTGTGTGTGTGTGTGTGTGTGCGTGCGCGAATGATAAAAGAGACAGGCAGCAAGTGCACAATGCACATACACAAATATTTATTTTGGCCACCTGACAAAAACTGTCTGCACCGAAGATAAAAACCGACCCTCACACCCTCTGCCAAAAACTATAAAACCACACCAGAAGAGCACTTCCTTGAACCGGGTGTCATGCTCCTTCATTACAGGGCGACATGGGCACTGTAGTTTACTCTGACTCTGACCCACATACACAGTCCTGTCCGGTTAAATGCTCACTAAGAAACCAAATGTGTATTTATCTGCGGCTAAAAATTGTCCCTGATGAAAAAAAACAAAACCAAAAAAACACCGAACAGTTTACCCCTGTCTGAGTGACATTTGCTCTAAACTACACTGCCTGGCTGTTCAAGGAAAATTACTAAGCTTTAAAAAAAAAAAAAAAAAAAAAAGCAGGAAACCATATAATTGTGACCTGTTTTTAAAGATTTAGCTCCTCAGTAGGGCTCAGTGGGCTCGGGGCTGAGATAGGGAGGGGAGGTCCAGAATTGTTGAGGGATGGAGTAATGTGTTGTTTTTTTGGTCTTTTCATAGGTTAAATAGGTTTAATAACACCGTCTTTATCCTTATGGAATCTTAGGTTGTTTACGTGCACGTTGGCACGTTTGTGTTAAAAAAAAAGTGTAAATTCCCAAAGTGGTGTCAGTAAATAAAGAGTTAGGGGAGACCCAAAGTCATTAGTATTCATCCTTCTGTGACTTCGAATATCTGTGCCAGACTTAATCCATCCATTAGATGTCGAGATATTTGACCCTTGACCCCGAGTGGTAGAGCATTGGACCGACAGACAGACAGACTGACCAACCATGTCTCCTTCCATAGAGCCACACCCATAGGCTGGTTTCAAAAAACACGCAATGCAAGCCATCAGAATTTACTCTAGGTTTGTTTAAATGTAATCGTAGTCTGGGAACATGAACAAGAACATTCCACGGGAGAACACCGTCGCCTGCATCTGGAACATCTTGGCGACTATGCGAGCGTGATGTGACTCGGCATTGATCGCATTTTCAATCTTTCCTAATTGCATCAACGCTAACGAGCCGCCCGCAGGAATCATCAGAAAGATGTGTTATCTTGAACGAGGCGTGGCGGCTCATTCGAATTAGCTCGAAACACAAACGGATGAAGGAGCAGCAGCAGCTGCTGTTGTCGGCACATTGCGCTGGCGGGGGGGGGGTGCTTTAACCAATCAGCAGGAGGCAGCACACTGGAGGAGGCAGGCGTTTAACGGACAGATGGTGTCGGGCCGGTCTCAGTTGGTGGCTGCTTATTAAATAAAATCTTTTCTAAATCAAAAAGTTTCAGACGCAATGCTGAGCTGATGTTCGGTGGAGTGGAGCTGGATATGGGTAAACAATGATCTGCACTCAGCGACTAAATTAGACTTAATTAGATTTTCATGAAAGCATGCACTGATGTGTGTTTTCTGAGGGGGTGTCTACTGATATAAATTACAACTGTCAGATACTATGAATTTATCCCCAAGAGCAGCATCTGCCGAAAAAGTGTATAACTTGCCGACGGCATTCGTAAAAAATTGTGTATTTGTCTTTCTGCAGCCGTAGCCTCAATGCGTACGTTACCGTTTGACTATGAAGCGAATCCCGTGGCGCTCGTCCAGGATGCGCTTGAGCTTGGGAACTCCGTAGGTGCATGGTCTCTTGAAGGGGATCTGGTCTGGGATGCCTATGATCTCCACAGCCCCAGGGTCGCAGGCTATTTTGCGGTAGGGGACAGGCACCATGTGATCTAGACCCAGGGCCTCAGCTGGAGGGAGGGAAAAATAAAGTAAGTTCAATCAAACTCTGTGTAAAGATGCCGTTTTGTTTTTTTTTTTTTTTCTTTTTAATTCAACTTCATATATTTGTTACTCCACAAACAGTGATTTGCATAAGGAAAATCAGCCTCCGGTGGGACGCAAAGCCCATGTAAAGGTTTACAGAAGTGAAGATAATTCAAGCTAAATGAGAAATTATACTTTAAGGGGATGATAATTGGTGCTGTGGGCTTGGATAAAGAATTCTGGGAACAGATCCCATGAGCCTACAATGTAGAAATACCCCCCCCCCCCAGTTTCTGTGGAAACTGTTTGCAGACACAACGAACAGTATCAGCGCAATGCAGCATCCGTACAATACTTTCAAATAAGCGACAAAAACAGTGCAAATATTTCAAGAGTTGAAGGTGTGTTTTTCATTCTGGCTGAGCCCGTCTTCCTCAGACTCTTTTTTGGTAAAAATGAACAACACGCTGTTGCGGTTGCAAAATATGTGTCTCATGCTTGAGTGATCAAAGCCATAGCATTGACCCCGATCAATCAAAACCCACAGACATGCACAGCATCACCGCCGTGCGTGAGCAGTTCTTTGAGGAGGCAGAGATATTTATTTTATTTTTTTACAACGATACAATTATGTTTTTTTTCATCCCACCGTATACTAGAGTCTGAAGCCAAAACCAAAAACTAAAAACGCAGAGGGAAGCCTTTTTTTACCGTATCTACTGTTGAACAAAATCTGGACGCACTCCCTCAGCGTGTTGATGTCTTCGGTTTCCCGGATGAACGAGTCCCATTTTTCTGTGGGGGAAATAAGTGAAAAAAACAAAAACAAAAAAAAAACTCCTGTCCAGTGCTTGATTTTACTAAGAAAAGTTCACTGGGGCTTAAACATTCAAATGAGCCTCGTTTTTCATTGCTGTGCTAAAGATCTGAAATTAATCTTCTCCATCTACTCGATGTCAACTCGGGGAATGACTGCAATCTTCTTAAGGGATTACTGTTGACATCTTAGTAGCTTAGCCCTTAATGGTTCGGGGTTAGTGACGCCCAGCCCCGGTTCGGTAAACAGTGCCTGGCTACTGCGTGAGCCCACAAAATCCGGGCGGCACAAGGGAAAACTGGTCTGCCTGCTCAGTGTGAAACTGGAGCCAGCGGCTGCTTAGCTTAGCTTTGTTTAGCTTAGCAGGACGACCCGAAACCGGATAGACGTCACCTGTATGTCAGGTGAATTACAAAGAAAACATGGAGATTATCATGCACAAGGTTTTATATTTTATTATTAACACTTTACTCTGTACAGTTTGATACGGCGCCAGTGAAGCATTGACAGTATTCTAATCAGACTCTGAAGCCATTTGAGAGGAAAAAAAATCGGAGGAAAAATACTGGGAACGTTTGTCCAGCTAAAATCTTCAACTATAAAACTTCTTTAATTTGGCTTTAACAGTTTCCCTTAGTGATGGGTTTAAAAGCTAAATCTGGTCAGTAAATACAGCTGACTTATATAGTGTAATTACTCAGTTACAGATCCAAATATACAATTATTGGCTCAGACAAAAGATGCAAGACATTTATTTGTTCCTTCCGTCCAACTTCAAACACTCATACAATTATAGATTTGTGTTTAAAATAGCCAACATCTATAGACACATACGCACGCCTCTATCTCTTTGGTAACACGTTCAGCCTTACCTGATTTTTCATGCACGATGGAGAAGAGCAGCCTCTTGGAGATGTGGATGCCAGGAGGGCTCTGACCTTGCTCCCCAGGCAGTCTCGTCGTCTCATCTGAAAACGGAAAGTTGGGATGATTCAGTTCAATCCCATTTTCATTTTTACGGAGTAATGTTTTGCTTAGTTTCCTCACATTCTGTCATCACTTTCCGCCCAGCATTAAGTATTACTTGACTTAACTAAGTTAACTGAAAAAGATGTCAAATTACCAGTATAAATAACTGAACATTACACTTCCTTTGAAGAGGCAGCACTTGTACTCTAGGATTTCAAATGCAGGTAAGTGAATGCACCTGACTGCTGGTGGCTGCAAGTTAAATGAATCCTTTAGAGATAAGAATAGGAAAATAAAATAAAAGTAAAGTGCTGCTTTAGATTAAATACTCAGAGCATAATAGTCTGACTTTGACAGATTCTGGCTTCATTTACAAATCTGCAAATTTACCTTTTTTTTTTCACACTGAGATTTTACTTGTCATTATCGTTATGAACGTTATTGGGAATTTTGTGTCAGTCTTATATTTTACAGAAGCGATCGTTTGGCTGAGAAAAACCAAGTGCTCTGCTCGTTGTCAAGACCTGCTTGTTTTCAACTGTTAATGCAATTACAAATATTTACGGCTAACATTATTGGGATATAAATATACAAACTTACTGTTCCATTGCTGAAACCAGCCTTCCAACCCACACATGCACACCTTACCGTTGCTAGTGCAGTCCTTGACGGACATGTTCTTGTCCGCCCCCGCCGTCCAGTTGGCCAGCCTGTCCTTGCCCAGGTTGAGGAAGGACATGGGTTTGAAATCCAGCTTGCTATCTGGGTGGGGTTTGGAGGACATGGGCATGCCGTACAGGAAGTTTGAAAGAACAGAGTTGCTGGAAGTGGCGGGACTCGACGACGTGGCTACCTGGGCAGTAGTCTTCCCCGGGCCGTGGCCGCTCGGTGTCACGGCGGCGTTGGAGGCGTTGTGAATGCCGTCGTTGCTGGACTTGGCTTCCCGGGACAAATCTTCTGCTGGCCTGAGCACAAAAATAAATAAATAAACAAACAAATAAAGGAAAAAATTACTGGCTAGATTTTCGACTGACTCTTTCCCAGACGGTTTTTGGAGAATTACATGAGGCACATCACAGGACTTCACAGCTTTTTCTTTGCCTCTCTAACTGTTGCTGAGCATCTCTTGGCTCATGTTGTAATCACCAAAGCAACTCTTTTTGAGAAGGACTAGTCCTTATGTACCATTATCACGTCCCCCTGGCAACTTTCAGAATTCATGACTGATAATCGAAATGAGGCGATGGTGCGTCTACATGGCCCGTTCCTCACCAGCTGTTCTGGTCTCTCTTCTTCTAGCGCTCTGCGTGTCATGGAAAAAAAAGTGGCAAACAGCCTTAGACAAATTTAAGTTTGTCTTAACCATATTAACAGCGTTGCATGTATTTTCAGGCTGTTTATATTCAACTTCATTGTATGGTGGCAAATTGAGGAAACCCCCTGATTTGTTGTGGGCAAAGACATGTGACAGTTAGATAGAGGAGAGTCTTGAAAACGATCTTTGGGCTTGAACTAAAAATGGGGGGAAAAAAAAGGTTTTAAAAAATAATTTTAACGAATTAGGTGATACAGAAAGTTTTAGTGATTTTTTTCTATATTCAGTACAAATACAAAAAAATACCCCCCCATCCGACTCCCAAAAAGAAAAATTATTATTTTTAGTCTTGTGACACCAGATCTGCTGATCTCGACCTGCTTGACTTAAATGTTTATTTGCGACGCTGGTAAAGCTTCGACACAGCAGGAAGTCACAAGACGGTCATACCCACTCGCTTCCCGCACACAGACTACGTGCTGCGAAATCACCGTAATCTCTATAGGCACCAGAGCATGGCAAAAACCCTCCTCGGCCGGAACCAGACCAGGGACAACGCAGTTACAGTTTGTGGTCTTCATCCCAGAGATGCCCATGGATCATTCCGTATCACAAATACCTTGTTTCCCTGATGGCTTCCATGATAACTTCCAATGTTTCTGAAAGCCTGTCCCATAAAATTTCATATCACTTTGCAGTCTTTTTATTTTCTCTTAATACAAATCATTGACAGGCTTTTCATTATTTCTGTGACACCTGTCTAAAAAAAATACACGCCGCTGCTCCTTGTCCAGAATCTGCAATTGATCCTGTTTAAATACTGCCGCTAGTATTGTGCGGCAAACGTATTCTGGAAAGACTGAGCTGTAACCTGAGAGAGTGTTCTTGTCTGGCTGAATCAAAACCCCGTCTATCCCTAGTTCATACACTGCAGCCCGTCTGCTACTAATATCTAAACCGCAGAAGCTGCCAAGGCGTCTCTGTGCTTCCAGCCAAACACAAGCATGAATCTCTGCAAAGCATTAGAGGCTAGACTGAAAATACCAAACATCTTTTTTTTCTTCTTCTTCTTTTTTATTCTTTCTGAGGTTATTAGATGTGAAACATCTGTTTCCATAATCTGATACAAGCGCTCAAACAGAAGCCCCCCCCCCAAAAAAAACACAAGTGTATTGTTCAGAAACTGGAGTCCACGTTGGACGCTCTGTTCGCGGAATCCCACCATTTTACAGTGAGCTGGATCCGGTGGCTCTGCTCCAGGATCTTCATAAGCGTCTTGGTGTCGTACTCGGAGGGCTTCTTCAGGGTGACGCCCTCTGGCAGACCGTGGGCCACCACACAGCTTGGGTCCTTCTGGATCCACTCATAAGGCACAGGGACCAGGCTGCTCTTTCCCATGGCTTCGCCTGTAATTTGGGACATACCTTATGAAAAAAAACCCTAACTGCTTCTGCTCCTGAGAAGCTGAGAACGATCTAATGATCAATTAATCTTTTGCTCATGTATGCTGACTGGTAAAATACATTTTTTACAATTGGGAGTATTAAGTCATAAGTGCATCTGGTCCCTCCTTACTGTAAAGCATGGTGAAGACCTCCTCCACCATCTTCCTAAGGACGAAGACGTTGGACTGAGCATCCGATGGCGCCCTTGGTTTTCCATGCTCGCCGTCCTTACTCGGCTTGCCGAGATCGCCTTCCTGGTCTTTGGTATGGGAATTGGCTGTGGTCAAATTTTGCAGACATGGCACCCCTGGGACCAAACGACAAAAAGTTGCTAATAAAGAACAAGCGCATGAGAACATTACAGCTCATGGGCCCTAATGACCTGCGATATGAGGTTTTGATTTCTTTTTGAGAAAGTAAACTTTGCTTTTCCTCAGCGTCTCTACTTTCAAGGTCCCAAAGAAGGAAAAAAACACAAAAAAACAAAAAACAAAAAACAAAAAACAAAAAACAAGATGATTGAGAGACTCATTCCTGAAAGTAATGAACACGTCACCTTTTGAGAAATACCGCCACGCAAAATTAACGACTTGTTTGTCTTGGAATGTGTCTGGATAAATGTAAAGCAACACTGACAATTGGTGATTAAGTGGGCAACATGAAACTACTTCAGTTCAAATCTTCCCCCATTTGTTATGGCTGAAGGCCGGCTACCTGAAACCGCAGACAACGGGTTATTCTCTGTCCTAATTCTTTACTTAACAAAGCAAAGTGGGGCTACTGTTCCCCCATAGCAGGCCAGGAAAAACTAATTTCACCTCGTATACACAGCCTGATAAAATTAAAGTGTGTAATGGGAGGTCGCGGCCCCTTAAATTGGCGTTATTTAGCAGGGTAACATCGTGGAGGCTGAGAACATTAGTTGCTGTTTTACCTCGGAGCTCAAGGTTCAACAGACGGAGCTTAATGTCCTAACGCTGTTTTCTTTTTTTTCCCTAAATATGACTCAGCTTGTAAACTTGCATATCTGTTTGTTTACTGGGAATGATGAGGGCTGCAGGACAGAGTTTTGCCGGAATATTTTCTCCCAGGGAACAGAAATATTAAGCCTCCTGTTGAGGCTTACTGAGGAAAAACTACACTTTGTCACTATATTTCGAAAATGTAAGAATTGAGAAATGGGGTCAGAACTGTTATGAAAGTGTATTCTTCTTTGGGTGACGACCGTGGTCCAAGACCTTTACTTTCACCTCCTGAACACATTGAACCTGCAACATTAATTTAAACTTGTCTCCAATGTGCTTGCTGTTTAAAAAAAAAGTACCACAAGTCATAGGAACTGATCTGGCTGTAATTCTTGCAAAATTAACAGAGTTTTCTTAGTTTTACCGAATGAGATAAACCCAGACAGTTCGATGACGTATACTTTTATCTGATAAAATGCGTGAAACCGAAGCTGCTTTGCTGATTCACTCCCTTTTTTGTTGGGACGGGGGCATTTTATGTAACTTGTCTCCCGTCTGTGGCTATGACGGGAATGATCAGTCAAGAGTGAATAATAGAAGGAGGAGGAGGAGAGCAGATCTTACGACAAAACTTGTAGAAATCCGTTTGGATTTCCCTCCTGGAGTTGAGGAACACCCGGCCCTTCTCTGTGCCAACGGCGATCACGCTGTCCTCATGCACGGTGACGCACGCCACCTCGGCGTTAAGCTTGGACATCGCCATGCACTGCAAAGTGGGGGAAACGGGCTTTGACACTCAATTATCTTGACACCAAGATATCAGAAACGAAATGATAAAGGCAAAGCCTCGCTCCAGGACCTACCACCGAATCCAGGGCAGACACCAGGCTGGTGAGGATCTCCTGCCTGGCCGACACCAGCGGGACCTGGGGCTCGCCCCGGGAGTTCGTCCGGATGCCGTCGCATACCAGCTTCCTCATCTGAGCCATGCCTCTGTGGGGGAGCAGACGGACAGAGTTTAGGGCCAGGCGGCCACTGTGCAACACATCAATGAACCCTGTATGCGTCATGCACACATGTGCCGGCGAGCCGCATCTGAAGCAGGCCCTTCTGACGTCGTTTGGTTTCGGCTTTAAGCAAACACAGGCTTGAAATCTGAGTGCCCATCTGATACTGGAGACTGGGAGATGAATGAAGTTAAAAAAAAAAGAAAAAAAGTCTTTTTCCACACCTATTGTGCTGATTTTATATAATAAAAAGACTGTGTGTACAGCTGATCTAATAGCTCTGTGATGGTCTTCACTAAATGCTAATAACATCATTTTAACACAGTGATTTAAGCAGGTTACGTTAACCTTGTTCACCATACTACTTTTGTGCACTTGCATACACTAAGCACAAATCAGGGCTGATGGGAATCATATTCAGTTTTGCAGGTATTCGTTCATAAACAGTACTGGGCAAAAAAAAAAAGAAAAAAATCAAGCTGATGATAGCACTGGGAAAAAAAGCAGGGATAACCAAAGTTATTCCACTTCATCCTGAGGGCAACACGGACCAAATGTCACGGCAATCCATCATAAAGGTGTCGAGACCTTTCACTCCAAAGTCAAAAATGTCAGCCTCGAGGTGGCACAAGAGGAATAGTCAATTACAGCACGAAGCTCAATGGCCACTTGGAAACATCGATGTTCGTACAGAAGCTCCGTGGCAATCCGTCTGGGAGGAGTTGATATATCAAGTAAAAACTTTAACCTGGTGTTGCTATGGTAAAAAAAAAAAAAAAAAAAAAAAAAGAGGATCGTCAACGTCGGTATGATTCACCCTCTGGGGACCATGAATGTTTGTACACGATTTCGAGTCAATCCATCCAATTAAAAAGAAAAGAAAAGTGCTGGACCCTCCAACAGACTGACGCTTGTCATCCCTGGAGCCACAGCGCTGGGGAGGCTAAAAGTCAAATCCATCTGAAATCAATAACTTATGGTTTTCGTCAACTGGGGCTAATTAAAAGGGCTCAGATGATGTCATATGAACCCATTTTATAAATTTTAGTTTCTCTCCCTGACAAATGGCTAAAGGGGGGAAAATAATAATAATAATAAAAAAAAAGAGATACTGACTTAAGATGATCGCGGTGAGTCTTTAAGTTTTCTGCAACCGCGGCAGGCACAGCACCGCAGCATAACCGCAAGACACATTTGAAGAGGAACTACCTATGAAGGAAGCCTAAACTCTACCACGAGAAAAGACGTCCAATGTTGGTAAAAGTAAAAGGGGCAAACAGATAGGAACTGTTAAAGAAAAGAAAAGAAAAGAAAAGAAAAAAATGCTTGGCTAAAGCCAGGCACTATGTTCTCATGGCAACTGAAACCCGTCTCCTTGGAAACTAATCTCGGGGCATTTGAACAATGCAGCTCTGGACCTTTAATCTCTCCAGACACTGGGAACCATTATACTAGCCTCTGGCAAGCCCCAAAACACTGACTCAATAGAGGGGGGAGAGATGGAGAGAGAGAGAGAGAGAGAGAGACAGAGAGAGAGAGGAGGGTGGGTGTGGTGGGTTTCAGCTGCACCAGTCTGAACGTGCCAAGTCTATTGGCCATCTAAATCTGCCTCCCCTGAGGCCACGGCAAACATTAGCCCCCCTCCCCAACCAACCCCCCTCCTAAATTATTACTGCCTCGGAATAGATGGTCCTCTTTCCCTCACACATTAAAAAAAAGAAAAAAAGAAAGAAAGAAAAGGAAGTAGAGAAAGGTCTGGATAATGCCGTGTCGGTTGCTTCGAAAGAGGAAGCTCGGGCACGACGTCACGGTGCCGTTAACGCGTCTCGGTGAACACCGAACAGCTCCGGCGTGGAAACAGCAGTGAAAAAATAAAGCGACAAGCTCAACACCCAGGGGTCTATTATGAGACTAAAAAAGAAAGAGGAAAGAAACCAAGGACTTGTTGATAGTGAATGACGCAAACTTTGAGGACATGCCAACACTGGTCACTGGGAATTTTTTTGTACAAACTGTCGCTGTGGAAAAGGCTCACTTGTTCTTTAGAAAAGAAAAAAAAAAAGAAAAGAAAAGAAAAAAATGCTTGGCTAAAGCCAGGCACTATGTTCTCATGGCAACTGAAACCCGTCTCCTTGGAAACTAATCTCGGGGCATTTGAACAATGCAGCTCTGGACCTTTAATCTCTCCAGACACTGGGAACCATTATACTAGCCTCTGGCAAGCCCCAAAACACTGACTCAATAGAGGGGGGGGGGGGAGAGAAAGAGAGAGAGAGAGAGAGAGAGAGAGAGAGAGAGAGAGAGAGAGAGAGAGACAGAGAGAGAGAGGAGGGTGGGTGTGGTGGGTTTCAGCTGCACCAGTCTGAACGTGCCAAGTCTATTGGCCATCTAAATCTGCCTCCCCTGAGGCCACGGCAAACATTAGCCCCCCTCCCCAACCAACCCCCCTCCTAAATTATTACTGCCTCGGAATAGATGGTCCTCTTTCCCTCACACATTAAAAAAAAGAAAAAAAGAAAGAAACAAAAGGAAGTAGAGAAAGGTCTGGATAATGCCGTGTCGGTTGCTTCGAAAGAGGAAGCTCGGGCACGACGTCACGGTGCCGTTAACGCGTCTCG